>JALMGJ010000006.1:61732500-61757500 GCA_023362775.1 Charina bottae
ATGTCTCAACCTTAGCAAGTTTAAGATCTGTGGACTTCAACTCCCAGAATTCCCCAGCCAGCCATGTTGGCTAGGGAATTCTGGGAGTTGAAGTCCACACATCTTAAAGTTGCTACGGTTGAGAAACACTGTATTAGAAATATGTCGATGAAGGTTCTCAGTCATCCAGGTGGAATTGTCTGTAGCTTGAATCATGTCAACTGGATTTCTATTTTCTCAGTGGAAACGTTTCGCTCCTTATCCAATAAGCTTCTTCAGTCTGAGCAAAGTTTGTAAGGGAATCCTTAAATATGTTTCTAGGGTGGCTGTGTGACCTTGCACCTGGGGCTAGGTCATGGTTATTTGAGATGTTTATTTCTAAGCCCCTGTATCATCCAAAGGAGGATCGTTAAGATTACCTTGCTGTTGTTGAGATTGCGAAATGGTCTTAATCTTCCTAGGCACAGAAGACAAAGCAGGAAGGAAAATAGGGGAAAGATTGTGCCTGAGGCCCCCACCTCTATTCAAAGAAGGATTTTCCAAGTTGGCATAAATGGATTCCTTGACCCCTCTTTCAAACCACTTATCTTCCCTGTCTAAAATGTGAACATTAATGTCCTCAAATGAGTGTCCTTTTTCTTTTAGATGAAGGTAAACTGCTGACTCTAGTCCTGTGGTGTTGCTCCTCCTGTGTTGGGCCATCCTCCTGTACAAAGGTTGTTTGGTTTCTCCAATATAGAGCTCAGAGCACTCCTCACTGCACTGGATTGCATACACTACATTGCTTTTCTTGTGTTTTGGAGTTTGATCTTTGGGGTGTACAAGCCTCTGTCTCAGTGTGTTGGTGGGTTTGAAATATACAGGTATGTGGTGTTTGCCAAATACCCTTTTTATCTCTTCAGACACGCCAGCCATGTAAGGAATGACCAGGTTCTTCCGTTTACTCTGAGTCTCAGCCCTGTCTGTTGCTGTTTTAGGTCTGGTAGACTTAGATTTAGTGAAGGCCCAATTTGGATATCCACAGGCCTTCAGAGCTGTTCTCAGGTGCTGATTTTCATTCTTTTTGGAATCCATGGAGGTGGGGATGGTTTCTGCTCTGTGTGACAATGTCCTGATGACCCCTAGTTTGTGCTGTAGTGGATGGTGGGAGTCAAACATCAGATATTGATCTGTGTGTGTGGGTTTCCTGTAGATCCCTATTTCTAGCTTGCCACCGGTCCCAATGAGGACTTCACAGTCTAGTAATGCCAGTCTGTTATCCTTGGTGTCTTCTCTGGTGAACCTAATGTTGGCATCTATGGTGCTATGGTCCGTGAAGGCCTGTACTTCCTGGGCCTTGATTTTAACCCAGGTGTCATCCACATACCTGAACCAGTGGGTGGGCGCTGTTCCCTGGAATGTGTTGAGTGCTTTCTTCTCCACTTCTTCCATGTATAAATTGGCCACAATGGGTGACACAGGAGAACCCATGGCACAACCGTGTTTTTGTCTGTAAAAGTCACCTCTGTATGAGAAATAAGTGGTGTTGAGACACAGGTCCAGAAGATGGCAGATCTGGTTTGGGTTGAGATGGTTTCTCCTTTCAAGGGTGCTGTCCTCTTCTAGTCTCTTCCTGACCGCGGATAGAGCATGAGTGGTGGGGATGCTGGTGAAAAGAATTAGAATTAATTAATTAATTAATAAAAAAAGGATTAGAAATAAACATCTCAAATAACCATGACCTAGCCCCAGGTGCAAGGTCACACAGCCACCCTAGAAACATATTTAAGGATTCCCTTACAAACTTTGCTCAGACTGAAGAAGCTTCTTGGATAAGGAGCGAAATGTTTCCACTGAGAAAATAGAAATCCAGTTGACATGATTCAAGCTACAGACTGTATTAGAAACTATATTTTCCCTAAAGATATCTTTGGCAAGGCTTCCACTGTTTAAAGTTATGACCAAATCCCTGATAAAGTATACTACCAAACCATCTCCAGGTGTTACTGTTTATACACCGTGTCTCTTAAGAAAAATATAAAAAGATGGCAAAACCCTATTCATTCTGGGTTGAGGCTATTGCCTTGAAATCAATGAAGAATTCTGTTCACGTTGAATGGCCACCAGGTTGTCAATACAGTAGATAATAATAGAAGTCTTTGATGGGGAACAGATCATTAGTAAAGGTAATATTGATAACATTTTATATAAATATAAAAAAATATCTTTTCTGACCTTCTCCAGTATCCTTAATATGGGAAGTAGTCAGTGTAATGCCAGTTGCTTTTAGAAAGGATACATGGAGGATCCAACATACTGTAGACCAAGTAACTTGTTGATTGAAAGTATAATCAGTGATACTGCTATGAATCATTAAGAAGAATAGGTCTTGTTCAATATAAACCAACATGGCTTTTGTAAAAACAAAAGTTTCACTATTTTTCTAGAGTTTTCTGGGAGTAGGTTGCAAGTAGAGCTGTAGGTGTTGAAAAAATGAATTGATAAAGTCTGTTACAAAAGACTCCAGAGCAAACTTGAAAGCTCTTTTGGTGTAAGAGGGAATTATTAAAGAACAATGTAGGAATTAATAGATAATCTTTCTGTTGATGAATCCATGCAGTGGATTCTCCTTTATAAGAATCAGTGTTTATTTTTTAACTTATTCATAAACCATATAGTGAATAGTGAAATGGCAAATTTGCTGACAGTATCAAGTTAATTAGGCTGGTTTAAACAGAAATCAGTTGCAAAGAGCCAGCTGGATTTGTCCAAACTTGCTTAATGGACATTGAAATTAAAAAATGTGGTCCAGTATAAACAAAGGCAAAGTGATGCACATTGCTATATTAGATGGCACGTGATAGTACATGTATAAAATTATGAATGGATTGTAGATTATAGACAGATTTTTTTCTCCCTTTTATCATCATACTTTTTTAGTTTTGAATGAAGTTTAATAGTAGGAGATCCAAGGGAGATAAAAGCCAATACTCTAGTAATTGTAGATTATGCTACTACAATATATAGTAATGCACCCACCAACTTGGAAGCAATAAAATAATATGTCTCAATGCTAGTTACCAGGGGACGTGAGAAAGAAGATAATATTGCACTCATATCCAAAATATGGGTTTCTCATAGCGGTGGGCCATGTGCAGAACAAAATTCTGGACTAGGTGGACCTTTGTTTTGATTCAGCAAGACCAGGATCACTGGATCTGTGAAAATCTGGATGAAAACCAGATGGCAGCAGATAGATACATATACTCTAACTTCTTGCTCTTAAATGTTAGTTGTGTGGATTTCTGTAGCACAGATAGTCCTAAGAAAAAATATTTTTATTCTCTTAGGTAATATGCTTAGATGTTCAATACTTGAAACTACATTATGGGCCTTTTTTTTACTATAAGTTACGTCGCATAGAGGGCTATTAATCTGGACTGCAACCATCCATACGGCAACAAAAGATTGGGAGGCTTTGCTCACAGTCACTCATACCCTTGTGACCTCTCATCTGGATTACTGCAACATGCTCTACATGGGGCTGCCCTTGAAGAGCATTCGGAAGCTTCAACTGGTGCAGAATGCACACAGTAGTAAATGGTGTTGGATATTCGACACGTGTAACCACTACTACATGAGCTGCATTGTTGCCAGTGTGCTTCTGGGTGCAATTCAAGATGCAGGTTGTCACCTTTAAAGCCCTTCATGGCTTGGGACCGGGTTACTTACGGAACTGTCTTCTCCCAGTTGTTTCTACCCGTCCAATTTGGTCCGGCACGTTGGGCATGCTTCTGGTTCCATCAGCCAAGGAATGTCGGCTGGCGGGGACTAGGACGTGTGCCTTCTCTGATACATTCTCCCTCCAGAGATCAGGATGACCCCAACACTGTTGGCCTTCCATAAGGCCGTGAGGAGCTGGTTATATGCCCAGGCCTTGGGCCCCAAGTGTGTTAAGGGCCCCACTTCTTGGCTATATTAACATCTATGGCAATTGTTTACTCGGCAATCATATATATTTATTTTGTATTGTTTTAATTTGTTTTATGATTTTATGATTGTACGCGGCCCAGAGTCTCTTGTTGAGATAGGCGGCTGTAGAAATCAAATCAATCAATCGAACAGCAAACTTTAACTCTCTGCTGCTACCTAGTGGTCATCTTGAATTTTGTACACCAGATGGTGTAGCTGTAGTTTGTCAGGGACACATCTGTAAAATATTCCTACAATAGTAGCTGTGGAAGAGCCAAGAATCCCTGTTTCTCTCCTCTTCTCAGAGCAAAGAGACTATCAGTTCAAGGAGTCCTGGTACTTAACATAAGGTGGTTTAATTTCACACCAACTCTGTCCAGTGTAAATAAAAGCTTTATTTCAATCATCTGAATATCTGGCCAACTTGTCTACATTTTTATTTTTTGACAAAGAAATATGTAGAATAGTCTGGAGAAAGTTTGTCGCAAGGAAAAACTTCTAGGCAATTGACTGGAACTGGGTTGTTGAGATTTCATTAGTCTTCATTACAGTCTATGAAAAAAATACCTATAACTTTAGATGCAGAAGTTACTATTAATTGCAACCCAAAATTCCTTTTGGGTATCTTAGCTGGCTGAATGTAAATCATGTGCGTGCACACACACACACACACACACACACACACACACACACACACACACACAGAGAGAGAGAGAGAGAGAGAGAGAGAGAGAGAGAGAGAGAGAGAGAGAGAGAGAGAGAGACGTTAAAAACTGGAATCCTTGAAAACTAGGATTCAGCATGCCAGAGGTAAGCCCCTAACTGACTGGGAAATCTCCAGAGGAGCATAGCAATAGTCGGAATGATCAAAGTAAAATATTGCTTCATTTTAATACTGGAAGCTCTTAATTTAACAACAGAATTCTTATACATTCTTGATGAAGAATCCTTATGGGAATTTTTGCCTCAGTATTTCCATACATTGAACATACAGTAAATCACCAAATCCATAGGACAGGACTTCTTATGATACATTGCTGGTTACTGTGGAACATCAACAGTATTGTGTGACTCTATCAATTTACTCAGAAGTAGTTACATTGAGTTTAGTGGGGCTTATTTCCATGTTAGAAGGCTACACAGCTACAGTTTTTGGTGCAGTTTAAACCCAGTGAATTCCCTACAACATGGGGAAACAATCGACATCCCCACACACAACTTTTTGTGCAGTTCCCAATCCCAATTAAGTTAAAATTAAATATAATGGCTTTTAAAATTAGATAAGATGTGGTTTAAGGTTTTTTTTAAACCCTGGACATGTTACTTTTTCTTTTGATTATACCCACTTTCTCCTATGCCCTGCCCCCATTCAGTTCTTCATACATTGCATATGCATCTTGTTCACCCATGCTGCAGGTATGAATCTTTTGTGTGGGTAATAGATGAGACACATATGTAATAGGGAAAGAAAAAAAAATCAGATATAGTATATGTTCAAGTTAAATCCAAGCCTGAGCTTAATATGCTTCACAGTTTGTTTGTTTATTTATTTGATTGATTGATTGATTTTTATCCCTTTTTATTATTTTTATAAATAACTCAAGGCAGCGAACATACCTAATACTCCTTCCTCCTCATATTTTCCCCACAACAACAACCCTGTGAGGTGAGTTGGACTGAGAAAATGTGACTGGCCCAAAGTCACCCAGCCGGCTTTCATGCCTAAGGTGGGACTAGAACTCACAGACTCCTGGTTTCTAGCCCAGCACCTTAACCACTAGACCAAACTGGCTTAATGAGTAAACAGTTCTTTGTGCTTTTTTGCTGTCTCCTGTCCCTTCAACCTTTTAGAATTTAGCAGTTTTTAAAATATTTAAAAATATGTGGCTGCTGTAAGAAATGCATTAAAGACATACTTCTTCAATTATTTGATTCACTGAAGCAGCCATATCTTTGTTCAGGCTTGCGCAAAAGCCTTGAAAAAAGGTGGTTTGATGAAGAGCAGAGATGTCCTATGTAGACACTCCTGCCAAGATCATTTTCATAATATCCTCAGGTCTAATATAGTGTAGATAGGTGGCCTTTGTTACTTCTGGTTCTATTGCATGTGGTTGCATGTTTACTGTATGCTGCTGGTAATATAGACCAGACCTCATTATCCATAGTAAAGAGTTTCATATATTCATGGTTTTTGGTGCATAGACCCATTTGGAGATGGACATTTGGAATGCATTTTCTGTAGTTTATGGTTGTATAAAATGGTAGATGAGCTTTTGTGCCTGTATAATGGAATTTTTAAAGGTGTTATGGTTTAGGCTATTATTTTGTATTTGGCTACTCATATACTTTTAGTATTTTTATTTGGAATGCACTTATATATAAATGCAGTATGAGACCTATCTTGTCCCACAACAACAACCCTGTAAATCAGGTTGGGCTGAGAGTATGACTGGCCCAAATTCACTCAGTGAGTTTCCATAGTCAGGATGGACAAGAACCTGGGTGTCCCCATGGTTAATACAACCACTATACCACACTGCATGTGTGGTTGCTTTAATCTGAATATTATAATCCTTTATACCTAAGGAAGAAGTTATGTCATTAAGAAAAAAAAGATCAATAGATATATAAAGTGGGGGAAAAAACAGAGGAATGCACAGGTAATGAATTTAAATGGTTTTGTTTTCTGCCTAAGGAAGCACATACCAATAGTAGACAAGGTCAGAACTAAGAGTGGGCAATGTCAGTGCTTTTATCTGTTTTATAACTTTCTCTGTTTCTTTCTCCCTGTCCTCAGGCTACTGAAAGAAATGATAAATTGCTCTTGCAGAGGTCTAACCAATCTCTTGAAGAGCACCTCCAAAATTGGACTGAGACTGCATGAAGTAAGTAGATGTTGAGGATATTCTTGCCATATTTTAGGAAGAAGCTAATGTGTATGCACATTTATATGTCTGTGTTTTTGTCACATAGAACGATCTACCTGTGTATTGCTCTGCAGGATCTGGACCTTGGTTTTAACACAGATCTTTCAGAGAGTTTGAACACACACCTGTTGACTGGCTCAAGGAAAAACATGCATACAAAGAGAAAAAAGCTGTTAATACATTTATAAATGGAAAATCTGAGTCCATAGCAATAATATAATTTGAGCTATAGAGGAAAAATAAGAGCTGCTTTAAAGTATTCAGAAATGAAGTTATTTTGGTCACTATGATAGTTCAGTATTAAGTATTCCCTTTTATTCATTCATCATCCTTGTCTACATTGAACTTCCAAAATTAAACCATGAGTACTCTACTGCAGACAATGTGCAAGAAACTTCAATATTGTGCTTTTCAATATGTGTATGTGTTGGCAGGGGGGGGAAAGGGGGGAATTCATAAGAGAGCAGTTTCTCCTTTAAAATTTCCTATATTTGTCTCACCTATTTTATTTCTAAATGTAATGAATGGCTGGCAGAGGGAGACAGCATTGCGGGAGGATGGGGGAGGATACCCTCCCTGCTGTGCTCTTCAGCCCTGCCTCCCTCCTGCCTTTGTACATGGCAGAGCTTTTGGTTATTGATTAAGTCAATGTTTCTCAACTTCAGCAACTTTAAGAGGTGTGGACTTCAACTCCCAGAATTCCCCAGCCAACATGGCTGGCTGGGGAATTCTGGGAGTTGACGTCCATACCTCTTAAAGTTGTTGAGGTTGAGAAACACTGGATTAAGTAGGACTTTCCTGCTGCCACCACTCATCTCTGGGGAGAGAGCAAATGCATTGTCCAACCAGGCTCCTCCTCCTTAAACCTGGCCTATGAAAGAAATGGGCTCTCACGGCCTGAATAACGCTTGTTGATCGGAAGATTGCAAGTTCGGAGGTTCCAATCCCTAGCCCCGCGTGACAGATTGAGCTCCTGCACTAGCTCCAGCTCTTGCCAACCTAGCAATTCGAAAGCATGCAAATGCAAGTAGATGAATAGATACCACTTCGGTGGGTAGGTAACAGGGTTCCGCGTGCATCATGCCGGCCACATGACTGTGGAAGTGTCTTCGGACAACGCTGGCTCTTCGGCTAACAAACGGAGATGAGCACCAGCCCCTAGAGTCGGACACAACTGCACAAATGTGTGTGGGGGACCTTTACCTTTACTTTAAACTGGCAATTACAACAACAATAATTGGAAATCAGCTCTGTAGCATCATCCCTTGGCTCTGGTAGCTTTGAAGTGTGTGGCCAAAGAACAGCAACCCAATCTCCTTTTCATAAGCATCAATCTTATGATTTAAAAATTAATTTTATTAAAAATAAAAAAGTAAACATTTATTTTGGCTTGTGTGCCCAAAAAATTACATTTGAATGGAATAAAGCATTTAGTGCTGGTAAAAGTACCAGCATCATCTCAAACATCAGTCTGCCACTGAATGCTTGGGAGGACTGGGGCACAGATAATCTGGGCTCTGATAGCTTAAGGTGGTACAAAATATACAAGACCTGAGTTAGTACAACAGACAAAAACACCTGATACAAAAAAAAAACAGAGGCAATGACTTTCTAAATATCAGAATCCATAAAGCATCCTAGCATCCTTGAAACAAAGTTATCTGAGTAAAAATTCTGACCTAGAATTTTTACTTTATTTTCAATAGCAGGGATTTCCTCTAGCTCACTTGTCCAGCTCAATGGTCCTGACTACCCATAGATTGCAATCTTCAGTTAAAGCTTTAGGAACCCTTATCTTAACTTCTGTGGACTCCCTAGAGATTTCTGTGTCTGCCTTTTATTTTCAACCCAGAGACACTTAGCTCTGCTCTTATCATGGTCTCTAGGAATTTCCACCTTCTCCTCAGCTAAAGCAGGTATTATTCTTGCTCCTTGAAGATTTTCTTGGCTCTGAGTCTAATCCTTCCTCACCTACAAAGCTAGAGAAGTTCAGCTTCATTCCTACCACTGTTCCTCCTGCCGGAGCATTGTTTAACACACCACTTATCTTGGAAACTAGTTTGCTAAACCCATGTACTGTAGTTGTGTCTAGTCTCCAACTTGCTTAGCTCTTTCAGCAATCTCTAACTTCCAGGTATTCTGCCTCCTTGGTCCTTTCCCATATGATTATGGGAATTATGGATGTTCCTGCCTATTTGCTCAAGCATCTGGGATATAAGTTTTGGCTGTGTGGTTGAATGTAGCGGAGTGAAGGGCCTATTCTGTTTTGCATGAATGAATGGGGGTTGTAGTATGTCATACCTATGACAGATATTTATACTGCCATGTTTTAGGGGTGAAGACTGTGTCAGTGGAGAAGCCACTTAGTGGTCTAAATAGTTTTCTGTCCCAACTTATTTGAGAAAGTGGAAAGTTATCCATTCAGTTTGAATTGAAACAAGATAGGTGATGGCAAAAACTGAAAAGAGATCCAAAAAGAAAGTGAAATTAAGAAGTTGGATATGCAAGGAAAGTATAAAGGTGGGGTATTCAAGAACTGGAAGAGATTCTTCAAAGAAAATTGGTACAAAAGTTAGATAAAACAGTATCAAGGAGAAATGTGACTACTTAGAGTTCCAGTGTTTGAAGTCAAGATTTGCATTATGGTATGGGCTGAAAAAATTCATAGGTGACTGATCAGGAAACAAACTGGGTTTTTTAAAAAGTGAAGGAAAGAAGGCATAGCTTGAAAAGCAGGAAATATCAGATGATGGAGCCATGCAGCAGAAGCATAACTACTTATCGGTTTAGAGGTAAAAGAGATGGTACTGTATAAATAGGCAGGACGGAGGAAGGACTATGAAATAAGGAACAAAGGAAGTATAAGATTGACAGGGCTAGATCCCCACAGTAGAATAGTCCCAGATAAATACACATACATTAATAATGAATGCTAATCATTATGTATCCCCACCGGATTCAGCTAGTGAAGGGTTCCCTGTTTTGTATTTATGCAAGTTTGCAGGAATAGCTCCGCCTTGATGCTCTGAAAATACAGAATGCTGACAGGCTCTTAGAGAAAAATTTGAAAGCCCACAAAACCCTGAATGTGACTTTTCTGTTTGTGAGTCTAACCTGGACTACAGTTTTTGTTGTAACATGATCTGGTATATTGAGTTAAGAAGTAATCTGAAGGGGAATTCAATTTCATCTATAAATTCTGGTTGCATGCTTCTATTTTTTTTGTTTTGTATTGTATTTCAGTGAATTCAATTTCCTTCAGAAATTAATTCCCATTGAAATAATTAGTATTAAATTGCACAGTTCAATTATTTCAATGGAATTTAGGCATGAACAATTTGCACTTGGATTGCATCCACAATAATTGATGTTGATTGATTTAATTCAGATCTTTTTATATCTATCCATTTCAGCCCAGGGAGTTTTTGACGGCACATGGAATTCTTGCACCTGCAAGAATTTGTACATTCATTTATATGGAGGAAGAGATCTACTTTTGAAAAATGTGCAGCTGAAGAATCATAGCTTTTCAGATATCTTAAGGTATATTAATAGAATATTAAGTTATATAATCAGATGTAGCTTGAGATACTATGAGAACCAATTATCTTCTACAGATGAGCTGATCCAGGTTCTGACACCTGGAGAAACTGGATTTAAATATTTTTGGATTTTTTATTTTTTGCTTGCAGCATTGCAGTTTGAAATTATCTTCTCAATTAGACCTTTTCTAATTTTAGGAAAATAATAAATCTATGTTTATGTTATATGACTTTTAAGTGCTCTTAATTAGAAAACATAATTTTACCAAATTATGGATTTTCTTTCCATTGCTTGCAGTTTATTATGTGCTATTTGATTTTGTTGCTTTTATCATTTCATCTTTTACAAATCATACTGATACTTGTTAGTGTAAAGTGGTATAGAAAAATGTAAATAAATAAATGGATTAACTTCGTCAAAAAGCCCTTGGGTATTTGTAATACTCACTCATTATATTAATTGAAGTACAATGCAGTTATAAACATCAAGCCTTTAAAACTTGAGACAACCATCTGGAATAATTCTGCAACAATCTGTTTTAATTAGGTAGCATGTTGGATTGCACTTTGTTGTGGTTTGTAATTTTGATAGCTTTTTAATAAAATCATGATAGTGACAAAAGTGTAGAAAGTTGAGTGGAATGGCAGCCATCTGAATATGCCCTTGATTTGATCCAGTTCTGTATACAAGACCCTGATGTTAATTGTAGAAACAATAAATGGCTAAACAAAATCAGTATGTCAGTTTATTACACCCTTTCCTATTCTACCAATCGTAGCTAACATATTTAAAATTTCAGACAGCATTTTTCATTTCTTTTAAGCAAAGCAGAATGTATAACTAATCTGAGTTTCCACAAGGCAGATTTGAATTTCTTAAAGTGAAAGAAGTACGGCCTGGATAGCAATTAGCATTCTTGGGAATTCCAGAGAGCAGTTAATACAGTTACCCCACAAATCAGATTCTGGATCAGTCTCTGTAGATGATTAGTACATTGATTAATATGTTTTTAGTGGATTTAGTGGTATAACTTAGCATGGAACTAATTAGGACTAAACATAGATTTAGGCTGCAATTCTATGCACACTTTTAAGAAAACATGAACAATGTCAGTCTGTCTCTCTGGAATGGGGGATATTAAATCCTAACTTGCATAATGTAACCGGTCTCTCTGGGTTGCTATTGTCTGAGTGCTGTTGTCAAGCCAGACCAATGCTAAGGGCCAAAAGGTTGTTTGTAAGCCCTAAAGGGCATTTAAGGACAAAGGACATTCCTTGTTTATGGATTTCTGGTACTCCCCAGAGATTTTGTGAGCATAAGGCTAAATGTGATTTATTTTGACATGAACTTTCAGTGACACTGATTGATGATTGTGACAGTAGACAGTCAAAGTATGACTGTAGAAGTAAATGAGTTATTTCTGAGCAGATTATAAAACTGCAAGAGGTTAAGATTACCTTTATCAGTCATATATCTGTATATGGATCAGAGTTTCCATACCCTGCTTTAATGTTTTTAATATTTGCTTAATTTTTAGAATTATAATGCTGCTTTCTGTGTGGTATAGACTGTTCTTGCTGATTTCTGCATGCAAGTTGCCATTTAAAGACAGGATTTTTTCCCTAACCAATTGGCATCTTTTGACTGAATTTTTGTAATAAAATTAAGATTTGGATTGTAGTAACTACATAGGCTTCCTATTAATAATTGTGGAATAGCAAAGATCCGCAGATCTTTTGTAGCTGTGATAATCTCATACAGTGATTTACCATATCTTCTGAATTATTCCTTCTGTCTATAATAGTATCTATATACTACTACAACTCTCCTGTTTGTCTTTTTTTAATCTTCAATTGGGCAAGGTGCATCATAGGGCAACAATTTTTGAATCAATGTACCTCAAATGGGCTAACTTAAAGAATGTGTCCAAAATCTGAGACCCATTACTCCCATGGGATTGAAATTTGGAAAAGTTGTGGCCACTTCAACTTCCAATGCTCCCTGCCAGCTTCCAACAAGTCAGTGGGGAAGCCGGCAGGAAGTGTGAACTCTTCTGAGGTGAAGATGGCACCGTATACCTCAGGGATTGAAATTTGGCAAAGTAAACTGGCAGGAAGTCTGAACTCTTCTGAGGTGAAGATGGCACCGTATACCTCAGGGATTGAAATTTGGCAAAGTAAACTGGCAGGAAGTGTGAACTCTTCTGAGGTGAAGATGGCACCGTATACTTCAGGGATTGAAATTTGACAAAGTAAGCCGGCAGGAAGTGTGAACTCTTCTGAGGTGAAGATGGCACCGTATACCTCAGGGATTGAAATTTGGCAAAGTAAACTGGCAGGAAGTCTGAACTCTTCTGAGGTGAAGATGGCACCGTATACCTCAGGGATTGAAATTTGGCAAAGTAAACTGGCAGGAAGTGTGAACTCTTCTGAGGTGAAGATGGCACCGTATACCTCAGGGATTGAAATTTGGCAAAGTAAGCCGGCAGGAAGTGTGAACTCCTCTGAGGTGAAGATGGCACCGTATACCTCAGGGATTGAAATTTGGCAAAGTAAACTGGCAGGAAGTCTGAACTCTTGGCACCGTATACTTCAGGGATTGAAATTTGACAAAGTAAACTGGCAGGAAGTCTGAACTCTTGGCACCGTATACTTCAGGGATTGAAATTTGACAAAGTAAACTGGCAGGAAGTCTGAACTCTTGGCACCGTATACTTCAGGGATTGAAATTTGACAAAGTAAACTGGAAGGAAGTCTGAACTCTTGGCACCGTATACTTCAGGGATTGAAATTTGACAAAGTAAGCCGGCAGGAAGTGTGAACTCTTCTGAGGTGAAGATGGCACCATATACCTCAGGGATTGAAATTTGGCAAAGTAAACTGGCAGGAAGTCTGAACTCTTCTGAGGTGAAGATGGCACCGTATACCTCAGGGATTGAAATTTGGCAAAGTAAACTGGCAGGAAGTGTGAACTCTTCTGAGGTGAAGATGGCACCGTATACTTCAGGGATTGAAATTTGACAAAGTAAGCCGGCAGGAAGTGTGAACTCTTCTGAGGTGAAGATGGCACCGTATACCTCAGGGATTGAAATTTGGCAAAGTAAACTGGCAGGAAGTCTGAACTCTTCTGAGGTGAAGATGGCACCGTATACCTCAGGGATTGAAATTTGGCAAAGTAAACTGGCAGGAAGTGTGAACTCTTCTGAGGTGAAGATGGCACCGTATACCTCAGGGATTGAAATTTGGCAAAGTAAGCCGGCAGGAAGTGTGAACTCCTCTGAGGTGAAGATGGCACCGTATACCTCAGGGATTGAAATTTGGCAAAGTAAACTGGCAGGAAGTCTGAACTCTTGGCACCGTATACTTCAGGGATTGAAATTTGACAAAGTAAACTGGCAGGAAGTCTGAACTCTTGGCACCGTATACTTCAGGGATTGAAATTTGACAAAGTAAACTGGCAGGAAGTCTGAACTCTTGGCACCGTATACTTCAGGGATTGAAATTTGACAAAGTAAACTGGCAGGAAGTCTGAACTCTTGGCACCGTATACTTCAGGGATTGAAATTTGACAAAGTAAACTGGCAGGAAGTCTGAACTCTTGGCACCGTATACTTCAGGGATTGAAATTTGACAAAGTAAGCCGGCAGGAAGTGTGAACTCTTCTGAGGTGAAGATGGCACCATATACCTCAGGGATTGAAATTTGGCAAAGTAAACTGGCAGGAAGTCTGAACTCTTCTGAGGTGAAGATGGCACCGTATACCTCAGGGATTGAAATTTGGCAAAGTAAGCCGGCAGGAAGTGTGAACTCTTCTGAGGTGAAGATGGCACCGTATACTTCAGGGATTGAAATTTGACAAAGTAAGCCGGCAGGAAGTGTGAACTCTTCTGAGGTGAAGATGGCACCGTATACCTCAGGGATTGAAATTTGGCAAAGTAAACTGGCAGGAAGTCTGAACTCTTCTGAGGTGAAGATGGCACCGTATACCTCAGGGATTGAAATTTGGCAAAGTAAACTGGCAGGAAGTGTGAACTCTTCTGAGGTGAAGATGGCACCGTATACCTCAGGGATTGAAATTTGGCAAAGTAAGCCGGCAGGAAGTGTGAACTCCTCTGAGGTGAAGATGGCACCGTATACCTCAGGGATTGAAATTTGGCAAAGTAAACTGGCAGGAAGTCTGAACTCTTGGCACCGTATACTTCAGGGATTGAAATTTGACAAAGTAAACTGGCAGGAAGTCTGAACTCTTGGCACCGTATACTTCAGGGATTGAAATTTGACAAAGTAAACTGGCAGGAAGTCTGAACTCTTGGCACCGTATACTTCAGGGATTAAAATTTGACAAAGTAAACTGGCAGGAAGTCTGAACTCTTGGCACCGTATACTTCAGGGATTGAAATTTGACAAAGTAAACTGGCAGGAAGTCTGAACTCTTGGCACCGTATACTTCAGGGATTGAAATTTGACAAAGTAAGCCGGCAGGAAGTGTGAACTCTTCTGAGGTGAAGATGGCACCATATACCTCAGGGATTGAAATTTGACAAAGTAAGCCGGCAGGAAGTGTGAACTCTTCTGAGGTGAAGATGGCACCGTATACCTCAGGGATTGAAATTTGGCAAAGTAAACTGGCAGGAAGTCTGAACTCTTCTGAGGTGAAGATGGCACCGTATACCTCAGGGATTGAAATTTGGCAAAGTAAACTGGCAGGAAGTGTGAACTCTTCTGAGGTGAAGATGGCACCGTATACCTCAGGGATTGAAATTTGGCAAAGTAAGCCGGCAGGAAGTGTGAACTCCTCTGAGGTGAAGATGGCACCGTATACCTCAGGGATTGAAATTTGGCAAAGTAAACTGGCAGGAAGTCTGAACTCTTGGCACCGTATACTTCAGGGATTGAAATTTGACAAAGTAAACTGGCAGGAAGTCTGAACTCTTGGCACCGTATACTTCAGGGATTGAAATTTGACAAAGTAAACTGGCAGGAAGTCTGAACTCTTGGCACCGTATACTTCAGGGATTGAAATTTGACAAAGTAAACTGGCAGGAAGTCTGAACTCTTGGCACCGTATACTTCAGGGATTGAAATTTGACAAAGTAAGCCGGCAGGAAGTGTGAACTCTTCTGAGGTGAAGATGGCACCATATACCTCAGGGATTGAAATTTGGCAAAGTAAACTGGCAGGAAGTCTGAACTCTTCTGAGGTGAAGATGGCACCGTATACCTCAGGGATTGAAATTTGGCAAAGTAAACTGGCAGGAAGTGTGAACTCTTCTGAGGTGAAGATGGCACCGTATACCTCAGGGATTGAAATTTGGCAAAGTAAACTGGCAGGAAGTGTGAACTCTTGGCACTGTATACTCCAGGGATTGAAATTTGGCAAAGTAAACTGGCAGGAAGTGTGAACTCTTCTGAGGTGAAGATGGCACTGTACAACATTGTGGTAAAAAACAAACAAAAAATTAAAATAAAATAAAAATTTAAAAATGATAAAATAAAAATATAAAAATATTGTCAGCCTAATTAGGTCATGTAGAAAGGGAGGGGAGACATCATGGTCAACAAATGACACCAAACATCGGAAAGCGGCAAGGAGGAGGAGAGGACAACAGTTGGGTGAAGGCAGGGCTGCACGACTCCAGAATCAAACAGGCAGGACAAATAACATGAGAGAAGGAGAGACAGAAGGAGAGGCCTGCATGTCTCCTCCACAACAAGAGGCCCAGAAGAAGAGAGGAAGACACAAAGGAGCAGTGAAATGCACGCCTCCAGGACCAGAGACAAAGAACAAATAGCAAAAGATATGAACAAACGGAGGATGAAAGGACTGCATGTCTCCAGAATGACAACAAAAGCCAAAGAATGAAGACACAAGGAGAGACGGAGGAGGAAAGGGAAGATCAACTCAAGAATATGCAGCAAACAGTAATTACTGCAAGAGTTCTTCAACACAATACCTGCCTTTGACAACAAGACCTCAACAGAGAAAGAGCAAGTGAAAATGCACAGCTCGCATGGTGTAATATTTCTGCTGATGTTGGTCCGATAACCAAAGTCTGCCCCGCTGTTGTGCCTTCCTATTCCCTGGAGAAACCACCAATTTCTACTATATGAAGGGAAAGGTCAGGATAGGCAATTTGCAAGCTCTACCTAATGAACTACTCAATTTATACAGCAATGATGTATAGAAAACCTATTGCAAATGAGTTCAGGAAGAACATCAGACAATACAACTGCCTCTTCCAAATGACATCCTTTGGTTCTCATGCTACACATCTTTCTTCTTTAATAAAATGATGTTTTCTTCTGTAATTTTCAAACCAAACCAATAGCAATCCACCCATGGTCATTCTGTTTCTCTGTTTAGGTAAGGAAATATTCCTGAAACAATGGCTCAACGGGTCACAGGTTGTCTAATTGTATATAGTAGTCTTGCTAATTTGTGACAATTTGACCAAGAAGCCATTATGTTCATGTTGGAATATAAAAACTGAGGCTGAGAAAAAGTGATTTAACATTCTGCTCTGAAATATTAGTAACATTTCAATAACATTCAGCTGTACCCATAATGTTTATTAACAGTTCTGTCACATTTAATCAATGCTGTATATCAGAGCTTTCCAAACTGTGTGTCACGACACAAAAGTGTGTCGCCACACACAGTCTGGTGTGTCGCCACACAATCTGGGTTTTCCCGCGCCGACACACCAACTGCAGCGCGCAACACCCGAAAGCAGCAGCAGCGCTTCCAGGTTTTTGCGCGCTGCCGCACTTCCGGGTTTTCCCGCGGCGACACACCAACGCCGGTTGGTGTGTCGCCGCAGGAAAAACTTTGGAAAGCCCTGCTGTATATGGTCATTTAGAAGACCTTGATTTGTACTTATCCCAAATATATATACTGTGTGTGTGTGTTTGTGTGTATACACACACACACATGTATTAAACATATGTAAATATAATATATGGAGAAATATGTTGTCAGCAAGTCGCTTCCATACTGTTGCCAAGAGAAGAATATAAGCATACCCACCCAGTCACCAACAGTCAAATTTGACTCCAGGGAGTTATTTTCATTAACTTTTGGTCAGACTTAAAACATTTAAAGTAAGTGTTATGGAACTAATTTCTTTCTGTTTCTCTTGTGATTTTACAAATCTTAATTACTATCCAATTAGAATTATCATGCTATATGTTGAACTAACAGCTACGAACTGCACTACTTGGAATAAGCAGTCATAGTCTAGATGTCACTAGCACATGATTATTTGAGGCCATATCAGCCTTCTGTAAACAGGCTTGGATTTGGAACAACAATTGAAATAGTTAACAGTCACTCCTTGTCACTACTGCCACAATTGGACTCAGGCCAAGAAAACCCAGAAACTTTGAATTTGGTCTTTGAGACCAAATTCAGTATACAAGGTTGGGATTGTATGTTTGGTTGCAGCCCTTAATTCACATTGGCCAGTTTTGTTCCTGGATTTTGTCTGTTTTAAAGCCATGTTTAGACAATTCTGTAACTTTCTTGGGATCAGTGGGCAAAAAGGAGAGAACTGCATGTCATCTACATTGTACCCTGAACATCTGGAACTTCTGGCTGACTTTTCTCAGCAGTTTTGTTTAAATATTGAATGGTTTGGAACCAAATTGAATCCCTAAGGCACTTTATAAACAGCCATGAGATGGATGGAAGTCTTGTAGTACCATCTTTTCAATCATCCTTTCAGGAAGTATTGGAGCCATTATAGCCCTGAGCAAAATCCAGCAAAAGAGTCCAAAAGAATTTAGTGGCAAATTAAAGAGATATCCACTGAGAGTCCAGAGGAACAAAATTTATATTCTCTTATCCAACAGGACAACAAGAACTATTTCTATCCCCAAACCAGTGAAAAATCACATTGAAACAAATTCAAACAATTCATGTCCTTCAAGGTCACCTAGTGTTTAGAAGCTGTTGAGATAAAGTAGACTTATTTAGTAATAGAATTCTTAAGGATAGCCAGTAGCACTTTCTACCTTAGGATAGCATTTGCCATCTCTGAAGTCTGCATCCATGTCCCCAAATGATCCCAAGTTTCTATCAGGAACCACAATGGGCAGTGATCTAGGGAGTAAGCTTTATACCTCAATCCTTTTTGTCCACATTCCTAGGTAGAATATGAATATCCAGTACTTAGAAAATGGCATGGAAATGTTAGAATAAATGAAGATTCATACATGAATGGAAACAGATTATATGCAGTATTGGTTCTGCTTCTTGTTGATCCATCTGAAGTAGTTCTGAGCTCTGTTTTTCTGGAATTTTTTAGGAAATCTATTTAGGAAATATGGCAGGTTTTTCAGGGGAGAGTACCTACTATAGTGGTAGAATGTCAACCATTAAGAGTTGCCTAAATAACTCAGTTGTATATTTGTAATTCTTGAATCATCATTACCATAATCAAAGCATCAATTTCAGCCCAAATGGCTTCTCTGTCATGGTATCTACTCTCCCTGAAGCAGAATCTGCCATACTACTTGCTACAGCAAATTATCACACATACATTAAGTAATTTAGAGGATATTTTATTTCAAAGTATCATTCACAGCCATACATTACTACTGGGAAAACCATAGCTTTAATTATACGGACCTTTGTCAGCAAGGTGATGTCTCTGCTTTTTAATATGCTGTCTAGGTTTGCTTTCCTCCCAAGGAGCAAAAGTCTTTTAATTTCATAGCTGCAGTCACCGTCTGTGGTGAACTTGGAGCCCAAGAAAATAAAATCTGTCACTGCTTCCATTTCTTCCCCTTCTATTTGCCAGGAAGTGATGGGACCAGATGCCATGATCTGAGCTTTTTAATGTTGAGTTTCAAGCCAGCTTTTGCACTCTCCTCTTTCACCCTCATCAAGAGGCTCTTTAGTTCCTCTTCACTTGAATTGATGCTTTCAAGCTGTGGTGCTGGAGAAGACTCTTGAAAGTCCCTTGGACTGCAAGGAGGTCAAATCAGTCAATCCTAAAGGAAATCAACCCTGACTGCTCATTGGAAGGACAGATACTGAAGCTGAAGCTCAAATACTTTGGACCCCTAATGCGAAGAGAGGACTCACTGGAAAAGTCCCTGATGCTGGGAAAGACTGAAGGCAAAAGGAGAAGGGGACAGCAGAGGATGGATGGTTAGATAGCATCACCGATGTAATCAACATGAATTTGAGTAAACTCCGGGAGACAGTGGAGGACAGGAAGGCCTGGCATGCTATGGTCCATGAGGTCACGAAGAGTTGGACATAACTAAACGACTGAACAACAACAAAAATCATAGGATGCACAGTATTCAGAGGAATAGAGAACATGATCCCATTGTAAGAAATTATTGAAAAAAGCCAAGTCAGTTACAATAGAGGATGCTCAAAAATACAAGTTTTTTCCCCCCAAATCCTTCTCTTGTTAGTCCTTTTAACTTTTTATCTATTACATGAAGGTACTGAAGTTTTAGTACCTAGTTCTTTCCAAAGCTATTACTAAAATAAATGTAAATTTGAACACACACACACACACACATATATAGCATAGTACCAATAAATGCATACATAAAACATATTCATAGGCACTTTAAGAACTCAGCCTTTCTTATCCATGTATTGCATTAACTATTCTAACCTGCTGATTCTTTCTCTCAAAAGGCAGGTGTGGCTCTTAGGTCTGTTTAACTACATGGAAAATGAGCCACTGAAAAATGAAGTCAATTTTAAAAGTCATGTGGCAAATATAACAGAGGTGTCCTCAATGTGAGACTGCTGCTGAAGACAATAGTCCAGTATAAAGCATAGAAATTCACTATTTTTAATAATACTTTCCTTTTTTCTACACATATAACACAGGTGGTAAATGGAGATTATGGCAATTAGTCTTTTGAGAAATAGTCTTTAGAACCAAAATATCATTTTAAGTGTTGAGATTTAAATATGTATAAAATGTATTTTCTGCATGGGGGAAAATGGTTTTCATTTTAATACTTACTCCATTTCCCTGGTTTTCTGGGGCATTGCATTAAATGAAAAACCTCAGTCAGTAGCTGCTGCATTTGCCTATTTCTGGTGTTAATTATCTTTTGTTTGCCCTTGATAATCCTGAGGTTGGTATGCAGATAATGAAGGCTGCAGAATCATCTCAGAGTGGAAAAAACAATGGCATTGTCAATTCGGCATCACAACACTTTATAAATTATGAATGTTATCTACATTAAGGAGAATAGTAGATTTTTAAAATTACTTCCATGAATAGATTAAATTACAAGTATTATTACATTTCATTTTATTAAGTGCATCTTAGTAGTTATTAGAGCAAATGAACATGTTCTCTCAATTACATAATAACATTAGAACTAAAAATTATGCATCAACACTCCCAAATGCATAATGCAGCTTTGTATATTAATCATCCCAAACAATATTTTTCAGTTTATATGAAGACAATTATTACCCATCCAACAATAACATTGTTATTGGTTTATTAAAATTCAAGAACTATCTTTTCAGATAAAAGCTTGGTGTTTTTTTAAAAAAATATTTCAGAAAGAGGTTTCCATCTCAGGAAAAAATGCAAATCTTGCAATGATTCAATTTTTATTTAATTATATAAAACAAAGCTTGTATATTCCAGTTTGAAGTGTAGTGAGAAAGTATCGGTAATTTAAGGCAGTAATGTATGCTACAAAGATAACTTCATTTTGTTTTGAAAAGTTTTTTTTTAAGGGAGAGGGTTATAGATCTATTCTCGTAATAAGCTTTAAGTGACAGTGTTTTTCTCTTCTAATGTTACAAGCTTTTCTATTCCTTTTGTTGTTTGAATAAATAGCAAAAATGTTAAATATAGGCCCATAAGTAATATAGAAAGAAGATAATGGCTACAGGAAAGTCTGTGTTAGAAAGATACCATTCTGTGTAATTCATTTATTGAATTCTTAGCACCATTCTAAATTCCATTTTACAGTGATATATACATTAATAATAAAACATAACCATGAGTAACTGTACAGGAAGGTTATCTGTCTAGATTTTAAAATGAAGCATAAACAATGTATTTCCTAAAATAATAATTACAAAAGCCACATGCTTATTTGGAAAAAGATCTGAAATAAACGATCACTGGAAGAAACAAATGGGAATATTATTTGGACCCTGAATCTGTGACACATAAGGGGAGAAATGCCCACGGAACTTTCTCCTAACTAATGAATTGGTTGAACTGGGAAGAGACGGAAAGGTGAATTGTAGTTACAGCGTTTAACCTCTTCCTGTACTTTGGATCTGCATTGGAGAATCAGGGTGCACAGGTTTTATCATCCCCATAGCCACTTGTGCATACAGACAGAGGCTGCATTTTCGGTCTTGGGGAGAGGCCATTTATTTATTTATTTATTTCAAGGAAGCAAAGCAGTCTTTCCTCTTCGATTCCAGTGTGCTTCCCTTTTGGTTTGCCAAAGGACGATATCATGTGAATGATCACCAAAGCATTGAACTATATTGTTAGATTGTTTTTCATCTCCTAAATAAATCTATTCCAATTACAAGTCTGGATCAGTAAATAATTTTTTTAATGCTAATTTTCTTTTAAAATTTTTTCATCACTACAGGGTTTTTCGTATGCTGTTACCTCTTTCTTATTTGCATTGAACATTTTCTGGGAAAGTTTCCAATAGAAAGATAGATTTAGAAATATTTTTAGGATATGAATCAAAATTAAACCTTTAAAGCAGCACTGATTCAAATGTGTTTAAATGTGCTTTGAAATACATGGGATTTAAATGTGCAGAAATTTAGATAGATTATGCACTTGATTTGTATAGGAGGAATAGAAGTTTTTGTCTTTCCTCAGATATTTCAGCCTATCATTAAATGTTTTTATTAAATATGCCTCTTATAAATAAAATAAAAATAAAAACATTTTATTAAATATGTAAATATTCAATTCATTCTTTCCTTATAAGTGCAATACATTTTTAAAAAATATTTTTGAATAATATCAGAATAAAATATAATAATGCTTCGTGCTGTTTTTTTTTGTGTGTGGTTATAATTATTGACATATTACCGCTACAGTAAATAAATAAATAAATAGGGTTATTTATATGAAGGCAGTTCATAGGCAAGAAATCTTCTTTAAATATAAAGGCATTAATTGGAATAGATGAGGGAAAATAATAAAATGTCCTGGCATAACTCCTTTAACATACAGTATCATAACAGTTTTAACAATCATGTCTTTGATTCAGCAAGTTTATTTAAACGTGGAAAAAAATCTGTATTCCCTAGGAAATTGGGAAAAAATCCCTATCTTCTAATAAAAGGACAGAAAGTACTGAATACTATTATTTTTAATCTTTGTTTTCAATCTTTTTCTGTGTAAGTTTTATGAAAGCCTATACTGAGGATAACCAAGAGGATGCCCATGTATTCATCCTCACTTGTGCATACTTAAAATCAGTAAATACCCTAATTCGGCCCAGTATGGAAATATGTGCTATTAGATACCTTTTATATTAGTGATGCTTTGAGTGACCAAATAATTTCTTCTGTCTTAATGCTAATAGATAAAGTTAGACTTTTTATTACCATTGGAGCAGATTAAAAATCCGTAAGGCAAGACATTGACTGGAACTAATGTAATTGGGCTGCCAAAATAACTAGCTATTTTAATTCCAATTAGTCCATAGTTATAATGTGCTAACAATAATATCAAAAGTTTAGCGCCCACTAGATTGTCTTTATATCTGTCTAATTCAATTAGTCTTGACTTTTTGCTGTTTAAAAAAGTTTCAGGCACTACAGAGTTAACTATTCCCCTGAAATTACTCCTATTTAAGAAGAAAAATCATATTACTTTCTTAATCTTTCTAATTCTTCTCTCCTAAGATCATCTTGGATTTGTTCCTATAACATCGATTCTTAGTGCTGTCTTGTTTTCCGTATTAATGAATTGAGAAGCTGACATCAGGCTTTTAGGTAAGTGCTATAAGCTGAGTCCTGAGAATTTGCAGCACAATACCAAGTATAGAGAAGATACTTCTCTTTGTCCATTACGCATCAATGTTACTTTGAAAGGTAATTAGTTTGATATTATGTAGGTAGCACACAAAAGATCATGTGGTAGTTTATGTTCTGTCTTTTGATCATCACAAGAAAAATTTCTGCTAGGAAATGAAAGGCAGACATAATTCACTAAAATTACACTGAATCCTTTCTAATCAATAAAGATAAATCAAGTATTTGTTGTTAAATCGATCCTCTCTTTTATTGAGATATATTATCTTGATTGTTTTAGGAATAATTATTTCACAGGGAATTATGATGATTAGCTTTTGAGACGACAATAAATGTGAATCAGGGCCATGTGTGGTTAAAGATGTTTTTTTCCCCCAGTGTGAAGCTTTTTTAGGGACTTCAATATGGATTTATATGATTCTAGGAAATGTAATTGGGTGAGGCTGGTATTTTTTCTTTGTTTTTAAATCCTGGCTCTTTTTCTTTTATAAAATTGTTTTGCTAACATAAATACCAATCCTGTTTCTTGCTTTTAGCAGTTAGTCTGATTCTATGACATATATCATATTGGAAAAGTCACGATAAACTTTTATGAAATTTAAAGATAGATAGATGATAGATAGATAGATAGATAGATAGATAGATAGATAGATAGATAGATAGATACTGTATATGTGTGTGTGTATGTGTATGTGTGTATGTGTGTGTGTGTGTGTATGTATGTGTATGTGTGTGTGTATGTATATATATACACACACACATACACATACATACACACATACTAGTGTAACGTTGCTGGAGATGTATAATTGAAAAAATTCTTCACAGAAAATAAGTATTAAAAAAGGGTAAAAAAGTCAAGATTATTTCTTTTCCTATCTGTTGATAATTTGGGATTATTTTTCCTATCTGTTGATAATTTGGGATTTTTTATGTCTATATTCGAAATAAGCATTGATTATAAATTAGCTGAGCAATTAAATATGCCTGGCAGTAAGAAGGAAAAGAACAGAGATCAAATTGAGAAGTAAAGTACTGTAATCTAACCTGGATTTTCTATCTAAAATTAATGAGTAATACATAATACACAGCATGTAGAAAAACTAACTGCATGCCACATGGACAAAAAGTCTTTTCACTGCATTGTATTTTCTGTCAAGCAAACTTTTCATATAAAGCATTAGGCAATTCATGTAATTTAATGAACATCTTGACTAAAGTACTTTTTAATACAAGTTATCAAATTGGATGCTGTTCTATTTCTGTTCAAAATGCTATATAAGATAATAACATGTGTTTGTTTTTAAATGACCAATAATGCCTAGTGTCTAATACAAGGCATTCCTATAATTGGACAGCAATTTCAGTGGTGTGATCTTTTAAATGACTTGATATTATTTCTTAACACCTTTGTGAGCAACAAAGAAATAAAGTTTGGACCGCATTTTCAAGCAGGAGGCATATCTTGTAATAGCTTATTAGATTGTCATCTTAAAAGTGAAAATCTATACTAAATGATCATTTGAAGATCTTGATGCCCTCTGTATTTAATTCTCTTTTACATTTTCACTGTGGAAATTT
>JALMGJ010000006.1:63652500-63942500 GCA_023362775.1 Charina bottae
GGTGTACAATACTTCATTAAAAACAATAAATACATAAAAATAGTCACAATTAAAAATAACTATAAAAAGGTACATAAAACATGTGGAATGATATCAACCACAATAAGGGAGCCATTGCAAAATCCCCTGGTTCCCTGGGACCCCAGGCCTGATCATGAAGCCAGGTCTTGAGGGACTTGCAGAATGTTGAGAGGGATGGAGCTAATCTCATTTCAAGGGGGAGAAGATTCCACAAGGCAGGTGCCACAGCACAGAAGGCCTGCCTCCTGGCACCCACCAAATGTAATTCCTGGCAGATGGAACCCACAGCATGCCTTCTCTGTCAGACCTGATGCAGCAGGCAGATGTAATTGGGGAGAGGCGGTCCCTCAGATAACCCGTCCCCATGCCATGAAGGACTTTAAAAGTCAAAACCAGCACCTTGAATTGGACCTGGAAGCAAACCAGCAACCAACGCAGCTCGTGGAGCAGAGATGTAATGTGTACCACTCTAGGGGCACACATAACTGCCCACGCCACTGCATTTTGCACCAGCTGAAGCTTCTGGATACTCAGCCCCATGTAGAGTGCATTACAGAAATCCAAAGGGGAGGTGACGAGGGCATGAGTGACAGTGAGCAGAGCCCCCCGATTTAGGAATGGGCACAACTGGAGCACAATACAAAGCGGTGCAAAGGCCCTCCTAGCCATGACTGCCACATGCTCTTTGAGCAGGAGTCATGAGTCCAGGAGGGCCGCCAGATTGTATACAGTGTCTGTCTGGGGCTGTGCCACCCCATCCAGCACCAAAGATGGCATAGTCCTAAAACCAGAAGGCCCCAAAACCCAAAGCCACTTAGTCTTGACAGGGTTCAGCTGAAGCCTGTTGTTCCCCACTCAGACCCTCACAGCCTCCAGGCACTGGGATAAGACATCCACAGCATCACTTAATTCACCCAAGGCAGAGAAGTATGATTAGGTACTATCATCATACTGATGATATCTTGCCCCATGTTGATGGATGAGCTCACCCAGCGGCCTCATGTAGATGTTAAATAGGAGGGGGGAGAGTACTGAACCCTGCGGCACCCCACATAGTAGGAGCT
The DNA here is from genome assembly GCA_023362775.1 of Charina bottae. Classification (NCBI taxonomy): domain Eukaryota; kingdom Metazoa; phylum Chordata; class Lepidosauria; order Squamata; family Charinaidae; genus Charina; species Charina bottae. The sequence goes on from JALMGJ010000006.1 coordinate 63,653,586, forward strand.
AAGGGTGGGATCTCTCCTCCCCCACCACCATCGACTGGAATCGGCCCTGGAGGAAGGAGGTGAACCAGCACAACACCGTGCCGACCACCCCTGATCCACTGAGCTGATCCAGAAGGATACCATGGTCGATGGTCTCGAAAGCCGCAGAGAGGTCAGGTAGGGCAAGGATGGATATAAAACCCCCATCCTGCCCTTGCCAGAGATCATCCAAAAGTGCGACCAATGCTGTTTCCATCCCATACTCAGGCCTGAATTTTGACTGAAAGGGATCCAGATAATTCACTTCATCCAAGGTCCTCTGAAGCTGCAGCGCAACCACCTTCTCAATCACCTTCCCCAAAATGGGGAGGTTAGATACTGGATGGAAATTGTGGGGTCCAGCAATGGTTTCTTGAGGAGGGGGTGGACCAAAGCCTCCATTACCGTACAAATCTCTGAAGTACTCCTTCCAGCATTCCCTCACTTCCGTTTCATCCCAAATAAGTTCACTTGATTTATTTTTTATTTCCATTCTCTGCTGGAATCACCTTGTTTATCCCTTTTCAACCATTTATAAAGCATTTTTAATTTCCATCATGTTGAATCTTCTCTTTTTAATCTTAATCATTCCTTGCTCCCCTTTTCTGCCTTTTTTGCAACTATCCTTTTTTTCTATACATGTAGTAAAATATATATTTTTTCATCCTCATTTTTTGAAGCAGAGATTCTCTTATAGACATTTTTGTCATCTAGAGCCTCTGTCACTTCATCATTCCACAAAGCATGTTTTTCATATCCCCATTAAAATAACTCCACAGTTATACATGATACTCTACAAAGACCTAACCCTAACCCTGTTACAAGCACTTTCCATATCCTTTTTCTTATCTCCACTTTCTATTCATGTTAGGAAATTACCCTATTTTCTAATACTTTAAAATATAGGATTTATACTTTCTCAGCCTGCAGTTTTTCTACTTTCACTCTTGTTTCTTTAACTTCTTTCCTTTTTTCCCATATTCTTTTTTTTTTTCAAGATCCAACCTTGACGCTACCAAAAAATTCATCTGCTCCAGTTGCTGAAAAAAAACCAGTCATAGTGAATGAGACAAATGTATGCTTGGATCCAAAGAAGTTTTCCCCAACTTGGTTTCTGCCAGATATTTTGGTACTCTGATGCCTAAATTTTCAGCTAATGGCCATGTAATTTCATAGAACCATAGAATTGGTGATGGGATGAAAATCATAGTCTATCACCAAATAGAGGAAGGATGTCCAATATGTAGTCATATTTAAACCCATTCAAAAAAGTGGGCATGACATTAGGCAACGCTAATTAAATTCTTCAGGGTCAGTTTGGTTAAGGCCAGATTTAATCCATAATGTGCATTAGCCACTTTGTATGCTTTTCCCCTGCCTTTTTAAATCTCAGTTGAGTAAAGAGATATTATCCCCTACTCTCACGAACTGCAAAGGGATGTAGAAGTGAACTTGGGCGTAGGGAAAGAAGGAATGAGCCATGAAGGGGGGACTTGAGGAAAAGATTACACAGTCCTGAGAGAGAAGCATGAGAAAGAAACTCAATATAGCCCCACTTTGATTTTGTTTAGAATAAGATGAGATAGACCAGACTATGGACAGACTTTTAAGATTCTGTATTCTATTTTACTACAATAAAAATTATCCCTGGAATCCCTGTTGTAACTGTTTCTTGGTTTTTTTAAAAAAATGTATTAAATAGGTACCACTTCCGTGGGATAGTAACAGCGTTCCGCACGTATCATGCCAGCCACATGACCACGGAAGCATCTTTGGACAGCGCTGGCTCTTAGGCTAAGAAACAGAGTTGAGCACCACCCCCTAGAGTCGGACACGACTGTGCAGGGGAAAACCTTTACCTTTACCTATTAAAATTTTAAAATCACATAATAGCCAAATTCTCTGGGCAGTTTACAATAAAACCTCTGGGCAATTCTCAATATATTATCTGGCCTGGCTTGAAGGGCTGACATTAGTCTTGAAAGCCTCTCAACAATCAAAAAGCTGTTGGTTGTTTCTATGTATGTTGCATGTTTTGCTCTAGGTATGCATGTCTTTTGTTCTTATGTATTGCTATGGGTTTCTTAATTTCTAAAATGCAAGCTGCTCAGATTGATTGATAACTGGCAAACAGATGGAGAAAAAGTGGAAGCAGTGACAGATGTTGTATTTCTAGGCGCAAAGATTACTGCAGACGCTGACTGCAGCCAGGAAATCAGAAGACGTCTACTTCTTGGGATGAGAGCAATGGCAAATCTTGATAAAATAGTTAAGAGCAGAGACATCACACTGACAACAAAGGTCCGCATAGTTAAAGTACTGGTATTCCCCGTAGTAAACTATGGCTGCGAGAGCTGGACCATAAGGAAGGCTGAGCGAAGGAAGATAGATGCTTTTGAACTGTGGTGTTGGAGGAAAATTCTGAGAGTGCCTTGGACTGCAAGAAGATCAAACCAGTCCATACTCCAGGAAATAAAGCCAGACTGCTCACTTGAGGGAATGCTATTAAAGGCAAAACTGAAGTACTTTGGCCACATAATGAGAAGACAGGATACCCTGGAGAAGATGCTGATGCTAGGGAAAGTGGAAGGCAAAAGGAAGAGGGGCCGACCAAGGGCAAGATGGATGGATGATATTCTGGAGGTGACGGACTCGACCTTGGGGGAGCTGGGGATGGCGACGGCCGACAGGAAGCTCTGGCGTGGGCTGGTCCATGAAGTCATGAAGAGTCGGAAGCGACTGAACGAATAAACAACAACAACAAAAAAAGCTGCTCAGAGTCTTCTGGAGTCATATGGCAAAGGAAGGAAGGAAGGAAGGAAGGAAGGAAGGAAGGAAGGAAGGAAGGAAGGAAGGAGGGAAGGAAGGAGGGAAGGAAGGAGGGAGGGAGGGAAGATTCTCTTTGTTCCATATTATATTTTACAAAATCAAGGTGCGGTTATTTGGTTATTTTGAGTGCGGAATTTGAAGATGCAGGATAGAAATAGTATGGAAGCTTTTGAACTTGGGTATTGGAGAAGACTCCTGATAATACCATAGAGAGCCAAGACAACAAACACACATAGGTTCATCAAACAAATCAACTCAGAGATCTCACTTGAAGCACAAATGACCAGGATCAAATTATCCTACAGACACATTATGCAAAGACTTAGCTCTCTGGAGAAGGGTCTAATGTGGGAAAGGTGGAAGGAAAGAGAAAAGGTGACCAGCAGCAAAGTGGATAGCCTCAGTTACAGCAATGATGAGTGTACCATTAGAAGACCTGAAAGACCAGGTTAGGGACAGATTGCCATGGAGAAAAACCATCTACTGTATGTGGTCACTAAGAGTTGACAACAACTTGATGGCACATAATCAATCAATCAATCAATCAATCAATCTTTTGAGTGTCTTTCCCATGCTTCACTCTTTCTCGGGACTTGTAACCTTTTCTGCAAGTACTCCCTTAATGGCTCATTCCTTCCTGCCTTATGCCCAAGGTCAACTCTATATTCCTTTACAAAAACACAGGCAAATGAGAGCACACCCTTGCAATGCAGGGTTGGGGAATATATAGCCTTCAAAGCTGTGTACTACCATTTCAGCAACCCCAGCCAAGAAGCCAATGATGAGGAATGTTGGGAGTTAGTTCAGCAACATATGGAGGACATCTTATTGTGTGTCCCTGCTATAATGGGATTGAAATCTGCACTTTCTAAAATTACATTTTTTTTAATTTACTGATGTGAATGGGAAAAAAAACAGTCTTCAATAGCATCCTATGTGTGAAATTATTTTTCCACCCTGGAGAAAAATATGGCTGATTAATGTGGTGATTTAATGCATCAATATTTAAACTTGCACTTACATCCTCTGGGTAAAATTTCTTCTGAAGGGAAGGCAATTCGAATTACCCTTGTTTCAAAACTCTGTCTTGAATCATAATGCTTGTTTCCTTCTCAAGGGCACTTTATCTATTTTCTCATTTCTTCTCTTTCCTCTTTAATAGAAATTTAATACCACATTCTTGAATGGATGTTATTCCTCTTTTCTACTCCCATGCTTATTTCTTACTATTTTTCTGTTTTGTTTTGCATTGTATAAGCATTATCCTTTGCTTTTTTTGTGTGGCTTTTCTTTGCTCCTCTTGGGAAATCTATGTGAAGAGTTTGTAGGACTGAAATAAACATGAAAAACTTATCTGAAATCTGTCAAGATACCAAGTGAAATTAGGTGGTCCAGATCACCAATCATGGAACTATTATCTAACATTTCAGTTACGACTTCCAGACTGACTCTTGATGCTGATATTAGACCTTTAGTAAGATTCCTGAAAGGGAAATTTAAATGTCTACACTAAAGCAATTAATGGATCATCCAGGTATTCTTCAAAACAGTGCTTTTTATCTGCTGTATTTTAAAGATTAGAGATTCCATGAAGAAACAAATGACTTTGTTCAACTGCGCAGCTACATAATGAAGCTTCAGTTGATTATCCTTCAGATTAATAAGCAAATAGTTCCGGGCATCCAAAGGGATGTGTATGAATAATGGCTTATAGTTGTTTAAGTTGCTGAATCTAGAATTTTTCTAAGTTGGCCACAGTTCTGAAAGGCTGTGGTCAGTTGAGAAATTTGAGAAAGAGGAGTTGGCTATTGGGCAGTGGAGGACCAGAGGATTCGTTTAAGGATTATCAGAGATGGAGACTGTGAGGGGTAAAAGGGTAATTGAGGCATAGTAGGGAAGACCTTGTGAATTTAGAGAACAGAAGGATTAGTAAGTGTGACATTGTTCAATGAAACCTGTTTGTAATAGATCAATTGGAGAAGGATGCAATGGTATGTGGGAATGACCTTGGGAGACAGGAGGAAGAGCCACAGCTTGGACAACAGTATGATAAACAAAATGTGAGTCTGCAGGAGGGGTGGGGGTGGAGGAAGCATCTCAGAAGGGACCCTTCCTAGTTTTTGGGAGAGTAAAAGTAAGGGAGGGGAGGGGTACTTTCAGACTTGCAAGGTTCTGTTATTGTAACCTTACAATAAAGGTAGTGTTAGTACTCATGTTCGGTGCTTCTTGTCTGGACTACCTCAAAGGGCTGACAAAGGGAGTGCGTTATTCCCTGAAGTCCAAGAAATTAAAAGTACAGCTAGGTCGTGATTAATGTGAGTTTGAATATTGCAATATTCAATTTAGTGTGAATTGTACAATGATACCAAGTCACAATTAATGTGAACCAAGTTTCAGTTAATGTGAGGCTGGCACATTTATTTATTTATTATTTAAATTTATCCCTGCCCATCTCCCCGAATAGGGGACTCTGGGCGGTTAATAGGGTTGCTGGGTTACTGTTGAGGTTGCTGGGTTACTGTTGGGGTTTTCAACACTGCTATACTTCAGTCTGCACTTGTTTATCTTCACATGTACAAAATGAAGATTCCTTCAGATAAAAGCACTAAAAAAAAGAAGAGGCATGATTGAACAACATGAATGTGATCATAGCAACTTTAAAATAGGACAAGATGTCAGAATATCTGAATCTATGGTACTTTTTTGGTTTGGTTTTGATTTTGCTTTCTTTAACTACTCTGTGAGTAGTAAAATTTAAATTATAGGTATATCCTTTTTATCCTTTACTGTAATATTTCATTAATAAACATATAAAAATGTATGTTTAAAAATTTTTATTGCCTATTTCTGTTGAGCTGGAACCAATTGCCATATTTTACATATAAGTTTAACTTTGAAGAGTGGAATTTGAATAATATGACCACTTCATGGTATTCATTATCTGCACTAATCAAGACCTAGCAGTAGGTCACTGTGGTGAGGGAAATGAGGCAATGTCATTTGTGTTATTTACATCATTTGCATGATATATTCATCATGCAAGAGGTGTGAATTGACAGAAATGATGTGAATCACCATGGAATGTGGTCCACTGTGTTCAGATCCAGAAAAGCAAGGGGTCAGTGCATTTGAGAAAAAGAAAAAGGAAAGAAACTTAAAAGATTTAAATATTCTGGCAGGTCTCCACAAGGTGGGAGGCACCTTTTTGTGCATCATGATTTCCATACATATCAGGTGAGAGTTGTAGTACAATGGTGTAATGTCATTTTGATAAGAACAGCAGAAGCTGCTGCCACCCATGTATTCATGGTATTCCTTTAAGGAAATTATCTAGCAACCACATAATCAAAAATTTAAGTTTCAGTGTAACAGGCAACTATTTTCCATTTTCATTGTTCATTCTGATTGAAATGCCAAATGCTCCTTGCTTATGAAAGCTAGATTTGGGGATTCTGCTATATAAATCCCACAGACCTATTTATCCTTGCTATTAGAAAAGATCACAAACTGGCAGGGCAAATTAAAGAAATGGTTGGAGAAGGAAAGAATGCAAGCACATGACACGCAGGAAATAACTGGCAGCTAACTTCTTATCTTATGATGTTGGTAATATTAGATGAAAATTGGACATTTTAATCTCACTATTCCAAACTAATTTTTGCCTGTGTGGATTGGATTTGTTAATACAAAGTATTTTAAGAAGGCACAGTCTGTCTGGAGTTTTGGAGGAATCCAAACTTTCGTATGGGACTCACTTACCAATTCTGCAGTGTTCTGAGAAGCATTGAATAATGGCCATCTCCTTAACTCATTTCTTTCCTTTTTCTCTGATTGCTAAAAGTCTAGGACTCAATCCATAAAAATCTGGAGCAAATCAACAAAGCACAGACAATTGTAAAAAATGTCAGATCTTGTATGTAACAACCTGGGAAAAAAGTGTCAGAAAAATTAGTTATATCTACTCATCTTTCTTGTCACAAACAGATGGCTGTACTCTTTCTGAGGAACTGTTTTTTTTAATCTTTGTTTCTTCCTCACGCTGCAAAATCCAAATTATTTCATTAATCACACATTTAAAATATGGACTCCAAATTGAGTTTTAATTGAAATTGTCCCTTGTGAAATGTGTTTACTTATAACATTGCCATCGACACTAATCTAGATATATACGTCTGTCATTTGAATTTAACAGTGCATTTAAGATAATTTATCTCCCAAGAAAGTAATTGCTTGGCATAATAATAATGAATGAGAAGAGAGTTTAGATAAGAGAAATAGCCAGTTCAGAAGTACAATATTCAGTTTAATGATGAAAAGTAGTCACTTTTTTTCCTTTCCCCCTTGTATTCTTATAGCCTGTAACCCAAATGACCAAAGAATTCTTATTTACAAATCTTCCTTTTTATTTATTTATTTAATTTTTATCCCACCTTTATTATTTTTATAAATAACTCAAGGCAGGGAACATACCTAATACTCCTTCCTCCTCCTATTTTACCCACAACAGCAACCATGTGAGGTGAGTTGGGCTGAGAGAGAGTGACTGGCCCAAGGTCACCCAGCCGGCTTTCATGCCTAAGGCGGGACTAGAACTCTGTCTCCTGGATTCTAGCCTGTTGCCTTAACCACTAGACCAAACTGGCTCTCTGTATGTACGTATTTTATTTATTTGATTTCTATAGCTGCCCATCTCAACAAGTGACTCTGGCCAGCGTACAACCATAAAAAAACATAGAACAATTTAAACAATACAAAGTAAATATATATGGTTGCTGAGTAAACTCTCAGTCTGCTGGTTTCTAGCCTGGTGCCTTAACCACTACACCAAACTAGCTCTCACCAAAGAGTCATTCTATCTATCTATCTATCTATCTATCTATCTATCTATCTATCTATCTATCTATCTATCTATCTACAGTCTCCTGGATTCTAGCCCATTGCCTTAACCACTACACCAAACTGGCTGTCTGCTGCATTAACCTGCAGCCCACTCTGACCAGCTGTGTCACCTCATTTGTCATGTCACACCAGGCAAATGCCTAGGTTCCTCTATGAGTATGTGCTGGCCCTGCAGCAGACAGTGACTGGCTTTGGGTTTGTAGCAGACCAAAGACCTGTCCAGGGAGCGCTAAGGCAGCCACTGCCTTTTCCTTGACTGCATTTATCCTGCTGCCTATGGAGTCCTTCAATAGAGGAATCTCATCCACATGTTTTTTATATCTGTGCATCTGACCTCTTAAGGGGTGCGATGGCTCAGTGGTTAAGACGGCAGGCTTGTCGACCGGAAGGTCGGCGGTTCGAGACCTGAGCGCCGCATGACGGAGTGAGCTCCCGCACGCACCCCAGCTCTTGCCAACCTAGCAATTCGAAAGCATGCAAACGCGAGTAGATACTGTAACTAGGTACCACTTCGGTGGGAAGGTAACAGCATTCTGCGCGCATCATGCCGGCCACATCACCGCAGAAGCGTCTTCGGACAGCGCTGGCTCTTCGGCTAAGAAACGGAGATGAGCACCACTCCCTAGAGTTGGACACGACTGTGCAGGGGAAAACCTTTACCTTTACCTTTTTATCTGACCTCTTTGATGTAACCTGGTAGCCTGTGTTTGCAAGAGTTCCTGTATTACTCTAAATGCACAAAGGAGCGGGAAAGTCAAATCTTGAATTAGACTAACATAAACATTGGAGAACTTTACTGATATGATTTCATGTCCTGCTCTTCCCAACCTCCTTATTCAGTTAATTACCTTATAGTTCAATCAGCTCTGGCACTGGTTTTCAGTTGAGAGTCATATTTAAATGTTTATTTTCAGCTACATTTAATTGTTGGACCTCTTTTACACAGGAAAAGGGAAGTGTATTTGTTTCAGCATAGGAAGAGTGAGCAAGGGCATGAATTAAACATGTGCTTATCTTTGCCTTTAAAAGTAAAAAAGATAGCTTAAAGTTATGGTTAGCATACAATTTCCAGTTTAATACTATGAAGTGGAATAATTCCAAATTACAAGTGCTGTGATAAAAAAAAAGTAAATAGAATATTGACTTTCTGTCACTGCTTGTGTGACATGGGTCTTGCATAATTCAAATACTGAAGTGCATCCATAAGGGATAGATAAAGAGTCTGTGCAGAAGAACTAGCAAAATCTATTAGAGCAAGAGGATGACAGTTGCTTAGACATATTATCTCAGAACCTTGTACTGTATTTCAAATTGTCTGAGATCCCTAGAGCAATTTCAAGCTGAAAGAACATGAACTAATATAATTAGGTTGGAGATCACTCCTTCATTGACAGGTGAGCTACAGAATTAGAAATGAAATATTACAGTCAAAAGGGTTTGACTCCATCATTGATTGCACCCAGTTGATTCATTTGTTCTTAGCAAATCATCCAGGGCAGAGCTCAGATCCAGGACACTTGCATATATGTCAAGAATGAAGTCTTGTAATGGAATGTAGGAAAGTTCTTGGGAGACTGGGCAAAGAGACGTTCCCAAGGGAATGGTCAGATAAGGGATAGTGGATAGTGGGTGGAGCAAGAGGCTCAGAAGAGACCCTCCCTAGTTTCTCAGGCAGTAAAGGAGACGGGGGGGGGGATTGTACTTTCAGACTTGCAAGATTCTGCCAATGTAGCATTACAATACAGTAGAATGAGCTCATCTGGTTGTGATTCCTATCTGGTTTACCCCATGAGGCCAACAAGACTGCAGTTCAGCCAGCACTGTATGATCAGGTGCACAAAATTCAGTCATTCAGCAGGCCTGCATTGAATCCCTTCTTAACCAGTCATCCTTCTCTGTGGAATCTAAAATTCACAATGATAAGCTAACAGAATGACAGTAAAATAATTCTATTAGGTACAAGTCATTTTGCTAAGTTCAAGCATTCAAAAATGCAGAGACTTGACTTAGCTGTCTTGAGACAGTCAAACGTTTTATCAGGGCAAGAAAGATGGAAATTTGAGACTTTCAGCATTTAGTTCTGCTTATAAATTGCTTTTTTAAAATCTTGATTTTGAATATACTGTATATTGAGTATTGAGTGATTGAATGTATTCAGCAGCTTTAGTTATTCTAGAACGTAGAAATGGTAAAACATAGTCCAGCTCTAATAGATTGATTTTGTATTTCTGCATCAAGCAGTTTCCATTTACTTGAAAACATACATAAGCAATGAATGAATTGCATTTATAGCCCATCTTTTTGCAATAGTTGAAATTTAACCTGCATATGTTTAACTCCAACATTGTTACTGCATTGAATCATATTACAACCATGGATGAATCAATGGACCTGGAACACCAAGGAACTTTATGCAGGCAAACAGATGGATATGATCATTTTTGTCCACATTTATCGGTTTACCATTATGAAAGAAAAATAATTTTATCTCCGGCTGTCCATCCAATATTTCTGCTTGAATGCTTTATCATTTCAAAAATCAACCTATACGCCTTCTCTCTCAAATTTTTCTCATCCTAAGTGGCTTTACATTTAACTCTTCTCTCTCCATGTGACCTTATTAAGTCTATTGCTAATTCATGTTAATTCCATCTTTATATACCAATGGGCAACCTGTGCCTCTTCGGAGTTCCCTGCACATGGATGGCTATCCTTTTACAGTTTAAACTTTATTGATTTTCAGAGTATACATAAAATACAAAATAGAAACTACAGAAAAGCATGAAAATAGAACTAAAGAAAAAAGAAAAAAAAACTATAAAGTGCAAATAGACAGAAAACAAAGACGGAAAAGTGACTTTCTGACTTTCTCCAATACAGATATCGATAAATTTACAAAAATAATCTCTTACCAATGATTAAACCATAGTAACATTATTTCTATTAAAATAAACCAATTAATCATTAAAACCCAAAATCAGAACACCAGTTTTTTCTACCACAAGCAAGTACTCTAGAAGTGGTTGCCAAACAGATAAAAATCCAGAAACTGAATGTTCTCTAATTAATGCTGTCAATTTAGCCATCTGGGCCAGATCCGTTAATTTAACAATCCAATCTTCAACCGTAGGTATCTGTGGATCTTTCCATCTCTGTGCATATAAAATTCTTGCAGCTGTAATCATATATAAAAGCAAAACTCCATATTGTTTCTCCAGCTCCTTCTCCATCAAACCCAAAAGGAACAGTTCTGGCTTTTTTTGTATATTCACTTTTATCATCTCTGGTGGACCTGTGAGAAAGCCAAAAAAATTTGGGATCAAAGATGTATTATTTTTCAAAAGATTTTAAAAATGGATGGCTATCCTTGATGGAAAGGTGATTTTAGACTTAATTTGAAGAAGGCAGTGGAAACATGCGTGTTGCTGGGCAAGGTTTGAAATTTATTTATTTATTTATTTATTTATTTTATTTTATTTTATTTATTTATTTTTCAAATTTATTCCCCGCCCATCTCCCATACAAGGGACTCTGGGCGGGTTACAATAAATAAAAAATTTAAAAACTATACAAAAATCTAAAAACACAAGCATAACATAATAAAATAAAATCCAAGATGGATTTGGACCCGCAGAATAGATCGTGGAGCTACGGGGCCAGCCAACCCCAGGAGGCACTACCACCTCCGTCGTCCCAGGCCAGGTGGCAGAGCCAGGTCTTAAGGGCCTTCCGAAAGGCCAGGAGGGAGGGGGCCAGTCTCACCTCCGGGGGCAGGATATTCCACAAGGCGGGCGCTATCGCAGAGAAGGCACGCCTCCTGCACCCCGCTAGATGGAATTCTCTTGTTGAGGGGGTCCGAAGCATGCCCTCTCTGCATGCACGGGTGGGGAGGGCTGACGTTATTGGGACGAGACGGTCCCTCAGGTACCCTGGTCCTATGCCATGTAGGGCTTTAAAGGTAATCACCAACACCTTGAATTGGACCCAGAAGCAAACTGGCACCCAATGCAGCTCGCGTAGCAGGGGTGTCACATGTGCCGATCTTCTGGCACTCATAACTGCTCGCGCCGCTGCATTCTGCACCAGCTGAAGCTTCCGGATACTCTTCAAGGGTAGCCCCATGTAGAGCGCATTACAATAGTCTATACGGGAGATGACAAGGGCGTGAGTGACTGTTCAAAGGGCCTCCCGATCCAGGAAAGGGCGTAACTGGCGCACAACTCGCAGCTGTGCAAAGGCCCTCCTGGCCACGACTGCCACCTGCTCTTCGAGCAGGAGTCGCGAGTCCAGGAGGACCCCCAGATTCCGCACTGGATCTGAGTGGGGTAGTGCAACCCCCCCCCCCAGAACCAAAGATGACAACTTCCTGGATCCAGGGGGGCCATCAATCCACAGCCACTCCGTCTTACCAGGGTTCAGTTGAAGCCTGTTGTTCCCCATCCAGACCCCCACAGCCTCCAGGCACTGAGATAAGGCATTGACCGCATCACTTACTTCACCCGGGACGGAGATGTATAACTGGGTATCATCAACATATTGGTGATACCTCATCCCGTGGTGACGGATGATCTCGCCCATGTAGATGTTGAATAGGAGAGGAGAGAGAACCGACCCCTGCGGCACCCCACAAGTCAGGGCTCGCGGGTCAGCTCTCTCCTCCCCTATGAACACCGACTGGGAACGGCCCTGGAGAAAGGAGGCGAACCAGCGCAAAACCACGCCGCCCAACCCCCAACCCCTGGTGACCCTGAGACTCTCTTCTGCTGCCCCACTCCGCAGGGAGGTGGGACCTACTCGATTGGTCCGCCCTCGGCGACTGATGGACCCAGTGAGGTTTCAGAAGGAGCTGGGGGTTATTCCCGAGGACTTGCTTCACGGTCCAGTGGAGGTCCTGGCCGCGGCCTGGAATAGGGAAGCGGCCAGGGCTCTGGATAAGATCGCGCCTGTGCGACCTCTCCGGCCCTGTTCGGCCCGCCACTCACCGTGGTTTACGGATGAGTTGAGGACCTTGAAGAGGGTTAAGAGACGTCTAGAGCGCCGCTGGAGAAAGACGAAGACTGAATCTGACCGGACACAATCTAGAGCCGCAGTTAAGGCCTACCTTGTGGCGGTAAGAGCGGCGAAACGTGAATATTTCTCCGCTCTTATTGCGTCCGCAGAATGCCGCCCGACGGCCCTGTTTAAGATTACAAGATCACTTTTGGGTCAGGAGCAAGGGGAGACCCATTTACAGGGCCGATCGGAAGAGTTTTCTGAGCATCTGCAGGACAAAATCGCTCAGATTCATTCCAAGTTGGACTCCAAGCGTGAGACAAGATCTGGGGAGATGCCAGAGGCCCGTACTTGCCATGTTATCTGGGAGCAGTTTGATCCTGTTGGGCCTGATGAAGTAGACAGGATCCTCCGGACTGTAAACGCCACCACATGCCAACTTGACCCATGTCCCTCCTGGATGGTAAAATCAGCTAGTGAGGTGACATGTGGCTGGGTCCAGGCGATTATAAATTCGTCCTTGAGTGAGGGGGTGTTCCCGGCTGCCTTTAAGGAGGCGCTGGTGCACCCCCTCCTCAAGAAACCATCCCTGGACCCTACCATCCTGGGCAATTTTCGCCCAGTCTCCCACCTTCCCTTTTTGGGAAAGGTGGTTGAGAAGGTGGTGGCGTTGCAACTCCAGAGGATTCTGGAGGAAACGGATTATCTGGACCCCTTCCAGTCAGGTTTCAGGCCGGGACATGGGACAGAGACCGCATTGGTCGCACTTATGGATGATCTGTGGCGAGAGCGGGATGGAGGGAGTGCGTCCATCCTTGCTCTCTTAGATCTCTCAGCGGCTTTCGATACCGTCGACCACGGTATACTTTTGGGACGGCTCAAGGAGTTGGGGGCGGGCAGCGTGGTTCTGCGCTGGTTCGCCTCCTTCCTCCGGGGCCGTTCCCAGTCGGTGTTGATAGGAGAGGATAGAGCTGACCCAAGACCCCTGACTTGTGGGGTGCCTCAGGGGTCGGTTCTCTCTCCTCTCCTATTCAACATCTACATCAAGCCGCTGGGCGAGATCATCCGTCACCACGGGATGAGGTATCACCAATATGCTGATGATACCCAGGTATACATCTCCATCCCGGGTGAAGTAAGTGATGCGGTCAATGCCTTATCTCAGTGCCTGGAGGCTGTGGGGGTCTGGATGGGGAACAACAGGCTTCAACTGAACCCTGGTAAGACGGAGTGGCTGTAGATTGACGGCCCCCCTGGATCTGGGAAGTTGTCATCTTTGGTTCTGGGTGGAGTTGCACTACCCCACTCGGATCCAGTGCGGAATCTGGGGGTCCTCCTGGACTCGCGACTCCTGCTCGAAGAGCAGGTGGCAGTCGTGGCCAGGAGGGCCTTTGCACAGCTGCGAGTTGTGCGCCAGTTACGCCCTTTCCTGGATCGGGAGGCCCTCCGAACAGTCACTCACGCCCTTGTCATCTCCCGTATAGACTATTGTAATGCGCTCTACATGGGGCTACCCTTGAAGAGTATCCGGAAGCTTCAGCTGGTGCAGAATGCGGCGGCGCGAGCAGTTATGGGGGCCAAGAGATCGGCCCATGTAACACCTCTGCTTCGCGAGCTGCATTGGGTGCCAGTTTGCTTCCGGGTCCAATTCAAGGTGTTGGTGATCACCTTTAAAGCCCTACATGGCATAGGACCAGGGTACCTGAGGGACCGTCTCGTCCCAATAACGTCAGCCCGCCCCACCCGTGCATGCAGAGAGGGCATGCTTCGGACCCCCTCAACAAGAGAATTCCATCTAGCGGGGTCCAGGAGGCGTGCCTTCTCTGCGATAGCGCCCGCCCTATGGAATATCTTGCCCCCGGAGGTGAGACTGGCCCCCTCCCTCCTAACCTTTCGGAAGGCCCTTAAGACCTGGCTCTGCCACCTGGCCTGGGACAACAGAGGCGGGAGTGCCTCTTGGGGTTGGCTAGCCCCGTAGCAACACTATGCTACGTTCCCTACGTCCCCCATCTTGTATTTTATTTATTTATATTGTATTTTTTAAAATTATTGTATTGTTTTTAACTTTGATTGTTGTGACCCGCCCAGAGTCCCTTGTATGGGAGATGGGCGGGGAATAAATTGAATAAATAAAAATAAAAAAATAAAAACTCCTCGAGCCGCCCCAAAAGTATACCGTGGTCGACGGTATCGAAAGCCGCTGATGCACTCCCTCCATCCCGCTCTCGCCAAAGATCATCCATAAGCGCGACCAATGCGGTCTCCGTCCCATATCCCGGCCTGAAACCTGACTGGAAGGGGTCCAGATAATCCGTTTCCTCCATAATCCTCTGGAGTTGCAACACCACCACCTTCTCAACCACCTTTCCTAAAAAGGGAAGGTGGGAGACTGGGCGAAAATTGCCCAGGATTGTAGGGTCCAGGGAAGGTTTCTTGAGGAGGGGGTGCACCAGCGCCTCCTTAAAGGCAGCCGGGAACACCCCCTCACTCAAGGACGAATTAATCATCACCTGGACCCAGCCACATGTCACCTCACTAGCTGATTTCACCAGCCAGGAGGGACATGGGTCAAGCTGGCATGTGGTGGCGTTTACAATCCGGAGGATCCTGTCTACTTCTTCAGGCGCAACAGGATCAAACTGTTCCCAGATAACGTGGTAAGTACGAGCCTCTGGCATCTCCCCAGATCTTGTCTCATGCTTGGAGTCCAACTTGGAATGAATCTGAGCGATTTTGTCCTGCAGATGCTCAGAAAACTCTTCCGAATGGCCCTATAAATGGGTCTCCCCCTGCTCCCGACCCAAAAGTGATCTTGTAATCTTGAAAAGGGCCGTCGGGCGGCATTCTGCGGATGCAATAAGAGTGGAGAAATATTCACATTTCGCCGCTCTTACCGCCACAAGGTAGGCCTTGACTGTGGCTTTAGATTGTGTTCGGTCAGATTCAGTCTTTGTCTTTCTCCAGTGGTGCTCTAGACGTCTCTTAACCCTCTTCAAAGCCCTTAACTCTTCCGTGAACCACGGAGAGCAGCGGGCCGAGCAGGGCCGGAGAGGTCACATAGGCGCGATCTTGTCCAGGGCTCCGGCCGCTGCCTTATTCCAGGCTGTGGCCAGGACCTCCACTGGACCGTGAAGCAAGTCCTCGGGAATAACCCCCAGCTCCTTCTGAAACCTCACTGGGTCCATCAGTCGCCAGGGGCGGACCAATCGAATGGGTCCCGCTGTCCTGTGGAGTGGGGCAACACAAGAGAGTCTCAGGGTCACCAGGGCGTGGTCTGACCATGACAATGGGGAAAGATGTAACTCTCCCCTCAGATCACATTGCCACTGCTCAGACAAGAAAACTAAGTCCGGGGTGAGACCACTGTCACAAGTCGGGTCATGAATAATCTGAGACAGGCCCATAGCTGCCATGGTAGCCATGAACTCCCGGGCCGCCTCTGAGGACCGTCCCAGAGACGGCAGATTGAAGTCCCCCAGAACCATAAGTCTGGGGAACTCCACCGCCAACCCTGAGACAGCCTCGAGCAGCTCAGGCAGGGAGGTTGCTACGCAGCAGGGAGGCTGGTACAGCAGCAACACTCCCAACTGTTCTTGTGAACCCAACTTGAAAAACAGGGTCTCACACCCGGTCACTTGTGGAGCAGCGCCCCTGAAGGCTACAAGGGACTCTCGGATGACAACTGCCACCCCTCCTCCCCTGCCCCGGTGTCTCGGCTGATGCCACACCCGAAACCCGGCTGGGCACATCTCCGAGAGAGCTACTCCCCCCTCTGGGCCCAGCCAGGTCTCGGTAATACACACCAGGTCGGCCCCCTCCTCTATGATTAGATCACCTATAAGGGGGGCCTTGTTGTTCACCGACCTGGCATTTAGCAGCAGCAGTCGGAGACCGGAGCCCACGAGGATCTGCCTACCAGGGCCTGGGTATGAACACGGGGGGCCGGAATGTGCCACCGGTAGCAAACACCAGGGGCGCCTTCCCCGATGATGGCCTGCCCTCCGGTTCCCGTCATACCGTCCCCTGCCCATCACCACCTGAATCAAATAGCCCGCCATACAGCCCCCAGAGATTCCCGGCTCTGGCCTAGTAGCCTACACTCCCAGGCCTCCGGAATTCTTGGGCTTAATCAAGGGTCCCTTATCCCATTCATCCATCATCCAGTCCCACACAATGTCGGGCAGTGACAAGACCCCCCAGTGCACCAGCTCTCGCTCTCGGCACTGTTAGGGTCCAGCACCACCCCCACTCACACTCTGTACCTCTCCCTCAACTTCTCTCACTGGTCAGGGAGAGGTACCAACACCCACCAACAGTCACTCCTACCCCACCTGGCTCTCACCCAGGGGGTACTCTTACATACCCATACAATCTTGGCTCCCCCCTCCTCGTCTCTCACCTGGTGGGGGTCCACATTCATACCAAGTCAGATTAGATTAGTTGCCAGTCAACCCCCTTCCTGTTGAGGGATGCTTGTCTTATCAACCAGGTGCAAGCAGGGAAAAGCAGTAAACCCCCCAAAACTGAAGGAGGAAGTAGTTGGTTGCATGCGCAACAGGAATAGATAGATACTGTAACAAATAAATCATATTTCTCCCCAGCAACAGCAGAAGTGCCCACCTTTTGGGAGTGTTTTAATTGTACTCACCAATGAGATCATACTTCCCTGACTGTAACTGTTTAAAACCTGACGCCTTAGGCGAGCCTGCATGCTTGCTTTGGAACAGATTCCCAAGACCCTTTCTTCTGTACAGAATAAAGTTATAAAAAAGATTTCCACATCTTGTGTGCTCAATTGGCACAGCATATCAGGCGATGAGCCCAGGGTTTGGGACAACATCCTGGCTAGCCACTTTGATCTCCCAATCTTCCTTTTGCCTTTTCCAATCACCTCTCTCCACTCTCCACTCTGGTTCTCACTTAATAACTTGAAGTAGGATTTGAGAAACCCAGGTTCAAGTCCACCCTCAGTCATGAAAACTCAGTGCTAAGTGCTCTGCCTTGAGCTCCCAAGGCAGAGTAGTTAGAATACAAATCTAACTAATAAAGCAATACATTACAGCTACCAGATGAATTGCATAGTGATCTGTGTGAATAAGGGACATGGTGGCTCAGCAGGTAAGACGCCAGGCTTGTCAACTGGAAGATCACAAGTTCGGAGGTTCGAATCCCTAGCCCTGTGTGCGGAGTGAGCTCCCGCACTCGCCCCAGCTCTTGCCAACCTAGCAATTCGAAAGCATGCAAATGCAAGTAGATGAATAGGTACCACTTTGGGGGGTAGGTAACAGCGTTCCACATGCATCATGCCAGCCACATGGCTGTGGAAGCATCTTCGGACAACGACAACGCTGGCTCTTCGGCTACCAGACAGAGATGAGCACCGGCCCCTAGAGTCGGACATGACTACACAAATGTGCAGGGGGAACCTTTACCTTTTTATGTGTGAATACCAGGCTTATACAGAATATCATTCTCATGGCCTTGGGAATGTGATGTTCTAAAAACCTGAGCCTATTCCAGGTAAATGACACATCCATCAGGCTAAATGTCTGAACTGAGAAAGAAGAGCTTCTAAAGATATCAGTCTGAAGAATGCATTGCAATGAACCCGTGTTGGTGATGAAAGGGCAAAATGGGGGTCTTCTTTCTTTTCTTTCTGGCTCTGATGGGAGAGGATGGAGGATGGGAACAGATCTCATGGCTGGAGGTAAAAAGGAGAAACATGCTGTATCCCTTAAGTCCTTTGTCCTCATAAATCATATAATAGAGCAGATTATTCCAAGTCGTGTTATGTCATTGACATGAGGATGGATTCCTGTTGTGACATTTCCTGCTCTAAATACTTTTTAAATGCAAATAAAATTAACCCTCTATCCACCTGCAAAACAAACGCGCTTTGGAATG
This sequence comes from Charina bottae, assembly GCA_023362775.1. NCBI lineage: Eukaryota > Metazoa > Chordata > Lepidosauria > Squamata > Charinaidae > Charina > Charina bottae. The sequence goes on from JALMGJ010000006.1 coordinate 63,672,228, forward strand.
TGGGTGAAGGGGTGAGGCTAATTTTAGCACTATCATTGTCTTCTCACTCTGGGGAACATTAAAATTCAAATGTCTCATAGTCATAATAAAGATGATAGCAAGCATAGGAGGACAAAATGCCCAATTATGTGACTATATTCATTTGATTGTGACTGTAATGAAAATTAATGGGAGGGTTCAGATTTAAAACTTGGCTCCTCATATAATCAGCAGATAGGAATGCTATTGAAGTTTGTCCAAACTTCTTGTTTTTATTATTATTATGAAGGGAAACTAGATGAAAAGGAGGTGCTTTGAGCTGAGGGAGAAAAATAGTATCACCAAGGCTGCCAGAAATTTTGGACTTCCTGTTTAAATTTAATTGTTTTGATTCCATAGTAGGTTTGTCACACATTGGTTCAATTAAGTTTGGCATCGGTACAATGATTTAAATTGGGGGGAAATAATTTGTTTAATCAAGATAAATTCATTAAATATATAGTCAATGGTCAACCACAAATTAGACCTCATTCAGCTGTAGTCATTCTTAAAAGAGTAATTCATGTTGTCCTCTGTCAGAACATGCTTAGAATATAGTTTGAATATAGAATATATTCTTAGAATATAGTTTAATGGGGCGCGGTAGCTCAGCGGGTTAAACCGCTGAGGTGTTAATCTACCGACCATAAGGTCGGCAGTTCGAATCCGCGTGGAGAGGTGAGCTCTCGTCACTAGCCCTAGCTTCTGCCAACCCAGCAATTCGAAAGCTAAATAGCAAGTAGATAAATGGGTACCACTCACGTGGGGCAATATGCTGGCATCCTGTCGGGGAGTCGCCCTCAGAACCGAAGACGAAGATCTGGAGAAGCCCGTGGATGGCGGCTGAGGATGGCAGCAGAGGATGATGGATCCCAATTAACAACTTCCGGGATGTCAGCAGCCGGCTCCAAAAGTGAAGCATTCTGGGGCTTGTAGTTCCGATGCCTGGAAAGAAGAGCCGGTTCCCTCACCCCCTCCCTAATCGTGCAGGCACTGTAATATATATGGATGTATAATTAATATGCAATGATGTTGTAAGCTGCCTAGAGTCCTCCATTAGGGAGGGGATAGGCGAGGTATAAATAAGATAAATAAATAAATAAATAGTTTAAAATATAAATTAAAACGTTCATCCTGATGAAACCATACAGTCATGACAGATGCTGCTCACACATAGGTGTTCCCAGGAGCTTGGTCCTTTCATGAGAATGACAAAAGCAGCATCGTGGCATCACACCACAAGTCCCACCCCTTTAATACATGAATGCATTGTCACCATGGATGCATAAAAGGGATCCTCCTGAGCCCACTTCCCCCACAGTGGACACTGCTGTGTTCAAATATAAAGTACTATCTGACATAATTTAAATGTACTTCAACTGCATTCCCACAATTGGTGATCCAACAGGCAATATTTTACAAATTTGCTTATGCAGATCAATCTTTTAAATCCAAATCTCACACTTTGCTCAAGTATAGATGTTTGCAAATGTACAGGGTGCTTCTATAGGAGTGCTGTTTGAATAGATGGTTTGATTATACATTTACTTAACATTATAATACCCTAATTAGGGCTAGATAGTTATTTAACAAAGACTCAATCAGTGCATTCCCTCAAAGCTGTTTTGCAAAGCAATCTGGCCCCCTCATTTCTAAGAGTAAAAATGGCCATGTTGTTTCACTTTGCCTGCCTCAACTCACACTTACTGTATGCCAAAGAAACTTCTGTACATGCAAATAAACTTTTCCCCAAAGTTTCAGCCAGCTACTGGAAACATATGTTTGGCAAGTGGCAAGTGAACATGGGCATCTAGTACAAACCATGATGATGCCACATGTAGCATGATGCCATTGGGCAAATAACACAAATTATGTAATTTGGAAGTTATATAATCATGGACATTTATTTATTTATTTATTTATTTATTTATTTATTTATTTAACATATTTATACCCCGCCTATCCCCTCCCTAGACGGAGGGCTCTAGGCGGCTTACAATAATTGAAATACATATATTTATACATCATATATTTAACAATGTTATAATATTACCGCGCATTAGGAAGGGGGTGAGGGAACTGACTCTTCTTCCGCAGGCATTGGACTACATGCCCCAGAAGCCAGACTACATGCTCCGTAAGAAGCTTACGAGCCGGCTGCTGACGTCCAGGAAGTTGTCATCGGGATCCGCCGCCCTCCACCGTTATCCACGGGAATCAACCAGGTCTTCCTTTGGTTCGAGGGCAACCCCTGAAAGGACGCCAGCAAATTGCCCCACGTAAGTGGTACCCATTTATCTACTTGCCTTAGCTTTCGAATTGCTGGGTTGGCAGAAGCTGGGGCTAGTGACGAGAGCTCACCTTGCCACGCGGATTCGAACCGCCGGCCTTATGGTCGGCAGACTAACAGCTCAGCGGTTTAACCCGCTGAGCTACCACACCCCCATTTACCCAATGACCTTATGACAATGTGACATCACTTGCCCACCCTGCACAGTGAAGAAATGCAAAGCACCTCCTTGAGGCAGATTATATTGTCTCTTCACTTCAACACCGAGAATTGTGTTACTTGCAGAATGCCAAGGTCTTCATCAAGGTGAATCCAACCTGACTTAAGTCTAACATTTGTGGAACGAAAATTGAGTGACTAAAGAAGGAAAGATATAGAAAGGGGAAATTGTGACATGCTTCTACTCCTAAGCAAAGATTGTATAGTCCTGTTCAAAAGAAACTAGCACCTGATTATCTGCATTTCAATGTTTTCCTCTCTCAAGCAATTTTTAGCCAGGGTGGATAATAGGATGCAATATTCTTGCCTGAATGAACAAGGGGTAAGGCTACTGTCAAATGTCTACTGATTATATGACAACAATATTTTGCTTACTAGAAACTTTGCACATGCTGAAATAGATGGATCTACTGTTCAGCCATGATCAACTACAAAAGAGGCTGAGTAACCCCAGAAAAGCTGACAAATGTGGAACTGTGCATGTAAAACTACCATGATCAGTCTCAATGAATGTTTGTATTAAGTCAGGTGATAATTTGCTGTGACTTCTCACATCTTCCCATCATTCAACTTACACTCTGTCAATATTCTATTTACACAGCTTGAATTACTGCGCTAGGAAGGGGGGGAAAGTCCTGACTCAACCCTTGAGAAGACACTGACCTGTTCCATCATTTCAGGACAATTGTGCCCCTGTTGATGTTTGATTTACATAGCCATGTAATTGAAGTATCTCAGGTCAAATTGACATTAGTGAGAGTTTTACTTGAGTAAGGATTCTAAAAGTTGATAATGACCTTTTGACTTTGCCTTCTTCAACACAGCGTTAGCATGTCCTGATTCTTAGCATTTCCAATCAAGTTTGACCCCCACTCCCCCCTGGAATCCTCAGCTCTTTTCAGCAGTTATATGCAATCTAGGAACATATCTATTTATAAGGGATACCAAGTTGCACCAGCCAGTCCTGAACCCACCACCAACTATCCCCATCCTGTTTTTGACACTGAGGTTTGAATAGAGCCAGTTTGGTCTAGTGGTTAAGCCAACGGGCTAGAAACCAGGAGGCTGTGAGTTCTAGTCCCGCATTAGGCATGAAAGCCGGCTGGGTGACCTTGGGCCAGTCAGTCTCTCTTAGCCCAGCTCATCTCACACTCACAGGGTTGTTGTTGTCGGTAAAATAGGAGGAAGAAGGAGTATTAAGTATGTTCGCCGCCTTGAGTTATTTATAAAAATAATAAAGGCGGGATAGAAAATAAAAAAATAAAACAAATAAATAAATAAAATAGGCATGTTTGGAGTAGAAGTGCTTTCAACAAGGGTTCATTTGGACTCTGTACTTGATCAGAGACCATGATGCTTCCTGATTACATGAAATATTCTTCTGTTCAGTAAGCTAAGGAGAAACCAGACCTTTCTGCTCAATGTGGAAGTTGGGGAAATACATCAAAGAGTGTTAAAGGGCAAAACCAAAGCCCAACCCTATGCCCTTGGGTATTTGTATGTCTTGCCTGGATGTATGACTTGGTGCAGGTAGAGGGAAAATAAAGGTGAATGCGGCTCCGGCTCACATGTTCCATCATGTCTCCTCTACATATGGTGAGACAATATATCTGTGTTGGAGAAGATCAGAAGTCACCTTCTTCTTAATTTTCTTGCTATTCTTGCACTTTTTAAATGTTTTCTTTAGTCTTTTCCCTTTAAATCTGTATTCTAACTTTTCTGCATTTTGTATTTTGATTTTTTTGAAACTTTAATAAAGTTCTGATTAAAAAAATACATATGGTGAGACACAGCATATATTTAATCCTTGGCATTTCCAGTTAAAAGGATCAGTTAGCAGGTGCTTTGAAAATCACTGCTAAGGTGTCACTCTTGCCCTTTCAACTCTTCTGTCAACCAAATCTATGTATCTGCTCTCCTACTTTCGATCTAGTAAATACTAAAATTCTAACTGAAATAGAAACTCTATGATCTCCATGGTGGTATGTGCCCAAAGTATTTAGCTACCTGAGAAGAACAAGATGGCACCCCCTTCTTTTCCTTTCCCCAAAGCTGGTTGGACTGATAATAGAATCTTGCTTTTTTATTACTACCAGTGGCAAAGTGTTCTGTACTGCATATGAAGGCCCCAGCTTAGCTTAAAAGATGCAGGCATAGGCATCCATAAGAAACCACAATTATGTCAAAATGACACATGCATCATGATGTCATTACACAAATGGTGCAATATTGTACTTGTGAGACAATTACATAAGTCACATCATTTGTATGATGATTTCATGTTGCACATGTCCTCATTTGGGTCCTGTCCCAGGTCAAACATGCACAAACACACAAGAGAAGTGGTTGCAAGTTTTACTGTTGGCCTTTTAAAACAAATGCCCAAGCAGCAGGGAGACCATGAGCACAATGCACACGCACACACACACAAAGGAAAGAAGTCCCAAAAGTCAAGTAAGCTTGCCTTCATAAAGTCTCAACGTTTCAAAGTCCAAGAGTTGCTGTGAGTCAGGCAGCATATAAATGTAATAAATAATAAAATAGTAAATAGTGAAGTCCACACAAGCAGGCAAAAGAGTAGTCAGACTGAGGTCCAAGGGTCAAAGTATCACAGAAGGTTCATCAGCTGGTCTGGGATCCAAAGGCAAAGTCATGGAATTCAAGAGTCAAGATTCGAGACACACAGAGCCTCAGTTAGCGAATGGTTGTTTCCAGCGGAGAGGCTTGAGTTGACTGCTCTAGTTAAGGAGAGCCAGTGCCGGTGTTGCTCATTAGGAAGGGCGCAGCTCCTTTCTTGCGAGGAGCTTTGCAAACACCTTTGCTCTGCTCTCGTCTCCATGCAGTGAGCCCTTGGGAAGGCAGTAGCTCAGATGTCTCGTCTTCAGAGACTGCCGGCAACTGCTCTTGCTGATTACCAGATGGCCCCACCTCAACTGCCTGGTTCATCAGGTAACTTCTTGTCTGATTCCTAGCTCACCATAACAATTTGCTCCCATGAATTGATGGCCTGTAGAAGCAGGAAAGACCACATGGCACCCAGAATTTTCCTCCTATACAGTACTTGGCTACTGTCTCACCACAGCTTCTAGCTAAGGCTGCTGCTTCAATCTGCTTATTGGTACCACAGGGCTCATTGTGTTCTACAATGCAAAGAAAATATATCTTGGACCTTTGATTTAGTTTCCCTATCATACAGTGGCAGGTAACTGTTTAGTGACTGTACAGGTAGTCCTCGTTTAGCAACTACCTCGTTTAGAGACCGTTCAGAGTTACAATGATAATGAAAAAGTAACTTTGCAATCAGTCCTCACATTTATGACATTCACAGGTCTGTAAAGCAAAGGAAAGCTGAAGTAAGATCATAAGCACAATTGCAGTTTTCACTTAGTGACCGCTTCACTTAACATCCGAGTTGCCGATCCCAATTGTGGTTGCTAAACGAGGACAACCTGTACTTCTTGAAAATGATATTTTCTGCTGCACAAGAATCTCAGTAGTAGGCAGTGATGTGATCTGAAGAACAGGTAGCATTTTCAGCCTGTTTTTACTATAGGAATAGCCCCTATTTTGTAGAGAAGGGAGATGTATTAGGTGATGTTTAACATACAAATTTTCTTTTGTTTCCCCTTGTTTCCCAACTGAAAAACTGCAGAAAGTTCCATTCTCCTACGGTGATTGACTGCTAAATGTTGATTGCACAATCCCATAGAGAGCTGTGTACCAAAACCAGTGGTTGGGCCATTTCATGTCTGAAGGCTGCAGGATGGCCAACTCTATCTTAAAATAACCTGCACTTGGTCCTTAAGCAAAAGGAATGCTGAGGAAAAGGGAGCAGCAATATCTTTCAGCTTTGTGGATCAAAAGCCTGATCAGAGTAACATATTCTCCCTTTTGAATCTTTCCTAAAGAAAAATAATTTGTCAACCAAGGAACAATGATCCTCTGGATCTTATAATAGAAAGGAAGTCAGAGGATTTTAAAAAAAAACTAGAACAGCTTTATACAGCTGGTACATCCTCACTGACTTCTTAAAATAGAATTCAGCGTAGAGGAACTTCTTTGAAAGGTGGTTATGATGGTGCTTTTGTTATGGATGGGACAGTGACAGTTCAGTGTTATGTTTAATTCAGAAACATTAGCACCTTGGGAAAATGGGTCATTTCTTTATTAATTCTTTCACGGGGACATACATTCTTTATTACTTCATGCAAAGAAAGGAACATCCAGTAAGTGACACATGAAATTTGAACCCTCTGAAAGGAGAGAAGAATATAGTTTTTCCTGGTATGGAAAACCTCTGTATTATGTTGTTAGGGTATTACGTCTGGCAGGTTATTTTTTCTATACAAAATATGCAGTCAATGTGCAGGCAGGCTGGTGACATGAAACAGCTGGAGAATCAAGCCAATTGTGCTTAATCTTACCACCTGCCATTCCACTCCTTAGGTTCTGAGTCTATAAGAAAGAAAATCAAGTTATGCATACAGCAACAGTGTGAAATATACCTCTGCTGTTTTTAGTTCCCTTCTCTTTGTCCCTTGATATAGCAAAATTTAAAGCTATTAGCACCGATTGGCCAGAAGGCAGAACACATGTTTAAGACAATGCTGTTTTCAATGCTAGTGATGATTATTATTTCTATTTACAACTGTCTTTCAGCTACAGAAAAGTGGAGTACAGAAGTCTATAGTCTTCTTTTTAGAATAAGTTATTCCTAAAGAATTTAGGCATCGTTGTGTTGAAAGAACATTAAGCAGAAAACTGTACATTTATAGCTGAGGAGCACTTTTCTGAAATGCTTATTCCAACAAAATACTGGAATTTTGTTTGCCTTCATTAGCCTTAACAAACAAATAAATATGATAGGATTTGCACTCAAAATAAAGGTTTTAAAACAAATGCCACATCTTTTGTAATGATCATGACAAATAAATATGTCTTGGGTTCTTTTAGTTAACTTTCCCTTCTTTTAATGAATAGCAAAATCTGCCACATTTTATGGATGCAAAATAGACCGTAAGGGTGTAAACATTGCCAAGTAATTCCAATTTTACACCAATGAATCGTTTCCTATTCAAGACATTAAGAATAGCTGACTTGCTGAAAATGGGCAATTTGGAACCGATGGGACTATCAGAGAGAAATATAAAACAATCCTTCTCATTGTAAAATCTAGCACCAAGAAAAATAAAGGTACTGTATCTCATAGGAATGACCTGGCACCAAAAATTAAAATAATTCAACAAAGGAACAGCAGTTTTTTTAAGAATAGGAAATAGGCAAGCTCACACTTTCATGTTCTCATTTCCTATATGCATTACCCCATTTGTTTATTGTTCCAAAGAAAGGCACGTGTCAAAAATTAAATAGATGCAAAAGTAAAATATTGTGTGTGTGTGTGTGCAACATGAGTTTTAATGAAATTTAATTATATTATTACAATACAGTGAGTGTTGTAGCAGGAAGATTTGAAGTAACACACACACACAATCGTAACTACTACTAATGAATAAAATGTTAAGAGAGCTGACAAATTTCTACTCAAGAGTTATAGCACTTTCAAATAACATGAACTCTTGTAGGCCAAAGGTATTACTAACACACAGCATGCCTCTAACATGTATAACAAACATGATGTTGGAAAATGAAGTGTTGAAAAAGATAGGATGGATGGTTCCAAACTACATGTGATATTGGATACACCAGTAGAAGTATGAGCATGCAGGAGAGAAGGTTCCTCAGCCACAATCTCTATTAAAGCTAGGTCTGTTTTTCAATTATTGGAAGATCAATGATTTTAAATTGTGCACATGTATGAATTCCTGCGGCTCTGAGAAGATTTTAGCAAGACAACCTGACCTAGGAGAAGTTGTTCTGAAGGCCTCTGAAATTCATTTGCTGAATACCAGATCTGCATTGGTATTTACAGAACTCAAAGTGGTAAGATGTTGCTTTCTGATGGAGACAATTTGGATTGCGGACTAAGGGAACTGAACTGTCTGGGTCAAATGCCTTTCATCTGCAAACAGTAACAATAGTTTTTTTAAAAAGTTGGTTGGATTCTTGTAGTGAAGTAATAACACTTTCATTATCAAAAATCAACGTTTGTGTGTGTGTGTGCAACTCTCTTGTGATAGCTGCTTTCTCTTCTGTTCCTCACTGCAAACACTCATCTTTTTCTCATTTTCATTCATTCTTCTCTTCCCAATGTAGTTACTTCTTACTCTTTCCCCATCACCATCATGTTCCCCTCCTCCCTTTTTTTTCCTAGAAAGAAGACAAAAGCTCTGTAGGCATGCTTGAGAGAGTGGTTTTAGTGTATGAGAAAGAATGGTTTGTGAGTATACCTACAGATACCAATTAATTTCTTAAATGGGATGGCTTTATTTTCTGAGTAATATGCTTGAATCATATTAATTCATTATGTTGTTCTATTCGTGCCCTTTTTAAGAATGTGGCTTCTGGCCAAAGCACATATTCATGGCCATATACAACAATGCCATGTGTATTCAGTGATTGGGGGAGTGTGGGATCCCCAAGATTGGCTTTAGCAATTTAGCAATTTAAAAAAGTTGGGGAACTGGACATTGCATAGGGTTTTTCTGTGTATTTATTTCTCTCTGTGCATATTTCAGTCTCATGTCCCCCATGAGAAGGAGGTTGTGTTGTATTTGGGATCATCATCTTCCTTTCAAGTCGTTATTATATATTTTTAATGTTTACATTATGGTAAACTGCTCACAGCCATCTGCGGATAGATGGCAAATACATTTGTAAAATAAATAAATAGACTAAATCTCTGAGTAACTAAATTTCAAACATGGAAATATTGTTGGATTGAAAAAAAATGAATGTAATTTGTTGATAGATAGATAGATAGATAGATAGATAGATAGATAGATAGATAGAGGTAAAGGTACCCCCCGCACATTTGTGCAGTCGTGTCCGAATCTAGGGGCCGGTGCTCATCTCCGTTTGTTAGCCGAAGAGCCAGCGTTGTCTGAAGACGCTTCCACGGTCATGTGGCTGGCATGATGCACGCGGAACGCTGTTACCTACCCACCGAAGTGATACCTATTAATCTACTTGCATTTGCATGCTTTCGAATTGCTAGGTTGGCAAGAGCTGGAGCTAGTGCGGGAGCTCACTCCGCACACAGGGCTAGGGATTCGAACCTCCGAACTTGTGATCTTCCGATAGACAAGCCTGGCGTCTTACCCACTGAGCCACCACGCCCCTCACAGATAGATAGATAGATAGATAGATAGATAGATAGATAGATAGATAGAGTTGCTTTCATTTTCATCTTGCATCTACATATTTCACATCAGTTTCCAACTTGCAATTTTTAAGGTTAATGGGATTTGTCATGCCCAAAGATTTTTTGATGGTTTTGCTTGTTAGGGAAGACCGGTAGTCCTTGACTTATAGCTTTTAGTGCTGATCCTTCTTTGACATCAGCCACATTGATTTATCTCTCATGCTTAATCCCTTCCTTAAAGAACTTGGAAGTTTCAGTGGCATTTGCCTTTCCAAAAGGCCGCCTTTACTTTCTTCAGTGTCAATTAAACTTTTTTGGGGTGGGTGGGGAACTGATTTAGTATACATGTGGAAAATAAAGTAAGTGTTAGCCTTTACACAGTGGTTTTTCAGCACTCCTGCTATTGCTTGTTCACTCCTGCTTTCGCTTGAAGAAACATCACTACACTGCTCTATCAGTGGCTTTATGTGTGTTACAAGAAGACATTTCAAAAAATTATTTGTTTTCCTTGACAAAATGAATCTGGCACTTTATATTCCAAGGGTGTAGGAATACTGGTGCAGTCCTTGTTTAGTGAATTGTTTAGCAACTGTTTGCAGTAATGACAGTGATAAAAAAGTAACTTTTCGACCAGTCCTTGCATTTATGACCTTTGCAGGTCTGTAAAGCAAAGGAAAGCTGAAGTAAGATCATAATCACAGTCACAGTTTCACTTAATGACTGTGTCACTGAACCACTGAAGTCCCAATTGTGGTCATTAAAAATAAGGACTACCTGTATAAGTAGAGGTTATAGTCAAAAGCCTACTGTTGTAATTTTCAACATGTCATTGTTTCCAGAACATATAACTTTCAAAATCTTAAACATCTTGGCATTCTGGTGCATTAACACATTCTGGAACCAGTAGATGAGTTTGGTGGTGAACCATGAAGTGGTTAGAAAAAGTCACTCTTTGGTTGGAAATATTAAAAAAAGAAATAAAACATGGATTGCTTTGCAAACAGAATTATAAGATCATCCAAAAAGCCGCAGCCACAGCAAAGCTAGCAGGGTTGAATAGTGTCTTGCAGCGTCTGTCTTTCTCTGAGCATGTTCTGCATTGAATTAGCAGCAACTATTTAATTTAATAATAAACAAAACACTTCGTCTTTTATATTCCCAGAGACAGACATTCCATATAAATGGAATCTCCATTCTTCATGAACACTAGGCCTGAGCAACGTGTCTTAGCTTCATCTTGATGAAGAAGTTTCTGAGACAGAAATGGCAGGATTTTCTTTGTCAAAGTAAAGAGGAATCAGGATTTGCCTTGAGAAAGCACTTCACATTGCCTTGATGTCTTCCATGTGCCCTGCCACTACCACTTGGAAAAAAAATGTCTGTGCAAAAGTGGGGCTGAGTATAGGATGCAGAGCAGAGCAAAGCTCCCTGCTTGTTTGCTTATACTTACAATCTTTACTGAAGCAGAACCTACCTCTGATTTGCACAACTCTGATGAATACTCTTCCCTTCATACAAACTGCCCTTAACTTATGTGTTGAAATTTGGTAATCCTATTTTCCAGTGAAGATACTGTTTTATCACCTTCTGTCCAAAAATAATAGTTATAGATTCTTTTCTTAAGAAAACAAAAATTAAAGGAGCATAGCGTCAAAACCTAGAAAACCAATTTCTATACACATTCTTATCTTCTAAAAGTTCTAGTTTTGCCAAACAATTTTATCCTGAGAAAGAATTAGAGTTGTTTATGTTTCCCCACGCTAGATAATGGGAGAGTTCTGTTTTCGCAAACTTTACTCCAGATCTAGGGGTTGAGTCGGACTACAGCACCCATAAGTGAACTAGGATGGATCTTCCCACTTCTGGAACTCTGAATCAATTTTTTTTAAGCAGAATGGGCAAGCTCTTTGTACCTTATTTTTAAATACTGTACATCATAGGCAAAGACTCCTAGGGTTCAAAGGTAGACTCATTAGTCATTTTGTGGCTTCCTCTCTCTTCCTTCCTTGAACAAACCAGCATTTTACAATGAAATAAAGGAAGAGAACAAGCATGACCAGTTCAGTTCTCCCTTCACTACTTTTTAATATTTTTTTGACAGCCAGATATTTTTTTTTTTAAAAAAAAAACCCTTCTGGAAACCTTCCAAATGCTGTCTATAGGATCCTTGGCATCACCTTGATAGACCACATAAGAAATACAACCATATGTCAGTAATGCTGCAAACGGCTAACCATAACCAAAAAAAATATCCAAAAACAACATCTGAGATGGTTTGAGCATATTTGCAGAATTGATCCACTTTGCTACTCATACAAGCTACTCTGGAGAACACAACCCCACAGATGGAAAGTTGAGTGCAGGCTGCCAAGGAGAACCTGAATGAGGCAAATTGTAACTGATTCATCCCTCTGCAGACTGGACTTGAGTCAAACCAAAATCACAGCAATGGATAAACCACTTTGCAATATATTGTATGAAATATGGCCCCATAGCACTCAGAGAAGCATATTGCTTGCCACGTTGTGTGCTAGGGAGATCAAGTTCAAGATTTACAGACCATTCTTGGGCACATGTACTCAGAAGTGAGCTCTCCTTGAAGCCTGCAGCTGGTATAATGGAGTTTTTCTTTGTATGTGGACAATTTTTTTTCTTATTTTCTATTGAATTTTTCGAAAGTCCAGTTTCACATGGCAGTCTATGAAATCTTTCTCTCTGTGTGTTTCACTCTCTTTCCCCAAACCCTTAACCCCATTAAGCACTCAAGCATTTACAAGAATAAATCTTTCAATGTATATCAAGGCTGCTTGTTATCCAAAACCTGTTGTTTTGAAGGGTTTCCCTTCAGATGGTAATATTACAACTAAAGCTGATCAAGGAATTGATAAGATCTCTTCTGTAAGAGGCTAGCTTAGAAAAGAGTCATCTTCCAGAGAAAAATAGAATCTCTCCAAGATAGTGAAAAGCCAAGAATCCACCATTGTGTACAATATGATTTCTAAATAAGAGCACAGTGGGTTAGAAAAAAAAGGATTAGCCCAATATTTTCAGAGTGCCTCTCTCATTCACTTCTTGAGAAATTTAATGTGTATGGCTCAAATTCAAGGATTTCTCTAACTTAGAAAAATATTTTTTCTCCTCTGCATTGCTCTATGCAAATATTGTGATAATTTATTCTTTCTGATCTATAGGACATTTTAGTATTCAAAATGCTTTAGGATCCACCCATGTATATTCACAAAGCTACAGTGGGAATTTGGGAGGAGGGACAGCATGTTGGCAAAACTGCCTGCACCCTGCCTCCCACCTGTACCTTTTCAGGGCCCTGCCCTGCAGAAAAGAGACGATAGCTCTTCAAGAGAGCTTGGCTGCCTTATAAGGAGTCATTATTGAGGGCTTGGCTGCAGCACAGGCATTAGAAGAAAGAAGAGAAAAATACAATCTAGAGGAAGAAGACAGCAGAAGTCCTGAAGTGGCAGGGAAAGCAGGAAAGCCCCTGTTGTGGTGGGAACATCCAGGAAGAGAGCATTGGCCAAGGAGCAGCAGCATAGGACTGACCACACCACAATGAAGCCCAGGATACTGACAAGTAAATGGGGCCTAGGCAAGCTGGGAAGGTAACATTGCAGAGGAGGCTGCAAGTATAGACTGACCATACGTCCCCTTTTGAACAGGACAGTCCCATTTTTTTAGCATTTTTCAGCCGTCCTGTCGTTTTGATAAAAATCTCAATTTTGTCCCATTTTTTAAACCCGGCAGGAATGGCACAGAAGGAGGATCCGAGCCAGAGCTACCAATTGGAGGCAGCCCGGAAGAGGATCTTATCAGCGTGCGGCAAAGAAGGGACTGGGGGGCAGGGTTTGCAGGCAGGATCCAATTGTGCGGACCGGGGGCAGGGACCCCTGTTTTTTTCATGAATACAGAATATTACATAAGACCCTGTCCCATTTTGCCATCCCAATGTCCCCTTTTTGTCTCAAGGAAATATGGTCAGCCTATGCAAGTATGAAGTAATAGTCCAGGATATATGAAGGAGCTAGAGTTGCCTTTGTGATTCAGATGGCATACAAGTTAAAGCAGACAAATCAATAAACACCTTGATTCTCCTGTCCAGCACAAAGCCTGCCCTTCCAGTATGGGAGCACAGACACGTCTTTTGTTTACCAGCTAAGTTCTTCAAGAAATGTGTTGCTAACTTAACACTTCCAAATAGACTGGATGAAGTAGGCAGGCTTTTGGTTTAATCCAGCAGAGCTCTTATTTTCACAACAAATTATAATTGCAGGGAGGCCTTTCACTACCATGTACTTAAGAAGCCAACAATTTCAGTCTGTTCAGTATTTTGGGTTTGAATGGAGAGAAGAAAAAAGACCAAGGCTTTTGAATCATTTGGCTGACCCAGGATTGGCTTTCTTTGAGAAGTGGATGCAAAATTACCTTGAAGAATAGAAAACAGTTGTGTGAATTGAATCTAATTCAACAAAGAAACAGAACCCACTGTTTTCCTGAGAAAAGTGAGAAAAATAAGAATAAGGGTAAGTGGCAATTATTAGCATTCTATTTTTTTTAAAAAAAAAGTGTTATACTACATATGCTTCAGGATGATAGGTCCATTACAAAAAAAATGAATCAGTCTTAAGATAATTTATTTTTAACAAATTAACTTAGAAACTGTATACTTTATGGAACTGATGGTAATTGATTCTGAGAATTAATAAAACTGATGCAAAGTTCTACCTTTTGCTCCCTATCTTTCCCCTTTTGGATAGATACAGTGTTCATATAATTATTTCACTTGTACATTTTATTTAACCCTTTTAATATAATAAAATATTATGTTTAAGCTCCTTTCTCGAATTGCATCCTGTCATTTTGATGAGGGTTAAGAATTACATACTTACATACTAAATTACATTTACTGTAGATTGTCCAGGAAAAGAGAGAGAGAGAGAGAATGTGTTTAAAATGACTAATAAAGAATGCAATCCTTAGAACCAGATGCTTCCAAAATGTAGAAAGTAAGACTGCAATCCTAATTTAAAAAAATGTATAAGCTCACAATGAGGCAGAAGTTATTTCTGCTAGCTGAAACCCTCTTCTGCCAGATAAAAGCACTTTTTGCCTACTGATTCCAAGAACTGCCAGCAGAAGAGCTGAAAATTACTGGAGAAAACTAGAAGGAAGGAAGAGCCAAATCTTAGCCAGACTAAGAGATGCCAACAGCGGTAGCATAACATTTGGACAGTTTGACAGTAGTTAGTTCTAAGCAATTTCTAACACATGGAATCCAGTGGGAGTTCTAACAACTGAATATAAAAAGGTTGGGTTCCAGCATAGCTTCCATCCTCCTCCTAGCCATTTTACTTAACATTATATACCCGCTTGTTACCTTATGCATGTTTGATTGGGAGAATGTCCCGTTTCATTTCATGGGAATTATTTCTGAGTAGATTTATGTAAAGGGAGCCAGTTTGGTGGTTAAGGCACCAGGCTAGAAATTGGGAGATGTGAGTTCTACTCACACCTTAGGCACAAAGCTAAGCTAGCTAACATAGTTCCTAGAATTATACTGGTATGTTTAGAGCCAGTCTGGTGTAGTGGTTAAGGCAACAGGCTAGGAACCAGAAGACTGTGAGTTCTAGTCCCGCCTCAGGCACAAAGCCAGATGGGTGACCTTGGGCCAGTCACTTTCTCTCAGCCCTAGGAAGAAGGCAATGGCAAATTACTTCTGAAAAACCTGCCAAGAAAACTGTCAGGACTTGTCCAAGCAGTCTCTGAGAATCGGACACAATATCAGTTAATTGAATGCTGACCAACTCATATTGCCACCATGCCTGAAAACAACTGAACGGAAGTGAGCGTGTGTGTATGCATGTGTTTTAAACTGAGTCTACTTATGGATTTGCTCAAAGAAGCATTCTTGCAGAAGTAGGTCATTGTCCAAGGCTGCCTTTGCTCATTCAGCATTTTCTTCTGTTGACTTTGTATCATTTTTCTTTTTCTTTGGGCTTTCTGTTGAAACATACCCATGGGAATTATTAATGGTTTGCTGGTAGCTAAATCCAGGAGGCTCACTACCATTCTTACTCTATCTGAATTATCAGCTACTTTTGAAACAATGGATTGTTCTCTTTTCCATCCTGGCTTTAGCAGTTACATATTTCCTAAGTCTGTTTGGGGGCATTTGTTGATCTTTCCACAATCTTCTTACCACAATTCATTACATTTTTCGGTTTCTACTTATCATAGTTTCCCCCCATCTTTTGCCTCCCTTTTTTCTTTGAAACTGATTCCAGAGATGAGTATAAATGTAATGTAAAACTAAATTTTAGTTCCTTTAAACATAAAAATAAAATATTCACAACTTCCTTTGTTTCTTCCATGGAGACCAACAAGTTATTGGTTCACTTATTGTTGGCTGTTTGTAGTTATTATTTATATTCCATTGTGTCCTTCCAATAAAATTCCATAGAATTCTGAGCCAGAGGTACCCAATAGAAAGGTAATGCATTACAAGCTTTGAATGTCAGCTTTAAATTTAAACATCCTGTAAGAACATTGAAGCATACATCTGGAGTACTAATACCTATTTATGTAGGCTTCTCAGGCTGATACACACAGTGGTTTATGCATATAAATAAATATAATTTTTCTGAATCTCCTCATTATCCAAATCCAGAATTCTTTTCATCCAGCCACATTTATATGTAACTCTGGGTAAGGAGTTACAAAAAAAAATGCTTGTTGCTTATGTTTCAGACCTTCTTAGGAGCCAGCATTATGTCAACATCTCCACTCAGTAACCCGGTTCTTCTGCAACACATAAAGGAACCAAGGGAAGAAATGGTGCCCTTCAGATATTTTGGGACTGTAACTCCCAGAATTCCTAACCAGAAAATCCATTGCAGTCCCAACAGACATAAAGAGTGTGCCATATTCAAGGAAAAGTGGTGTAGTATATCAACCAGATCTGGCTCTGCTTTCAGAAGGTCAGAAGTAGCATATTTGGAGGAAGCAGGCTTCTTTTGATTTTTGGCTCTTGGGAAAGTCAGGAATAACAGACTTATGCCGTCTTCATATTTCAGAATGCTAAAGTGCCAACGTGAAATAGCATTAAAGTATTCACTCACTATTCATAAATTATCTCAGTCTTACTATTGCTGGTTATGTAACAATAGTAATGGTAGTGGTATACAAGAAAGGGAACAAAAATTATGTAGGGTGTCCCTAAGCCATTTTTCAGAACAGAAATAATATTGTCTGCTGGAGAGCCAGGGTCATTAATAGAACCTCCATACTCTGATAAATCAGTGAAGTCATAATACAGCTTTCATGTTTTATTATTTTTTATGACAGATCAGCATAGAAGTCCATGAAGAGGAATACAATCAAACTCTGGCTGGGTACTTTTCTTTGATGGGGTTACTATTTCATACTAACAGTTTACATGTTTACATTTATGCATGCCATTAAAAGCATTTCTAATTACATTGTTATGCATTATAAAATATGCATTTTAGTTGGTAGCAAATCTCTTATTAACGCTTCATTGTATTTGACAAATTGAAGCCATGCAATTGGAAATAAGCATCACTTGAATTCAGTGAAGTCTACATCCAGTTAACTCTACATAATTATGAGTTTGTTTTACTTGTGTTTGTTGTAAGCTCCTTTGAGTAGAAGAATAAAGAAGAATGTCTCCCTATTGATAGAGATATGTAGAAATATCTATACATGGAGGGCTATGGACAGGCATATGCATATAAAACACACATTGATTCTCTATGGCTATTGTAGTTGTCAAAATAAGCTCCTGCTTGTGTAGTCTGTAGAGCCAGACTATGATCTACAGTTAGGCTTGAGTGTGTGTGATTCCATAAAGACTCACCTGCTGATGGACAGAAAAATCTAGGGCTACGTTTTCCATAGTTATTTATGTCCATTATAGTGTATACTTCTGTGGAATTGGGGAGAGGAACAGAGACAACATTGCCACTAGGATGAGAGATAAAAATACACCCAATACACAGAGTAGCTACTCCTATCCTGTGTAGTGGCAATAATCCGATCCAGCTTTTCCAGCTGGTCAATACAGAAGTTTTCAACAGACAAAGGGGTGGTCTCATCTGATAACTATAATATACAACCCATCTCTGAGTCTTCATTATACTGAAGTAGAATGATTAAAATTAAAGGGGTGTTATCTTAGAGCAGCCTTTCTCAATCTTTTGACCCTGGAGGAACCCTTGAAATATTTTTCAGGCCTCGAGGAACCCCTGCACATTCAGGCTCAAATATAGGCCAGGTTACAAAATTATAATATTTTTTTCATGTGTAGGCCTGTAGATATGCATTAACAGTGTTCTTAAACTAAAAATAAAGAATGAAACTTACCTCTTTATTGTGAAGTTGCCAGAATTTGAAATAATTTTTTAAATAAATTGTGATCTCCCAGGGAACCCCTAGTGACCTCTTACAGAATCCTAGGGTTCCACAGAACCCTGGTCGAGAAACCCTGTCTTAGAGGATCCACAGCATTATAGGGGAAACAATCTCAACCCATAAGAGAAGATTGCTCCATAAAATGAGCATTGAACATGAATCATTTTATTATTTTGTAGGATTTTGATTAAGGTTTTCAAAAGACAAGTCATCTGTTTCTAAACATAGCATTGATGTTTGAAATTAATTTACTTTTTTCATTTTAAAAATATATTTTTCAGAATGAAAAAGCTATCAGAAAGATAATTACATGGTGAAGGAACAGAAAAACAGGGTATTTTACAGCCAAATCATGAACATTTAAGGATTTTGGTTTGAAAACTTCTGTAGAAGGACAAAGCCACTTTAGATTTCTTATAAATATACAGCAGTTGTGAAGCATTTCAAATCTACTGAATCACTGCCTCACAAAGCCTTTCAGAATGTGGTGAAGCTTAGAAATGTGCTGATATGAGCATCTTTGTTGCAAATATCTCAGAAGTCAGAATGTCAAGAAATACTCATTTGCTTCTAATAATGCCTGTAAGTTGTTGCAAGGCATTTTAATTTCCATAGGGTCAGGGATGAAAAAACTATGCCTTCCAAATGCTGCTGACCCACCCTTTCTAGCAAGCCAACGTTGGCTTGCTAGGAGGGGCTGATGGAAGCCACAATAGCAACTTCTGGAGGAGGACTGTTTCCACTCCTGCATAGGGTTGGAAGATCATTGATGTCTCCTAAGAAAGAAATAGATTATATTCGTAAGATGAAGTACACTAAGTGTATAAGAGTCAAAAAGGGATAGTACTTTTCATTGTGTCTATATATTGTCTTTTCCCAAGTCTGCATTCATCCTGAGATTGGCACCTACAGTATGTGCTATAAACTTGGCAGTATATTTTGTGAATCGGCAGCCTGCCATCTCAACAGATGGGTGTGAATGTAGTCATGCTCATAGATGAGTTGTGTGCATCCATTTTGATTAGTGTGGGCAGAAAACCTGGATCTGTTACAGGAATAAATTATTGTGGATCTAGTTCAGGTCA
The DNA here is from genome assembly GCA_023362775.1 of Charina bottae. Classification (NCBI taxonomy): domain Eukaryota; kingdom Metazoa; phylum Chordata; class Lepidosauria; order Squamata; family Charinaidae; genus Charina; species Charina bottae. The sequence goes on from JALMGJ010000006.1 coordinate 63,691,543, forward strand.
TCTACCTTAGAACACTGAAATTCTTGTTAGCATATGTACAACTTTCTCATTTGTCTGTAAAGATTACATTTGAGTGATATATAAAAGGACCATGCAGATCTTTGAGGAAGCACTTTCATTTGTTGGATATTTGAGGAAAACACTCTTTTTAAGCAATACCATGAAAGAAGCAATGGATCACTTTTAACTAGTGATGGAGTCATAGACCCAAACTGAGGTTTCTGGAGGTGGAACGATATCCCTCTGCCAGGTGAAGCAGCTTGTCAAAATGGTGCTTCCTCATTCCCCACATCCCTAATACTGTATGTATCTTCATAAAAGTTAAACTCTCCTCTTAGTTAAACTGTTGAAAAAGTTAAGCTGATCACAGCTTTCAGGAAAAGTAGTTCATACGACTCTTAATAAAGAATTGTACAACTTTTAGTGAAAGAATTGACTATGTACTGTATATTTAAGCACTAGACTATGGAACATTTTATTTGACAAAGGGAGCTAATTTTAAATGATGGCTCCTTTTCGTCTTTGAGGAATTGGTCTCGTAAGATTGTTTATAGACAATTATTTAATTTATCTTTACAAAACGTGATTTATAGACAGTTGGAAATAATAATAAAATCATACTGTTATGTTACAATGTAATACCTCCATGGGCACTATTATAGTACATAGCTAATCCCAATCTCCAATATGTTGGATGATAATAATAATAATAATAATAATAATAATAATAATACAGTAGATCATATACTAAGCTCATGCAAGAAGACCGCACAAACTGACTATAAACAACAACATAACACAGTCACCAAAATGATTCACTGGCTATAATCTATAAAAATTATCATTTGCCAGTAATGTATTATTGAAAAAGTAGTAAAAAATGAGCTGGTTAAAATATTGTGGGATTTCTGAACACAAGCTGATAAAGTCTTGGTGTATAACACACCAGATTTAACTGTGGTTGAAAGGAAGAAAGTGTGGATAAAAGTGTGGCAATTGGACAAAGAATTGGAGAAGATCACACAATAGCAAGTTCTGAAAATCGAAGTTAAAAGATTATGGCATAAACCGGCAGTGGTGGTCCCAGTGGTTATCGGCACACTGGATGCCATTCCAAAAAACCTTGGATGGCACTTAGAAAATCTGTGCATTGACAAAATTTCCATCTGTGAATTGCAAAAGGCCACACTGCTTGGATCTGCACATATACTACACCAATACTGTATATTACGATATCCTAGGTTATTGGGAAGAACTTGTAAATGAAGGCCAACACCAGCTAAAGAAGTGGCAGCTGTGACTTCATGTCGTTGTGAACAATAACAATAACAACAACAACAACAACTTGTACTGTATGCATCCCAACAACTCTGTGTGGCTCTGATATAGACCCTGATGATTAGTTAAATCCAGATGGTTCTTCCAGGCTGTGAAACCCAATTCATCAGGTACCGCTCCCAAGAAGGCTGGGCTTCTGAGAGCTAAGAAGGCAATGCATGAGAAGTCCTAAATTCAGTTCCTGAAAGGCCCAGAAACCTCCTTGGGGCTGTAACTGCAAGTTCAGGTTAGTGGAAGCTCTCAAAGGCCTCTGCCTGCCTTGTTGTCACATTGGTAAGAGACCGGTCCGATCTGCTATGGAGAGGTGGCTCCAGGTGGCCCACAGAGGTTCCATTGAGCAGGCAAATGCTTGCCAGCAGAGAAAAAGCTCAGAGATGGCTGCCAGGGACTGCAGCTTCTCTTGAGTGACTTCAGCCACAAATGGAGAGAAGATAATGAAAATGAGGATTTTTCTTCTTCTTTGAGTAGCTGGCCCCAGTCAGGCTTTTTCTGTGTCTGCCCAATATGAGTCATTTAGATTGGGCTTTCCATTTCGGACTGTCTCACAAATACAGGTTTTGTGGGTCTTCTGGGGACTTCCCTCTTATATTCAAGGTGATCAGCACTGGTTAGATTTCTAATTAAGTCAATTTTTTTAGAGGATGCAGGTGTGTTTCCTTAATCTCCCCAAAATGGAAATTTTATCCTCACAAGCAGCATTGGTGTTAACCCTGAGCAAAAGGTCACATTTGCAAGATTGGCAGGGAACTAGAGTAATGGAAGGAAGATTCCCCATAAGCATAATACTGTAGCTGCCCAACATCTCCACCATGACCAGATCCTTATGTTTAAACCTAAAATGAGGAAGTATTTGGTATTTCAGGAGTTAGGACAATCTAAAGGAGAGGGATTTCTGTTACAAGTGGGGCCTTCCTTACAACCATCAAGCTTTTAACAGATAAAGGAGCAACAAAGAAAACTGAACAGCAGTAAGCCACACTAACTCAAGCAATGTTGCCCCTCCCTGTAAAAACTTCTCAGTTAGCATTATGCAGCTTCGAACAATAAGGGAATCAGTTGTAATGGTTCTTGTGTCACTCTCTTGTCCTACTTAGCAGGAATTAGGTCAGATAGAAGCACACTCGCCTTAAGCCAGAGAAGTGAAGCATGAATTGTCAAACTTGTTTTTCAAAGAAAAGATTTTATTAAGAGATGCAACATGCCGGCAGTGACCTTTCTGAATTTTATTTTTATCCCTTTATCACTATAGTGATAGCTTTTTGCTTCAATAAGCAGCTGGGTGCGTCTTCTGTCGATTTTTATCATTGATGCAACATATGTACGTATGTCAGAAAAGCAACATTGATAATATTATGGAATAATTTAGCCTTCAGCAATATTGACTTTCTTTAAAACAATAGCATAGTAACTCTATTCCTTTAAATTGTAGTAATGTTAGAAAGTACCTAAGACAGGGGTCCCCAACCTGTGGGCCACGGCCCACTAGTGGGCCGCAGCCTGTTAGGAAGTGGGCCGCGGGACTCCTGCCTGCAAACCCCGCCCCCCGGTGCACGCAATTGGCTCCCACCTGCAAACCCCACCCCCGGTGTGCACGATTGGCTCCCGCCTGCAAAATCCGCCCCCTCGGTCCGTGGAAAAAATTTCTTCCACGACCGGTCCCTGGTGCCATAAACGTTGGGGACCGCTGACCTAAGAAACACCTACTTGCAGCAGTGATTCACTAAATGAGATGAATAATGGGATTCTGAACTGGCATGAGAAAAAAAGGACAGTGAAGAATAGTGAAATATTTTGTATGGCTTTCTACTGCCACATATCAGAGGATGTATCTCAAATCCTTCAATTAAGGACTAAATTATAATTATTAATATCATGCAGGCTCCTCCTGGAAGGAAGCAGTATAATGTATAAGTTAGAAAGTCTTTGAAAACCTGGCTGTTCTCCCAGGCCTTGGAGCAGAGTGGCTGCTGAGCCCCTGTAGCATTTTCTAAAAATGATTTTGTCTCTTGGATGCCTATGATTTGCTTTCTATGACTTCTTTCCTATTTTTATAGTTTTTGTTTTTAAAATGTAAGTCTCCCCGAGTCATTTGGAATTGGGTGGCTTCTAAATTTATCAATCAAATAAATAAATAAATAAATAAATAACGTCAATCCTATAGATCAATAATTAAAATGTAAATAAATAAGGAATATAAATTAGAAGCCAATTTCCTTTACACTAATCTTGGCACGAATCAACATGGCATATATTCTGCTATTTCTTTGTCCTGGGTGGATGAAATGTTTATTTTATTGTGAAACAAAGGTAAAACACCAGCAACAACAAAAGAAAGGCGATACTTAATACAACAATAAGATCAATAAATAATCAGAATAAAAACAACCAGGATACCATTTCTAACAAATTCATTTTGAACTCTATTTGACTCCATCTTTGACTTACACAATTTGGCTCTGAACAATTCTTAACACATGAACATTGATTTGACATATTTTCTGATTCCTTCACAGAATATGTTTCCTGATTTATGTTAACAATACCACCTTTGAGAACAAACCATTTTCTGATAAATTTGCATAATTAACTAAACTGCAGCTGCATTTATATCTTAATCTGGGTTTAAGTACAATCTTATTAAAATGTAAGTGATATAGACAAAGCACATGACAGTTGAACTTCCATAGCACTTCATCTCAAGAATTATCAGTGGGAAATGAATGAATTTATTTATTTATTTATTTATTTATTTATTTATTTATTTATTTATTTTATTTGGCCACCCATCTCACTTGCATGTGAGTTGGAAAAAAAATGTGACAGGGAACTAGTTATAGATCTGATAGTATATTCAGAAATAATAATAAACATTTAAAGAGAGTATTGTTAAAATCTCTGAAAAATTAGAGTCTGGGTGATTGTGACAAATGCACATCTTTCTCTCTATTTAATAGGGCAACCTATTAATTAATTAATCCAATACTTCCCTGTTTCCTCTTCCCTTCTCACTATGGTGTTTTTTGGTGTAGGCATCAAAAAGGTTTTATTTTTTTCTCCTTTTTGGCATAGTTGTCATAGTGTCATCTTTTGTGGGTGGTAGAAGTTCTAAAGAACTTTAGGAGCAGAGGTCCACAGAAGATATTGAATCTGTGCAGGGTCAGGATGTCCATCTCACCTTGACTGAGGTAAAACTATATTGGATTGCCTCATTCTATCCTGGGTTCATGGTTTGCCACAAGTCAGAACACAGTACTAATAAAAGAAGAACTAAACACCAGAAAACAGGGACCACAGTTTTGAGCAGGGTGTTCTCATATATGAACATCTCGGTGCGATTTATTATAATATTTCTAATCCTCGTGGCACAGTTGGCCACAGCTTTCAACATCTTTCATTAAATTGTATTATTCCCTTTATGAAATGAAGGCCAATTAGTGCTTTGAAAGAACACTGCAAATTACATGATTGTGCAGTATAATTGCATCAAGAATCTTGTGCACGTTTTGTGCAGTGCGCTTATATTCCTCATTGGCAGAAAGTGAAATGAATCTTGAAGCAACCAAGCATACAACCAAACAAATCAAAATCATATTTTTGCAGTATGTCATCAATGTGTAAAGGAGAATACAAACATTAATCAGTTGAAGGTCCGAAAACTAAATAAAATAATAATAAAATAATGGGGATCCCTAATTCATGAGTTATGGTTTAGAAACAAAGTGAAACAATTTGAGACTCAAAAAACTGATATTATTTAAAAACTGTGGGAAAGTAAAGTTGTTGTTTTTTTCCTGTTGGGAAAGGACACTCATATGACTCAAATATCTTTGCAGGCATTTAAAAATATTGCTAAAAATAAAGCCTTTATAAAATTGGTCGAGCCAAAGACTGGAAATCATCAGCATCCATACAGCAACATTATATTAATACAGCTCAAATAGGCAATCAGTCAAATATGCTGGATGGAGGTATTCATAAACATACAGTAGTAGGTTCTGATTCAAATGGCAAATGCTCTCAACAGATTTAAAGTTGGACAAGATAATATACCTAGAATGTTGATGCTGTTGTGGCTCATTTCCTTTGCTATTTCTTCACTAGAAACCAATAGTATCTTCAAATCTCACCAGCCCTCACTATGGAGATAATAATCCTGTTCTCCTTATTGTTATGCAGCACCTCAATGGCTGGATGATGTTGTAAGATGCTATAAATCACCAGTGAGGAATTAGTGTTTGTCATTAGTATACTGTGTTAAAACTTTCTTAATTTTACTGTCCATTCTCCTGTAATTTGATGAAAAAGATCATCAGATGGTTTTTCTATTTTTTCACCATAGGAGAAAAGTTTGATGAATTTCTCATGGCAGTGATGTAGTGTTTCATGTAATACAACTTACATTAGTTACCAAGTGGCCAAAGGGTGTATGTGAGTATCTTCATTGTCCTTATTCTCTCCAGCAGTCATTTCCTATATTTCAATTAAATCCAAAAAGAAAAGAAAAAGAAACCTTTCCTAAGGGCTTTTTAAAGATCAGAAAATGTTGACAGCAAAGGTGTTAGAGATATCAGGTTTCAAACAAGCATGTCTCACACAAGCTTGAAGGAGGAGGCAGCCTCTGCTGTAACCTAATCTTACTTGCTTTGTGTGGGAGGGGCTGAATCCCGATTTCCTGTTCCTGTTCCCTTCTTTTGTCCCCCTTTCTGCTCGAATCTCCTACCAAGGAGGATGGCTGCCCACGTTGCTCATACTTCCATTCAGGTGGGCCACATTAAAGAAGCATGTGGGTCATGTCAGAACCTATTGCTCGCATGCATGGACCTTTTCTACTAAGGAACTGTGAGTTACAATAAAATTGTAAGTTCTTTTTATGTTACTTTACATTAACATGTGAAGTGTGTTTATTTTGTATTTTTGAACTGATTAAGTCTTGTGCAAGTTTATGGGAACACTTCTACTCTGCTATATACTAATAAGAAGCTGTGTGGAGTTCTGTTATTACCATCCCAGAATTCCTACAAAAGGGAGACTGCAGAAAACATTAAGTTCTGCACCCTTGGCCAGTTTGTAACAATAAAGAAAATTCAAGACACCATCCAAGAAAAGTTTTAAGCATCTTGAGAATGAAGTGTTAAAACAGAAGCTACTTTGACAGGGAAAGAAAACTTTCAGGAAATTCGAACATACTGTAGGTAATGGCACCATATTAGTCACTTCCCATCTGACTGACCACTTTTACAGATGAATAGGGCTAGTAAAACACCATGGTTTCAGCTTTAGCCTGTATCTAAATTCTTTAGTTAGTTTGGTAAAATAACAAAAAGAGAAGTCAAAACTAAGTTAAGCAACATGTAAGCAGATACTTATCTTTAAACATGTAGATGTAGATACAAATATAGATTTTTTGCATTATGCACACCTTCCACAAATTATACCAATTTCAGCCATTAGCCACAAAGAACATTTTTCTGTGCCTATGAAACAAATTTGTTTGGACACATTATGCAAAGACCCAGCTCTCTGGAAAAGGGTCTAATGCTGGGAAGGGTGGAAAGAAAGATAAGAAGAGGATGGTCAGCAGCAAGGTGGGTGGACTCGGTTATGGTGGCGATGAGTGCACCATTGGAAGACTTGAAAAAACAGGTTAGGGATAGATTGCCATGGAGAAAATCTATGTGGTTGCTAGGAGTCAAAAACAACTTGATGGCACATAATCAATCAATCAATCAATCAATCAAATTCTAAATGATTATAAGCATTAAAAAAACTGTTTGGAAAAATATTAAGAATGTGTTAAGGTTCTTAAATACAGCAATTGGGTTCACTTATTTATACTTCCTGCTTCATTCAGTTTTTTAAAAATGATATTTAATATAAATTAAGAACTTAAAAGCCTGAGGTGGCTACCTGAAGCTAGGTTAGGATCATTGCTCATTTTCCTACAATCTCTTTCATATGCTGACTGACCCATTTTAAAAAATGGCCAAGTGACTTCTCTATATTGATGTCAAGATATGCAGTTTAAAGTCTCCAACTAGAGCTCTTCTTTCTCCTCCAGACACTTTTGTGATTCCTGATGTTTTGTTCTTTCATTTGAGAAGCCACTGCAGCTTCTATGTAAATAAATATTGCTTCTGAAAGAACGTGAACACTGCCACTGTTCTGGTTGTGAGTTCCACAAGTTAAACTATCTTCAGAATTGTTCCAGCGGCTGGAATGAAAGCTATATTGCCAGAGCAATAATTATTTATTTATTTAATTTTTATCCCGCCTTTATTATTTTTATAAAGAACTCAAGGTGGCGAACATACCTAATACTCCTTCCTCCTCCTATTTTCCCCACAACAGCAACCCTGTGAGGTGAGTTGGGCTGAGAAGGAGTGACCCAAGGTCACCCAGCCGGCTTTCATGCCTAAAGTGGGACTAGAACTCACAGACTCCTGGTTTCTAGCCCAGCACCTTAACCACTAGACCAAACTGGCTCTATATATAATGCCATTCTTCTGTAAAGATAACTTCATGGCCTTCAGCTGGAAAAAATCTGAGCATAAAGTTCTTTTTACAGTACAAACGCAATTGGATTAAGCAGCATCCATCTGCAGAATCCGTCACTGGGTATGAAAACAAACATTTCCCCCCCCCCTCTCTCATTGCCACTACATGCCACTTGGTTATTTGAATGTGACCTCTGGCCTTATCCTGCTCGATAAAGTACACTGCTAACACTTCAGGTCTGGCAAATGCAAATCATAGTAACACTATTGTTGTGTGTTTCTACGTGATCAAGTTATTAGATTAAATGAAACAATAAATTATTGTAATGTTAATATCTACTTCCTGAGTAAGCAACAATGACCTTCATCAAGAAGATGGATAATATAATTACCTTCCCCCAGCAAAGAGAGTTTTAGAACATAGCATTCGACTCTTCTAGCTTCTACTGTCATTTTATCTCTGTACCTGATGTCAAATAATTTTAATTAATACTAATTCTGTAGTAATATTCCAATATGCACTGTTGGTATGGATTTATTATGATGGCAGCATCATTCTCTTGCTCTTTTATCTAATGAATGAATTTAGGACTTTTGGAAAATGATCCATACGATGAACATTATGCTTGGTTTACATGAACTATTCACCGCAAAGGTTTAACAGCCTTGTTAAAAATAGTTCAATTTCGGAAGTCAGAAGTCATACATTTCTCTTGCAGCTTCCTAACATAGGGAGGGGAGACGTTTTGCTCTCTTTATCTATCCTTCCTGCTTGCCATGACTAAAACAGCGAGCTAAGTAAGGAGAAAGAAGGCCAACTTGGAGAGGAGAAAGGAGTTTGATTCCCTTCTGATTCAGATTAAAATATATTCATAATGGCACTCCTGTTTAAAGTTCTGATGTCAGGTCCAGGGAATATGAAATTCATCACCAGCTCTGTAAGCAGCATCAAGGTTATCATTGATATTATCTTAAGTTAAGTACAAATCACCAATGTTTGAGTCTCAACATTTGAATAATACACTGAAATTTGAATGTTCTTGATTGAATTTCATTTCCATTGGCCACAAATTCAGAATGACATTAGGCACTGTTAAATCTAAAGAAGCTCAGCCTTTCATCTTTGATAAACATCCAGTTCAAAGGTTAAGAACTGATGCATTCATCAATCTGACTTCTTGCCCTGATGAGGTTCCATTCTGGTTTTGTCTGATGCAAAATAGCTATTGAATCTGATTGAATACTACCCACTGATTCAACCTTTTGTGTACAAACAATACAGAGCTGATGGTTTGTGATTTATGTCTATTGCAGGTAGAACAGAAGCGAAAACCCAAATGTTGTGTGCCATCATGGCTGGACATTATTATTATTATTATTATTATTATTATTATTATTATTATTATTATTTCAAACATGGTTTACAACAGCTTACATAGTACAAAACAAACCCACACAAACCAGGATCCCTGCTGTGGAACCTCAGGTGGGTTTCCATAAGTTCAGTTCACCAGCCCAAGGGCCTTGCGGGGACAATAGGAAAAATACGTGTTTTAAAGGATTGAAATTTACATTATGTTATAATCTTAAAGAGAATTTTTATAAAATGATGTACCATTGGTATATGTCACCAGAGAAATTGTCTAGAACGTATAAAGGCACTTTAAATTTATGTTGGAAATGTGAACAACAAGAAGGGGCATTTTATCATGCTTGGTAGACATATAAAAAAGCTAGATAATTTTGGATTCAAATACATACACTGATTCAGAGTATTTTAAAGATTAATATACAATTGAGACTAGAGCGCTTTCTTTGGGATTGATGGACAAAGGTTGGAAAAAGTGATGGAACTTTGTTTTTGTATATGATAACTGCAGTGAGATTATTGTATGCACGAAGATGGAAAGATTCAGCATTACCCACAATGGAGGAACGGTTGGTGAAGATGATGGAACTTGCTGAGATGGCTAAATTGACTTCTTTGAACAGAGAAAAGATAATATCTACATTTATTGCTGACTGGAAACCCCTTATGGATTTTTTACATAAAACAGAAAAAAAATGAACTTATGAATTATGGTTTTGATGATTAGACAATATAGATTATAAAAAGAAGAGAGTCATGTTGTAACCTTAGAGTAAAAGGTAAATTTATAATTGTACTTATAACTGCTGTAAAGAAGATTGGAAGTGTCTTCTTTGTATTTTTTTTCTTTCTTTTCTATTTCTCTTTTACTTCTTTTCCCTTTCTTGCACTTTTAGCTTTCTTTCTGATTTCTTTCTTTTAGTTTTCTTTTTCTTACTTTATATTAGTTGTATTAGTTTTTATCTTCCTTTTTAACTTTATACTGTATATACTATATACATATAGTATATATTCCTCAACTTATGACCACAGTTGGGCCTGGAACTTCTGTCGCTAAGCAATGCAATCATTAAGTGAGTTGTGCCCGACTTTACGACCTTTTTTGCCACAGTCATTAAGTGAATCCAGCTTTACCCACTGACTTTGCTTGTTGGAAGCCCGCTGGGAAGGTTGCAAATGGCAATCACATGACTCCAGGATGCTGCAACTGTCATAAATACATGCCAGTTGCCAAGTGCCCTAATTTCGATCATGCAGCTGCAGGGACACTGCAACAGTCGTAAGTGTGAGGACCTGTTGTAAGTCACTTTTTTCAGCACCGTTGTAACTTCAAATGGTCATTAAATGAAATGGTCATAAGTCAAAGACTATATATATATATATATATATATATATATATATATATATATACACACATACATACATACATACATACATACATACATACACATATACATATACATATACATATACATATACATATACATATACATATACATATATATACACACACATACATACATACATACATACATACATACATACATACATACAGGAACTAACAATACTGGGGAGAGATAGATGATAGATAGATAGATAGATAGATAGATAGATAGATAGATAGATAGATAGATAGATAGATTGATAGATATCTCCCCCCCCCAGTATTGTTAGTTCCTTTTTTACCGGAAAATTGATTTGGGTTACTGCATAGGTATAACTCCCCTTCTCCCGCCTGGGAATATCTTTGGTCCACAGGATTCTAGGGGAATTGCTGCTCCTTAAATTTCATTGCTGGAGGAGGTAGTGCCTCCTCCAGCAATGAAAACCAAAGTGTAATCTGAAAGCACTCAATCTGTATATCAGAGGACAGAGAATGCTAATTTAAAATGTGAAATTAAAAGAAAAAGAAAGAGAGGAAGAGAATCAGTTTGAATTTTTTCAAAGGGCATAAGTATTGAGCTTCTAGTACATTAGGGGTATAAATTTATGTCATGTCTGTCATGACACCTTGTACTGTATAGATTTATATTATTCAGAATTACTGCAGCTACTGGCCATTATTCCCAATTATCCTGATGTTCAGTGAGTGGAGTTTGTGACAAGATTGGAAATTAACTACTATCTGAACTCTAACATGCAGTCTGCCACTTCACTCTCATAACTTTTGTTTTACAGTGCATAATACAGAGCCCAGAGCACTGAGATTCTGCACTCAGATTTTTAAATGCTACTTCAAAGAAAGTGAAAGCTGGATTACCAAAGCAGTAGGTGACAACACTAAAACCTGCTTGTAAAATGAATACAAAAATTCAATTACTGACTTACACAGAATATCCAATGTGGGCTTAAAGCTACTTCCTTGAGTTTCAGACAGCTTGACTGACGGTGCCCAGATGTTTTGACAGAAAATGCTGCAGGCTGCTATGGGATGTGACAAGCAAGGGAAATAGTGTTTGTCAAAGCAAAGTGATTTGTTAGCAAATTTGTAATGGCCCTAGCAGTAATGATTGCTGCTACAGAACAAAATCAGCCCCATACCAGAGATGGCCAAAGCCTGCCCACCCGCCTGCCACCCAAGCAAAAGAAGGACCCAATGCTTCTCCTGTGTGCTTCTCCTGTGTCTTCTGGTCAGCCAACCAACTGGCCATCCTATCTGAGCAACAATTTCCTCAGAGTGATAAATAAAGAAAACTCAGCCAGATGGCAGGCCACTCCAGAGAGCCATGCTTCTTAAGAGCAAGGAGAGAGGGTCAAGAGTGCAGCAGATGGTGGTAGCTTTGTTCTGCCTACTGATGGGCTGGGCTGGCATCTTTAATAAAATTGGTAAAGAATTGCTTGTCTCTTGCTCTGGGGAGCCTTGCTCCCAGTTGAGTCAGCAGCTGACCAGGCTTGTAATAAGTCTTCTGGAGTACTTTTATATCACAGAAGAGACATAGAAGTGCCAGTCTCCCATCCTCTACTCCCCAACCGGATCATCCTTGATCATGCACTGAAGGAAACATGGGTGAGTCAGCTGTCTGGGGGAACGCCTGACTCAGGTAGGCATATCATGAGAACTTGGCCTTTACATACGGAATTGATGTGAAAATCAGAGAGCTGGAAGCAGTTGGTCTGTACAGTGTGGAACTTAAACAATGGCGGAACAATGGAACTTCAACCATTATCCATTTCAATAATGGCAAAGAGCAAATGTAAAAGAATTAAATGGGTCATTTTATAGATATTTCTCCAAACTGTAAATTTTAAAGATTTTCCACTCTGGTCAGTCCGAAAAAATTAGGTCATTTGTCAATTAAGTCATATATATATATATATATGACTTAATTGACATTGAAAAGACAGGTATCCTTTGAAAAGACAGGTATCCTGTCTTCTCATTATGTGGCCAAAGTACTTCAGTTTTGCCTTTAATATCATTCCCTCCTTAGGAATATTAGTGAGCTCATATCTAACTGATCTGTGGGTCTTCCCTATTCTCTTTAGTCTGATTCTAAATTTTGCAATAAGAAGTTCGTGATCTGAACTACAGTCAGCTCCAGGTCTTGTTTTTACCGACTGTATAGATGTCCGCCACCTTTGGCTACAAAGGATATAGTCAATCTGATTTCAGTGTCGACCATCTGGTGAAGTCCATGTATAAAGTCGTCTTTTAGGTTGTTGGAAGAGAGTGTTTGTTATGCACAGTGAGTTGTCTTGGAAAAATTCTATCAGCCTATGTCCTGCTTCATTTTGTTCTCCCAGACCATGCTTGCCTTTATTCCAGGTGTCCAGATAATTCCAGGTGTCGTTTGACTACCCACCTTAGCATTCCAGTCTCCTGTAATGAAAATAACATCTCTTTTTGGCGTATTATCCAGTAGGTGCTGCAGATCCTCATAGAATTGATCTACTTCTGCTTCTTCAGCATCTGTGGTTGGGGCGTATATTTGGATCACTGTGATGTTAAAGGCTTACCCTGAATTCGAATTGAGATCATTCTATCGTTTTTTGGATTGTATCCAAGCACTGCTTTAGCCACTTTATTATTAATTATGAAGGCTACTCCATTTCTTCTGTGGTCCTCTTGTCCACAGTAGTAGAACTGGTGGTCATCTGATGTGAAGTGGCCCATTCCAGTCCATTTCAGTTCACTGACACCTAAAATGTCTATATTTAATCTTGACATCTCACCAATAACCACATCAAATTTGCCCTGGCTCATAGATCTTACATTCCAGGTTCCTATGGTGTGTTGATCTTTAGAACATCGGATTCGTCGTTCACCACCAGCACCGTCGGCCGCTAGCCGTCCTTTCGGCTTTGAGCTAGCTGCGTCATCACATCTGGGGCTAGTTGAACGTATCCTCTGTTCCTCCCCAGTAGCATTTTGACCATCTTCTGACCTGAGAGTCCCATCTTCCGATGGTATACTGACATATCTCTGGTTGTACTGATCCATTTAGTTTTCACGGCAAGAATACTGGGGTGGGTTGCCATTACCTTCCCCAGGGATCGTATTTAGTCTGACCTCTCTGCCACGACCTTCCCGTCTTGGGTGTCCCTTCACGGTTTAGCTCATGGTTTCATTGAGGTGCTCAATGGCACATTATAAAATTCACTAAATATAGTTGCTCCCTCCCCTTATATTAATATATATATCCTAATCAACTTCCCCCCCCAAAGATAGCATTTATTTAATTATTTCCTTCCTACTACTATTCTATACATTCCTGTTGTCAGGAGCGAGCCTGGCCCCGCCGCCACGCCGGATTCTCAGTCGGAGGAAGATGAGCCAATAACAGGAAGAAGCTGTGACGGCGCAAAAGTTGAATCTGAGCCGGAGCTGCAGATTGGAGGTAGCCTGGAAGAAGAAACACCTCCACCTATCAGCGCACAGCAAAGGAGGTGGGAAAGGCAATTGGCACGAAACTCAAAAAATAAAAGGGCTAGCACAGCCACTGCCGGTTGCCAGAGAGAACTGTTCACTCCAAGCGCCTACGTGTTCCACGGATTGTGACTCCATCGCCACATGCAATTCTGCACCGGAACCTAGTGCCATCGCCGCCCGAGAACCTGATCCCAAGCCGAACTCTGCCACCACTCCGGATCTCACCTCCGAGCCAGGTTCTCTCGTAGCCTTGATTCCTGCTTCTGAGCCTTGCCCTGCAGTCACCGCTCCAGGTCCTGACTTTTAGTCTCACCTTGCTGCCACGTGCCCATCTGTACTCCAGTCATCGTCCGCTGCCACATGTTCTCCAAAGGTACAGTCTTGCCTTGCTGCCACGCATCTGCCTGCACTCCAGTCACTGCCCGCTGCCACTTGTTCTTGGGAGGTACCGCCTCGCCTTGCTGCTGCACATCCACTTGAACTCCAGCCACGACCTGTGACCGTGTGCCCTACTGTGGGACTGCTTTGCCTTGCCACCATGTGTACGCCTGAAATCCAGCCACCATCCGCTGCTGCAAGCTTTCCTGTCTTCCAGCCTTGTCCTTTTGTCACGCAGGCTCCTGCCTTCGAGCCTCGGTCCATCCCAGTGGCCGGTTGGGGGCCTACAGAGGGCGTCCCGCAGAAACCAGCCAGTAGTGGTCCGGTAACCATTGTGAATTGTGCTGCATTTTGTGACTTGTAAATAAAGATCTTTAAACACCACTTCCTATGTCGAGCTTTGTCGGAACAGTAGATCTGTCTACTGTCATAAATATCAAACTAAAAAACATATAAATTGTCTGCCATTGTACTTGATAATACAATTTTAATAATCTTAATCATATTAATCCCAAAACCAGACATTTATTATTTTTTTATTATACCTTAATAATCTTAATTCAAATCATTAAAGTTAAATGAAATCAGCCAAACCCTAAAAGCAATCCAGATAAGTATTCTTAAACCCTTATCCCACTTCAAAATAAACCAGAGCATTTACATATCCCCACAATGGGCACACAGCTTTTTTCTTGAAAAAATCGAACAGCCCAACTGCCTCCCCCAAAAACACTGACTTCTCTTCAGGAGACCTCCCATACACAATAATCCCTTCTTTTCCATGGCATTTCATCAGAAGATCAATTTTACTTCTGGCTTGCAACTCGATCTCTCCCTTAAATTTCTCCAGCTCAATTATTCAATCTTCATCCAGCATTTCAACAGAAGTCCCAATCTCACTCTTAGCAGAGACATTTCTGTCACTGTTAAATTCCTCAGTTTCATCCACGACATCCCCAACCAGATGACACATTTTAGACTTCATATTTTCCACAATTTCCTGAATGCCTTGCATAAAAACTTGGTAGGTGTCAGAAAGAATCTATTTAAAATCTCGGTGGAAGTCAGAGAAAGTCTGTTTAAAATCCTCCATGTCTCAAGCAGTAGATTATGGCGCCTCCTAGGAGCTTAACCAGCGAAAGTCAAAGATATGAAAGAATTCCGGAATGTGTTTACATAAGTGAAAGTGAGATATGCAGAGAGTTCCCCAGGGAAAGTAGAAGCAGAAAACTGAAAGTTCAAATCATCCGATTCAATGTGTAGGAAAATGTTAATAACTTCAAATTTAGTACAAAAATAATAACAGGGAGACAATTATTTACTCTCAATCTTCCTTAATATTTGGAGGGAAAACAAAGTCCAAAACTTAAAAAGAATTTTTTAAAAAAGTGATCCCAAAAATAACAACAAGCACCAAGAGAACCCGCTTCTCCTTGCTGTAGAAAGCCTCTCTTAGGGTACGCATACTTAAAAGAAATATAAATTGGGTGATTTAGAAATGGGGTGGCTGGTCTTAGTGTCCCTTTAAGGCTACAGCGCTGCTTGAAAATGGTGACGTCCCAGCCTCCCGGCTAACTCTTACCAGTTGAGCGCGAATGCTGTTTGTGATCTTATGGCTGCAAGCAGCCATCTGGAGGACAGATGGGGTGATTCCAGGTGTTTTCCTTTTTCCGGAAAAACACTCCTGGGCTTCAGGAAAAACCTGCCTGAGCCCAAAAAACTGCCGTGTTGTCAGTTCTGCCCACTGAACCAGTGGGCACAGCTGTTCAGTCCACCATGTCCCCACCGGAAGTAAATCTTTTGATATACAAGATGTACCAAAAGTCATGCCCCATAGGCTGATCCATAGGCTGATCACGATGTGTGCGTGCGTGCATGCGTATGTGTATGTATGTATGTGTGTGTGTGTGTGTGTGTGTGTATGTATGTATGTATGTATGTGTGTGTATGTATGTATGTGTGTGTGTGTGTGTGTGTGTGTATGTATGTATATATATATATATATATATATATATATATATATATATATATATAATGTTATTGTACTTAGGAATGTTCCAAGGTCATGCTTCAAACAAGCAAGGAATTGTTTAGAAGAAAATGGAACCCAATTTAAACATATTAAAAATATGTTAAAACATATTTAACACTAGTTAAATATGCAATCTATGCTTGTTTTATTATAATATATAACTACAGCTTGATACACCATTTGGGAAATTTAAATGTTACTTGTTTTATTGTCCAAAATTATAAACAAACTTTACTGTGTGACTATTAACTATCCTGAATCTATTTAACCACTTTGTTATCATATCACTTCCATGTTATGGTTATGCTACTCAGTTATTCATGCCTTGCCAGTTTGTTTCTACAAGTCTTGGCATCTCCTTGGAGAACAGACATGTTATGGGGCTGGATTATCTTTTTTCCAACTGGTCACAGAGATGTGCCTTTAATAGCTACTGGTGTGAGTATGTGATGATTCTCTGCACAAAAGCATTACATATTTATTTCTGCAAACTGAACCATAGTAAAAGGCATAACAGTAGGTCTCACCAAATTTTGTGAAGCCATTTGATAACAGTATTCTATAGCAAAACTTCCATTATACAAATGTCAGGAATTACATGCAGTTTGTTGTTGTTGTTGTTGTTGTTGTTGTTGTTGTTGTTTTTGCTTTCTAATTGATTGGTTATGTGGTATCAAGGCAGTATCAACTCTTAGCAATACTAATTGTTGATACTAATCCCCATCCTGGCTCCTCAGGTCTCCCAACAGTGTACCTATTGCCACTGTAATTGGGTCCATCCACCTTGCTGGTGGTTGTCTTCTTCTCCTCTTTCCTTCCATCTTTTCTAGTCTTTTGGACTTCTCAGGGGAACTGTGTTTTTGCATAATGTGTCCAAAATCTGATAGTTTGAGCTTGGTCACTTGTACCTTGAGTAAGAACTCTGGAATGATTTATTCTATGATCCATTCGTTTGTTTTCTTGGCTGTCCAAGTGTCTCTTGGACAGCTGTATTCTTGGCTGTATTCTCAAGTGTCTCTCCAACACGGAAGTTAAAAAGAGTAAATATTATTTCTATTGTACTTCTTCAAAGTCCAACTCTGAATACTATAGAGTGTCACAGGGAAAACCATTGTCTGCCCAGTTCTGATCTTAGTAGGTATAGACACGTCATGGCATGGCAATCTTTTCCTTAGTCCAAATTGTAGAAGAAGAGCTGTGTTAATATGATTGGCTACAAAGAGCTGTGTAGCATCTTAAAGATGAAAAAAATGTGACCTTAAATTTCATAGGCAAGAGATGCATCTCTTTTGCCAAAACAGCTTGTTGTACATGCACACACACCCTACTCATCTTTAAGAAGCAGCAAGAAGCTGTTTTTGCTTAATGTTCAGTAACACAGCACATTAGTGTACAGAATTCTTTGAACTTGTACAAAAGAAAACCATCATTGTAATGAGAGTGCTCACCATGCACAAAAGATGCCAAGAGCCAGCTGGATTGGCAGTTCCCTGTTGAGAATAATATAATTCTGCCATTAGCTGAATGGCAGCCAATAAAAATTCATTGCCTTTGTGTGGCAAAGTGGCTACAGATGATGCATGATTCCGGATTAATGCTCTGTGAATGGCTCTTTAGCCTGTGTGTGTTCTCAGTGATATGTGGCCATGGGGACGCAATCCTTTGACAGACTTACATATGGATCTTGTTAGCAATAGTTGAAGAGCTGGCTTTGCAAAGAACGCAAATGCATAACATTCTCCTCTTTAAATTTCAAAGATGCGTGTAGGTAACCAGCACCTTAGCAATAGCAATTAGTAGGCAGATGCCATGTTGGACACTTACTGTTTACTTCACCCGCTCCCTCTCCCAGTCAAGCAAAACAAGGTTGGTAATTATGCAGGTACTGAAGCCCAGATCATTGCTTAAAAGGGAGGTGGAGCGGAGGACCTGTTCCAGACATTGACATATGGATCACATAACTGCCAAGTATACTGCCTGACTGGCATTAATGCAAGAGCATATGAAGAAGGGGACAAGAGTTTTCTTAAGAGCAGCGGCAAGAGGAAAGAGAAGTAAACAGTTGGTAGCAAAACTCTATTCCAGTTTCCACTGTGCACAGTAATTGCTTTGCCCTTTAGTTAAAAAAAAAGTGTTGCCAGAAGCATTATATTCTTACACTGCTTTGTTAAAAGAGGAATGTCAGTGTAGCAGAGTTAAATGGAATTGCTAGATTTTAGCACTGAGTTTGAAATCTGAACCTTCCTGATCTTGTACAACTTTGGACAAATAATCTAATAGGATTTGGAGTCCTAATACTAAGATTGGACTATAGTTATAGCAAGCCCTGCTATATCACAGTGGTTATTTGTTTGTTCAGAGGACCAGTTTTGACTGTGTAGCAATACTGTGGGAATCAGTTTTTGAGATTGTTAGGATGTTACATACTTTTATACTTTCAAGGAGCACAGAAGATGCTTGAAAGCATCTACACATATTAGCAATAGTTTGGCTGCTTTGGTGAACCCTTGGGATGCTCAAATACCCAGTCAACATGCCCTGTCCATGCCAGACATGGATACTAATAGCAATCATTTTATGTTAAGAAGAATAAAAAACAGTTTAAAGGAAGGGTGGATGATGATAGCAAAATGATAGCAACTGCAATGTTATATTATGGCATTTTGTCCTATAAAGAGAGCCAGTTGGGTCTAGTGGTTAAGGCTCCAGGCTGGAAACCAGGACACTGGGAGTTCTAGCCCCGCCTTAGGCACTAAAGCTGGCTGGGTGACTTTGGGCCACTCACTCTCCACAACGTCAGGCTTGGGTGACAAGCTGGCTGGTTAGTTCCTGTCACAACCAATGGATCAACATTTGGTTGATCTGAAAAGTGGACCCTTCTGCTGTGGGAAAATACTAGGAAGAAAAGAAATTGTCCTATAAAAGCAAGGGTTGAAGGCAGTGTTGGGGAAGAAAATAGCATTTGTAATGGAGATTTTTAAAAAAGGCTGACCTTATTTTGTGTGTGTGCCTTCAAGTCAGTGTTGACTGCTGGTAGTAGATGCTCTGAGCCTGAAGCTGCAGAAAAGATTACTATGGATTTTTGTTTGTGTGTGTGTGTGTGTGTGTGTGTGCGTGCCCGCACGCATGCACATGCGCCTTCAAATCAGTGTTGACTGCTGGTGACTGCCTGGACAAGTCCCTGCAGTTTTCTTTGCAAGAGTTTCAGAAGTGGTTTGCCATTGCTGCTTCCTAGGGCTAAGAGAGAGTGACTAGCCCAAGGTCACCCAGCTGGCTTTGTGCCTAAGGCGGCACTAGAACTCATGGTCTCCCAGTTTCTAGCCTGGTGCCTTAACCACTACACCAAACTGGCTCTTAGTCAAAGACCTTACTTTGCCCATGTGTATGTTTATAACTTTTTGATTGAGTCACATGATGCCTTTTCAAGTCCATCGCAATGTTCTCACATGAAAATTAGCTTAGGGACCTCATTATCCCTTGAATTCTTCTTAACCCCAAGCTTTACCTGAATGAGGATTTCCCCCCATACACACACACACATTTTGTTCTTGTGTTCTAGCTTGCATCTTGACAAAAAAGTTTAATTTTTGAGGGAGTTACTGCAATGCTCTCTGAAAAATGGAACTGCTTTTTTACAATATTGAAAACAACAATTAAACCAAAAAAGGCTGTTTCAATTCAATTTTATTTTTATACTTTTTATGTGAAATGTTTTAGAATCAGATTATATACTTACAGCTGTCATTTACACCTCAGCAGGTTTGTTCTTGTGAATAACATTTTTAATTATTTAATGTTGCCAGAGAAGGGGCTTTGTAATGTACAAAATCCCTTTTGGAATATAAATTGATGATCTACACCCTTCACAATATGAGGAATAAAACTGTATTATTACAGCTGAACATTTGAAATTTAAATGATTAAATGTTCTATAGGAGAATGTAAGATTTGTGTTTCTTTTGGTAATAATTTAATTCAGGCACCTCACAGAACATTACTCCGAGAACACCAATAACTCAGTCATCCAAACATCAGGATTTATATAATCATGCCTAAATGCTTAAAGCATTGTCATTTAACATGTTTTGCTTTAAATTCTATGGATTACTTTAACATGAATTTATATAGGGTGTCATGTTCAACATCATCTTTAGGAAAGTACTCATATGCCTAACATTCTTTTTCTCTTCTTTTGCCATAAATAAAGGATTTTTTTAAAAATCCCATGGAAAGTTATACAAGACAGAGATGCCCTTATATCAACCTTTATTCCTTTCAGAACAATGAAATTACCATTGTTTATGATAGTTGAGTTAGATAGAGTGACTAGAAGACACATGTGGGTGCAAGCAGTATAATAGACAATGATGATGAAATAATGAGATCTTCCACACAAGTAATCTCTCCATCTCCTAATCTTCCTCGCCCAGTTTTCTGAAGTAGCATTGTTCAGCCTGAGTAGCATTTCTCCATTCAGAAGATCTCACTTGGGGCACAAATCAACAGGCCCAAATTATCCTACTTTGGACACATTATGTGAAAATGTAACTCTCTGGAGAAGTCCATAATTCTGGAAAAAGTGGAAGGAGAAAGAAGAAGAGGATGACCAGCAGCAAGGTGGATGGGCTTAATTTCAGCTGCAATGGGTGCATCATTGGAAGGTCTGAAGGACCATGTTGGGGGACAATCCTCCAGGAAAAAAATCAATCTATGTGGTCGCTAAGAATTGACAATGATTTGATGGCACATAATTGTTCAGGAAGAAAGTTGCACTGGCAAAAAATAGGTCACTGGAAATGGCCATTGATAACTGCACCAATGTCTGGAAGACTCTCCTAAGTATAGCACAAAGAAAAAGTCATTTCACTGTGAAAGATGAAGGACTTTAGTGGTAGATCCTAAATACTTAAGAAATGGAATTGAAATATATAGGATTGGTCTTTTAGAGAATAAAGGCAAAGAGGAAAGCTTCTGGTGAGGATCATAGATGTCCTCAAAGGAGTGGAGAGAGCATGATGGTGGAATTGGTGGCCAGATCAGTGGAGATCAGCCGGCGCAAGTATTTTCAGATAAAGGAAAGACCCTGAGATCGCCCACTTGCACTCTGGACAGCCACTCCTCATGAGTAGACTGTGGAAACTGAGGTTTTTGTGGTTGGCTCGTGAGTTGAGTGGCTGAGTGTTGAGGGAATTCAATCAAGCTCATAACTGTAATTGCAGCCTGTAATTATATGGACACAAAGCTCAGATGAACCTTGTTTCTTAACCACTTTGGATGTAATTAATTTACAGTTAAAGAGGGATTTTCTAAGTGGCAGAATAACCTACTTGGTGAGTTATAATTCTTTTCAGATTACAAAGGACTAAAGAAAGAAAAGGGCTTTAAAGACTTAAAAAAATTCTGGCAAAAAGCTTAATGAAAGAAAGTATTAAATGGATAAAGGGAACAGCTATTTTGAAAGATTAAATTTTGGTGAAAGTGCTTTTCAATAAATTGGAATTAAATTAGACAAACGGACCAGACTTCATGGGAATTCTTTCTGTTTACCATTAAAAAGTGCAGACAATTGGCAGACTTTACAAAACAAAAAAGGGTCACCTTTACAGTGCTTCTGAATTTTTCTTGCACACTTTTCTTGCATTCTTTCTTTTCCAAGAAAGTCCTCAACGGCAGAACAGGCGGAAGATAACAAGGTGTATTGTTACAACGGCTGCGAAGGCGGATGAAGGCTGCAGCAGACAAAAGGTCACCAATTGTCATGGTATCCATGCCATTGGATTAGAGCCTTTTTCTGTGAAGGTTGTGTGCTGATCGTTGTGCACCGATCTCCACACATAAAACAAATTCACGCACAGGCGTCTTCCAACCACACCAAACCCAAAACAACCAAAAGTCCCATGGCGATTGACGAATGGCAACGGGGGCAGGACTGTGTAATCCGGAAGCTCCTAGTCATGGATCAGCACATGGGCGGTGGATACGGATTCAGTCGCCCTGACTCAAGGATCGAGGCAGTTGAGTAGTTCGGCAGCTGTATCCACGACTGAGCAGCCCTATTTAGGATCCACTCTGCTCACCCCATATGGGGAGGGGGCTAGAAAAGGTGCCCTAAACATAGTCTGCCTCATTTTCTCCCTGACTGGATTACCGCGACCAGTGGGGTCACCATCTAGCGGTCGTAAAAAACACATGAATTTTGGAACATGGAATATACGGACACTGCAAGACAATATGGATAGTGAACGACCTGAACGTAGGACTGCCATTATTGCAAGGGAGCTGAGACGTTTTAATATCGATATAGCAGCACTCCAAGAAACTCGAAGAGCAGGAGAAGGACAGTTGAAGGAAGAAAAAGGAGGTTATACCTTCTTTTGGAAAGGACTGCCTGAACAAGAACGACGAATACATGGGGTAGGCTTTGCTATCAAAAACGACATTGTGAAGCTCTTGTCAGAAGTTCCCACTGGGATTAACGAACGACTCTCAACTCTGCGAATAAAACTCGCCAAAAACCAACAGGCAACTATCCTAAGTGCTTACGCACCAACACTAGATGCAGATGAGGATATCAAGGAAAAATTTTATACCCAGCTGGACACCATCTTATCAGAGATACCAAAGGAGGATAAAATTATCCTCCTGGGCGATTTCAATGCAAGAGTTGGGCGTGATTTTGATTTGTGGCCAGGGATCATTGGGAAAGAAGGAGTTGACAACAGCAACATGAATGGAATCTTACTTCTGACTAAATGTGCAGAGCATAACCTTGTCATTACTAACACACTCTTTCGCCAGAAAAATAAATTTAAAACATCATGGAAGCACCCACGGTCGAAGCACTGGCATCTTTTAGATTATGTAATTGTCCGTGCTAGAGATCGCCGTGATGTACTTCTCACCAGAGCCATGACGAGCGCCGATGACTGCTGGACAGACCATCGATTAATTCGATCCACGATGGCCATAAAGATTGTCCCTCATCGTAGGCTCCAAGGAAGAAAACCAAGGCGTAAAATGAATACACTGGCCCTTCAAGATCCTATTAAACGAGCTTGCTTTCAATCAACTCTCAAGGAACATCTGCCTATGGAACTTCCTGAAAATGTTGAGGAACACTGGATTAAATTGAAGACTTCTATCATTTCAGCCTGTGAACAAACTATCGGATACCAGACTAAGAGACATCAGGACTGGTTTGATGAGAACGATAGTGAGATTGAACATATTATTGACAAGAAAAGGAAAGCCTTCCAGATATGGCAAAAAGATATTAACTGTGCCGTTAAGAAAAAAATCTACGCCAGTGCAAAGGCAGAAGTCCAAAGACGAACTAGAGAACTTAAGAACATATGGTGGATAAAAAAAGCCCAAGAAACCCAACATTTTGCAGATGCTCACGATGCACGGGGCTTTTTTAATGCCATAAAGGCCATCTATGGACCAACAAACCATGGTACAAATCCCTTACGCTCAGTAGATGGTGCTAAACTTCTAAAGGACAAAGAGTCTATTGCACTGCGCTGGAAAGAGCATTACTACAATCTCCTTAATCGTCACTCTACTGTGGCTGACGAAGTCTTCTTGCAAATCCCACAAAAACAAATAAGAAATGAGCTTGCAGTACCCCCTAGTTTGGAGGAAGTCAGTAAAGCCACTAAACAAATGAAAAATAACAAAGCTAGTGGACCTGATGGGATTCCTGCTGAAGTCTTTAAAGAAGGCGGGCCTGAACTTACACAACAACTTCATAAGCTCATCGAAAAAATCTGGATGAGGGAGGAGATTCCAGCAGACTTTAGGGATGCCATAATTATCACTCTCTTTAAAAAGGGTGATAGAACAGACTGTGGAAACTACCGAGGCATCTCCCTTCTAGCCACAGCAGGCAAAATCCTGGCAAAGATCATTGCAAACCGTCTCCTATCTGTATCAGAAGACATCCTCCCTGAAACGCAAAATGGCTTCCGCCCTTCCAGGGGAACAGTGGATATGATCTTCACTGCACGACAGCTTCAAGAAAAATGCAAGGAGCAAAACCGCCCTCTGTACATGGCGTTTATTGATCTGACTAAAGCTTTTGATACTGTAAATCGTACTGCTCTCTGGACCATCCTTCTGAAAATCGGATGCCCTGATAAATTTGTGAACATCTTGCGGTTACTCCATGACGACATGATGGCAACAATCCTGAATAACAATGGCTCTCAAAGCGATCCATTTAAAGTGGAATCCGGCGTTAAACAGGGATGTGTTATTGCTCCAACCTTATTCGCTATCTTCATCGCTATGATTATGCACCTTGTTGAAGAGAAACTTCCTACTGGTGTAGAAATTATATATCGAACAGATGGAAAGCTTTTTAATCTTAGTAGGCTGAAAGCAAAAAATAAGGTAATTGCAACTTCTGTTATAGAACTTCAATATGCTGATGATAACGTAGTCTGTGCACACTCCGAGGAAGATCTTCAAACTATCCTAAACATCTTTGCAGAAGCATATGAAAAGCTCGGCCTCTCGATTAACATTAAAAAAACCAAAGTGCTTTACCAGCAAGTTCGAACCAATCCCTCTGCAGCGCCATCAATCCAGCTTAAAGGTGTGTCACTAGAAAATGTCGACCACTTTTCTTATCTCGGCAGCCATCTATCAACAAAAGCCGACATCGACGCTGAAATTCAGCATCGCCTGAGCTCTGCGAGTGTAGCTTTCTCCCGAATGAAGCGTAGAGTATTTGAGGATCGGGACATTCGCAGGGAGACCAAAATGCTTGTTTACAAAGCCATTGTACTACCAACCCTTCTGTACGCCTGTGAAACATGGACCCTCTACAAACGCCACCTCCAACTTCTTGAAAGATTCCATCAACGCTGCCTCCGAAAAATTCTGCAAATTACTTGGGAAGATAGGCGGACTAATGTTA
This sequence comes from Charina bottae, assembly GCA_023362775.1. NCBI lineage: Eukaryota > Metazoa > Chordata > Lepidosauria > Squamata > Charinaidae > Charina > Charina bottae. The sequence continues at coordinate 63,716,947 of JALMGJ010000006.1, forward strand.
GCGTATTAGAAGAAGCGAAAACCACCAGCATTGAAACAATGATCATCCAACATCAACTTCGCTGGACTGGTCATGTTGTTCGAATGCCTGACCATCGTCTTCCAAAGCAGCTACTTTACTCCCAACTTAAGAATGGAAAACGGAATATTGGTGGACAGCAAAAGAGATTCAAAGATACTCTCAAAGCTAATTTAAAAAAATGTAATATCAGCATTGAGAACTGGGAAGCCCTAACTCATGAGCGTTTCAATTGGAGGTCAGCCTTTATTAATGGCGCTATGGACTTTGAAGAAGCACGAGTACAGGGCGAAAAGGAGAAGAGAGCTAAAAGGAAGGCACTTCAGGCAAACCCTCATCATGACCGTCTCCCACCCGGAAACCTATGCCCTCATTGTGGGAGGTTGTGCGGATCCAGAATTGGCCTTTATAGCCACTTACGGATTCACCGTTAAAATTTTACCTTTGGAAGACAATCTTACTCGGCTACGAGTGATCGCCAATGATGATGCTTCTGAATGCAGGGTGAAAGCCTGGTGATATCTCATTTCTGGTTAAGTCAATATAAGAGACATTTCTCTTTTTAGACCTCAACTTTTGTCTTTCCATTGAGATCCAAACCTTATACCCTTCCAAAGATTAGATTTTAGCTGGAAACTTCTGTGTTGTTGAAATGATTCCCAAGTGGACATAACCACCTGTAACATGCTAATGGAAAATATAAAATGGATTGAGAAGACTGAAGATCTATCTGAGAAAGGAGCTACAGGTGTGGACTTAACAAAGGGATTTTAAAGAATAAAACACCAATGGAACTTAAATATCTGACATGGAATATTAATGGAGCCAATGCTCCACAAAAAAGAAGAAAGATATTTCATTTTTTGAAAAAACAGAAATTGGACATAAGTTGTTTACAAGAGACTCATATTTGTAAAAAAGATACTAAATATTTGATTCAAAAACAGCTTGGAGAAGAATTTATTTCGGCTGGATATAAAAAAACTAAAGGGGTAGTCTTATATGTACAACCAAAGTTAAACCCAAAATTGATATTAGCTGATGAAGAGGGTCGATACATTGTAGTAGAAATTAAAATACAAGGAACTAAAACACTGATAGTTGGACTTTATGCACCGAATATGGATAAAGGAGTATTTTATAAAAACCTGATGGATAAACTTTTGGACTTAACTTATGACAATTGGTGTTTCATGGGGGATTGGAATGGGGTAATCTACCCCAGATTGGATAGACAGTCACAAAAAGAAGTGAAGCAAACACAGGGAAAACTGCCACAAACATTTTTCGACTTGAAAGAGATGTTGGATTTACAAGACATTTGGAGATGTATGAATGGGACTTCCAGAGAATTTACATATTATTCAGAGAGATTTAAATCACATTCTAGAATAGATATGATTTTGATATCTAAAAATTTGATGATGGATATTAACAAAGTTGATATATTACCTAAGACTTTATCAGATCATAATCCAGTAATGTTGACTCTTAAAGGGAAACGGAATGTATTTAGATGGAGATTGAATGAGTCACTACTACGGAATAATGATGTAGTTGATGTATGCAAAAAAAAATTAAGAGAATATTTTCAATTTAATTTGAACAAAGGGACTAATATTCAAACTGTATGGGAAGCCAGTAAAGCATATATGAGGGGTTATTTTATTCAATACAATGCTCAAATGAGGAAGAAAAAACAAAAAAGAATTCAATTGATTTTAGATGAAATTAAAAGTAACGAGTTAGATTTGAGAGATAAACCAATGGATGACACTTTGCTCACTCAAATTAAATTTCTACAAAAGCAAATATCAATGATATTAACTCAAGAGATAGAGACTCAAATGAAATTTACAAAACAAAAATATTTTGAATATGCAAATAAACCAGGTAGATGGCTGGCTTATAAATTGAGGAAACAAAGACAAAAGAATTTGATTACTAATATTCAACATGAAGGAAAAACTCTGGTGAATAATATGGACATTCAAAAAACCTTTCATGACTATTATTCTAAATTATATAAAAAACAAGATGTCAACTTGGATGAGATTGAAGAATATTTGAATAAACAAAAACTAACTGTTCTTAATGACCAACAAAGATTGATATTAAATAATGTTATAACAAAAGAAGAATTGATAAAAGCTTTTAAGAAAATTAGTAGTGGAAAAGCTCCTGGACCGGATGGATTGTCAGCAGCCTACTATAAATGTTTTGAAGAGGATTTATGTCTACCTTTGCAGAAGACTATGAATTCTATTTTGGAAACAGGAATTATGCCTGAAACTTGGAAAGAAGCACATATAACATTGATACCCAAAGAACAACAGGATTTAACATTAACTAAAAATTACAGACCAATATCTTTATTGAATAATGACTATAAGATATTTACAACGATATTAGCAGAAAGAATGAAGAATATACTTAAGGATTTTATTCATCAAGACCAAGCTGGTTTTTTACCCAAAAGACAAATTCATGACAATGTCCGAAACATAGTAGACGTAATTGAATATTTGGATCAACACTATGATAAACAAGCTGCCTTGATATTTATTGATGCTGAAAAAGCCTTTGACAACTTAAATTGGCCTTTTATGTTCAAAGTTTTGGAAAATATGAATTTTGGAGGAAATTTTATAAAATGGATTAAATCAATATATACTCCACAATTTGCTAAAATAATTGTTAATGGAGAATTTAGTAAGCCATGTGAAATACAAAAAGGTACTAGACAAGGTTGTCCATTATCTCCACTTTTGTTTATATTGGTATTAGAGGTTTTACTTAGAGATATTAGACAAGATGATGGTATCCATGGTATTAAAGTTAAAAAAGAAGTTTATAAACTAAGAGCATTTGCTGACGACCTAGTCATTACTTTGGAGAATCCACTAGAAGGAATTGAAATATTAATACAGAAACTAAAAGACTTTGGGTCGCTAGCAGGGTTCAAAGTGAATTTACAGAAGACAAAAGTTTTGACCAAAAATATGGATTACCACCAACAAGAGAAATTGAAAGAAATAACAGGATATTCAATGGAAGAAAAAGTAAAATATTTAGGAGTATATTTAACAACTAAAAATGTTAAGTTGTTTAAGAATAATTATATTCCACTTTGGATGGATATTAAAAAAGATTTGGAACATTGGGAAAAACTGCAATTATCACTATTAGGTAGAATTTCAGCAATTAAAATGAATGTTTTGCCAAGAATTTTATATCTTTTTCAAACACTACCTATATTGGCATCAGAAGAACCTTTTAAACAATGGCAGCGAGATATTTCTAAGTTTATTTGGCAAGGGAAAAAACCAAGAGTAAAATATAAAGTCTTGCAAGACTCTAAAGAAAGAGGAGGACTAGGTCTACCGGATTTGAAATTATATTATGCTGCTTGTTGTTTGGTTTGGATTAAAGAATGGATAGTTTTGAAAAATGAAAAATTATTGAATTTGGAAGGACATGAATTAAGATATGGATGGCATGGATATTTGTGGTACGATAAAGTTAAAGTTAATGTGGATTTTAAAAACCATTATATTAGAAGATCCTTGTTAAGAATCTGGAATAAATATAAATTAATCTTATGTTATAAAAGACCCTTATGGATTTCTACACAAGAAGCATTCTACAGAACAGAAGTAAGAAATAAAGATAAATGGTTAACCTACAAAGACTTTTTAAAGAAAGAACAAGGACAATATATAATTAAATCAATAGAAGAATTGGTATCAGAGGGATACAGTTTTCAATGGCTTTCATATATGCAGCTCGTAGAGAAATTTAAATTAGATAAGAAAGACCTTGAATTTGAACAAACCAAATCGGAATTTGAGATACAACTATGTGAGACAGATGATCATCTAATTGCAAAAATGTATAAATTATTGTTAAAAGGTGAAATGGTAGAGGAACAAGTTAAAGACTGTATGATTAAATGGGCTAAAAATATTGGCCATAATATTCAAATGCAACAATGGGAAGATATGTGGACCAAAGGGTTAAAATTTACTTTGTGTTATAATTTAAAAGAAAACTTTTATAAGATGATGTACAGATGGTATATGACCCCACAAAAACTTTCTAAAATGTATGGAAATGTCTCCAACTTATGTTGGAAATGTAAAAAAAAAGAGGGGTCTTTTTACCATATGTGGTGGACATGTGAGACTGCAAAGAAATTTTGGACTCAAATACATGCATTGATGCAAAATATATTACAAATTCGAGTTCCATTTAAACCGGAATTTTTCTTACTGGGAATAATTGATGGACAACCTGGGAAGCAATTTACAAGGATTATGCAATACATGATTACAGCAGCAAGACTTATTTTTGCACAAAATTGGAAAAACCAGATATCGCCTACAATACAAGATTGGATGTTAAAATTGATGGATATGGCAGAGAATGATAAACTGACATGTTTATTAAAAGAAAATCCAAATAATTATTTCCTTAAAGAGTGGAAACCATTAACTGACTATTTACAAGATGCGGGAGGGGCAAAGCTTATATGGGGATTTGAAGATTAAAATATATATATATTGATGTAATAGACAAGAAATATTCTTTAATATTATATATAGACCTAGCATGTAAGATAAAATTTTTAAAATACCATGACCAGATACAAATCGGAAGTTGACCAAATTCTGTTTCAGCTTTATCTTTTTTTCTTTTTTCCTTTACTACACTTTTTTATCTTTTCTTTTTTCTTGATTTGTATTTCCATTTTCTTTTCTGTTTCAAACTTTTATCTATGTAAAATTAAAATCTAATAAAATTTGTTAAAAAAAAAAAAAAAAGTGCAGACAATTGGCAGACTTTACAAAACAAAAGATAAAAGTAATATGAGCCAGACTATGATGCTGATTGTTGTAATGGAGATGTGGATTGTTATGTGGATTGAAACTACAGAGTGCCATTAGAGACAAAAGCGTTAAAGGCGTAGGAAGACAGAAGAAGAAAAAAGTGGGGGAAGCTCGCCTTTTTTGTTCTTTTCACTTTCCCTTATGGATTACAATATTATAATGAAAGCTAGAAAAGAAGTGAGAATGGAGGGGAGGAGAGGATCACTAAAGCAGCCTGCAGAGAAAGGAATTACACCAGATTTACTTCAGAGAATGTTTCAGAAATTGGGTAAAAATTAGCAGAATTGCTTGATACCAAACTGACTAAATCACTTGATGACAAACTGACAGCTTTTGAAAAGAGAATGGATGAAAGACTTGTAATAATGAAATAGATGAAAGAAGATGGTAAGAAGATGGAAAGCTCTGTAAAACAAGTACCTGGAGAGATGAAACAAGTTAGTGACAAAGTGGAAATTTTAGAGAGTAAGATAGAAGTTATAGATAGAGAGTTGGAAAGACAACTAGATAATCTGGCTCTATTGGAATTGAGAGAGAAGGAATTTTCCCTGAGACTTAGAGCAATCCCAGGGAATTCTGATGAAGATATTAGAGAAAATATTATTAAAGCCCTGGCAAATTTTTTGGATTGGGAAGAGGAAGATACTGAGACAGAAATTGATAAAGTTTATAGAATAAATTCTAGATTTGCCAGAACAAGAACTGTTCCAAGGGATGTTTTGGTGTACTTTGTCAGGAAGAAGTGCAAGGGATCAAGTTTTGCAGCAGCATTTTAATACAACATTGAAGATTGACAATACATATATAATTGTTCTTAAAGAAATTCCTATGAGAATTTTGCAGAAAAGAAAATAGGGTTTTTTTTAGAGAGAGATTAAAGCAGAAAAAGATCCGATTTCAATCAGACAAATTTGAAGGTGTGATTTTTACTTTTAAACAACAGAGGTTTCAATTGAATTCTGTTCAATAGGCAAGGGAATTTTTAGGAAAAATTAAAGAACAATTGGAAGAGATCCAAATAGAGGTGTCAGAGGAGACTACACAAAAACTTCAACAGGTGCAACAGGAAAGGGATGATACTGAACTAGGCACTACAGGTATAGACTTTTCTAAATTACTGGCCTGATGATGGATTACAAATATTTAACATGTAATATTGTTGTTGTTGTTTATTCGTTCAGTCGTTTCCGACTCTTCGTGACTTCATGGACCAGTCCACGCCAGAGCTTTCTGTCGGCTGTCACCATCCCCAGCTCCCCAATGGTTGAGTCTGTCACCTCCAGAATATCATCCATCCATCTTGCCCTTGGTCGGCCCCTCTTCCTTTTGCCTTCCACTTTTCCTAGCATCAGCTTCTTCTCCAGGGTATCCTGTCTTCTCATTATGTGGCCAAAGTACTTCAGTTTTGCCTTTAATATCATTCCCTCAAGTGAGCAGTCTGGCTTTATTTCCTGGAGTATGGACTGGTTTGATCTTCTTGCAGTCCAAGGCACTCTCAGAATTTTCCTCCAACACCACAGTTCAAAAGCATCTATCTTCCTTCGCTCAGCCTTCCTTATGGTCCAGCTCTCGCAGCCATAGGTTACTACAGGGAATACCATTGCTTTAACTATGCGGACCTTTGTTGTCAGTGTGATGTCTCTGCTCTTAACTATTTTATCAAGATTTGCCATTGCTCTCCTCCCAAGAAGTAGACGTCTTCTGATTTCCTGGCTGCAGTCAGCGTCTGCAGTAATCTTTGCGCCTAGAAATACAAAGTCTGTCACTGCCTCCACTTTTTCTCCCTCTATTTGCCAGTCATCAATCAAGCTCGTTGCCATAATCTTGGTTTTTTTGAGGTTTAACTGCAACCCAGCTTTTGCACTTTCTTCTTTCACCTTCGTCATAAGGCTCCTCAACTCCTCCTCGCTTTCAGCCATCAAAGTGGTATCATCTGCATATCTGAGATTGTTAATGTTTCTTCCAGCGATTTTAACTCCAGCCTTGGATTCATCAAGCCCAGCATGTCGCATGATGTGTTCTGCGTACAGGTTGAATAGGTAGGGTGAGAGTATACAACCCTGCCGTACTCCTTTCCCAATCTTAAACCAGTCCGTTGTTCCGTGCTCTGTTCTTACCGTTGCTACTTGGTCGTTATACAGATTCCTCAGGAGGCAGACAAGATGACTTGGTATCCCCATACCACCAAGAACTTGCCACAATTTGTTATGATCCACACAGTCAAAGGCTTTAGAATAGTCAATAAAACAGAAATAGATGTTTTTCTGAAATTCCCTGGCTTTCTCCATTATCCAGCGGATATTGGCAATTTGGTCTCTAGTTCCTCTGCCTTTTCTAAACCCAGCTTGTACATCTGGCAATTCTCGCTCCATGAATTGCTGGAGTCTACCTTGCAAGATCTTGAGCATTACCTTACTGGCATGTGAAATAAGTGCCACTGTTCGATAGTTTGAACATTCTTTAGTGCTTCCCTTTTTTGGTATGGGGATATAAGTTGATTTTTTCCAATCTGATGGCCATTCTTGTGTTTTCCAAATTTGCTGGCATATGGCATGCATCACCTTGACAGCATCATCTTGCAAGATTTTAAACAGTTCAGCTGGGATACCGTCGTCTCCTGCTGCCTTGTTATTAGCAATGCTTCTTAAGGCCCATTCAACCTCACTCTTCAGGATGTCTGGCTCTAACTCACTGACCACACCGTCAAAGCTATCTCCAATATTATTATCATGTAATGTACATGTAATATAAATGGAATAAATGCTCTAATATATTATTATCATGTAATGTACATGTAATATAAATGGAATAAATGCTCCTCAAAAGAGAAGAAAAATATTTCATTATTTAAAAAAATTAAACAAGATGTAATTTGCCTTCAAGAGACCCATATCAGAAAAAAGGATATAAAATATTTGATTCATTAAAATTTGGGTGAAGAATTTATTTCAACTAGAACAGAAAGAAAAAGAAAAAAAGTAATGGAGTTGTTTTCTGTATAAATCTCCAACTAAAATAAGAACTTGTATTGACTGATGAATATGGGAGATTTGTTTGGGTGGAAATTAATTTGTAAGGGGGCGTGGTGGCTCAGCGGGTAAGATGCCAGGCTTGTCGATCGGAAGACCGCAAGTTCGGAGGTTCGAATCCCTAGCCCCGCGTGATGGAGTGAGCTCCCACACTCGCCCCAGCTCTTGCCAACCTAGCAATTCGAAAGCATGCAAATGCAAGTAGATGAATAGGTACCACTTCGGTGGGTAGGTAAGAGCGTTCCGTGTGCATCATGCCAGCCACATGACCGCTGAAGCGTCTTCGGACAATGCTGGCTCTTCGGCTAACAAACGGAGATGAGCACCGGCCCCTAGAGTCGGACACGACTGCACAAATGTGCAGGGGGAACCTTTACTGTTACTTTTTAAGACTTTGATACTGGAAATTTATGCCCCAAATGAAGACAAAATATTATTTTATAAATGATTGATGGAGAAATTAATAGTTTTTTCCTATGAAAATCGGTGGTTTAATGGGGGATTGGAATGGAGTGATTTCCCCACAACTGGACCAAGTTCTGAAAAAATAAGAATTACTGAAGGCAAATTACCCAATATTTTAATCTGACTTGACAATTTAGGGCTGGATGATATATGGATACAGAAAAATGAATTCAAGATAGTATGCTTACTTTTTTGAAGAACATAGATCTTTTTCAAGAATAGACATGATTTGGATTTCAAAGAATTTGGGCACTAAGGTTTCTAAAGTAGAGATATTACCAAATACTTTTTTTGGATCATAATCCTGTAAATTTGATTTACAAAACAAAATCTAATATTTTTAGATGGAGACCGAAAGAAGCAATAATGGAGGATCGTAAAAAGACACTACATTATTTTTTAAATAATTTAGGTAAAAACACTGATTTAAGAATGGTTTGGGATGCAAGTAAAGCTTTTATTAGAGGTCATTTTATACAACATAATAGTGAATTTAAAAAGAAGATTCAAGAGAAAACAAGCTATTTTGGATTTATTTATTTATTTAGCATATGACTGCGCATTGGAAGGACAGATACTAAAGCTGAAGCTCAAATACTTTGGCCACCTAATGCGAAGAGAGGACTCACTGGAAAAGACCCTGATGCTGGGAAAGACTGAAGGCAAAAGTAGAAGGGGATGGCAGAGGATGAGATAGTTAGATAGCATCACCAATGTAATGAACATGAATTTGAGTAAACTCCGGGAGACATTGGAGGACAGAAAGGCCTGGCGTGCTATGGTCCATAAGGTCACGAAGAGTCGGACACGACTAAACGACTGAACAACAACAACACATTGCCAGGGAGTCTACAATGTTACACAATAGATGTTCTGGTGCCAGATAGTTGCTAGTCTTTCTTGCACTGATGCACCACAAGAGGGCGAGCTAGCTTTGCTTCAGCTGGCCAGCAGCGTTCCTTTTTAGGGAAGTCGGCTCATCTGGGCTTTTTTCTCCACCGATCTTGCTCCCCACACAGATCGCCACCAGCGTTTCCCCCCACCTAAATGGGGGTACCTATTTATCTACTCGCAGATGACATGCTTTTGAACTGCTGGGTGGGCAGAAGCTAGGGATGAAATGACAGGAACTCACTTCCATCACACGGAGCTGGGCTCGAACTGTTGGAGTGTCGACCATTTCTGGCTGGCAAACTCCAGCTATTTTGGATTAAATAAAGAGAAAAGAAGAATAATTAAATAATTTTTCAGAGAAGGTAAGTATTTCTCAACAAATTAAGCATCTACAATGACAATTATCTATGTTAACAGTAAGAGAAATGGAAATAAAAATGAATTATACAAAGCAAAAAAAAATTGAGTTTGCAAATAAACCAGGGAAGTGGCTAGCATATAAATTACAAAAAGAAAAAGAAAAATTGTATTTTATATTTTATATATTTTATGATATATGGGAACCCCAGGGGACAGGTGATCTAGTGAGGTGGCTCCATTTTTAACATCCCTTCGGCTATAATTTTCTGTTTTAGTTCTGTTTTTATAGTTTTTAATGTTTTTTTTAAATTATCATTATATAATGGTTTTTAGGTATATATATTTATTGTTTTATTACATTGTTGTATGCCACCCAGAGTCACTCTCGTGAGATTGGTGGCCATATAAATTTGATCAATCAATCAATATTGAAATTAAAAGAGTAAGATACTGTATTAATGGACAATGTAGTCATACAAAAAGCATTTCATCAATATTATTCTAATTTGTATAAAGGAAGTGATATCTCTCTAGAGAAAGTAGATAAATATCTAAAGAAACAAAATTTACTGAGGATTACAGAGGAACAGAAACAGATTAAGAATGGACCTATAACAATAAGGGAAGTTTCTGAAGCTGTAAAGAAGATTAAACTAGGAAAGGTTCCTGGACCAGGTTTATAATAAGGTTCTTATTATAAATGTTTTGAGGATGAAGTTTTACAATCTTTACAAAACATGATGAACTCTATCTTACAGGGAGGAAAGAGGCCAGAGAGTTGGAAAGAGGCCAATATTGCATTAATACCTCAGGAGGGACAAGATTTGACTTTAACAAGATACTATAGGCTATCACTATTGAACAATGACTACAAGCTGTTCACAACTATCCTAGCTGATAGACTGAAAATAATTTTGCAAGAATTTATTCATGAGGATCAATGTGGGTTTTTACCTAAAATACAGTTAAAGGACAGTGTCAGAAAAGTGTTGGACATTTTGGAATACTTGGAGCAACATAATGAAAAACAAGCTTCATTGATCTTCTCAGATGCAGAAAAGGCCTTTGACAATTTGAACTGGGCTTTCTTGTTTAAGGTTCTGGAAGATATGAATTTTGGAGATAACTTTATAAAATGGGTAAGATTGATTTACACTTCACCAAAAGCACTAATAATTGTTAATGGAGATCTAACAAAACCCTGTGATATGTGAAAGGAAGAAGGCAGGGATGCCCACTGTCTCCTCTCTTGTTTATTTTAGTTCTTGAAATACTGAATAGAGATATAAGACAAGATGAGAGGATTGTGGGAATAAAGATTAAAAAAGAAACCTATAAGTTAAGGGCTTTTGCAGATGACTTGGTATTGGTTTCAGAAGATCCTTTAAAGGGAATTGAAATATTAATGGGGAAATTAAAAGAATTTGGTGCATTAGCAGGTTTTAAGATTAATAAACAGAAGACAAAGATGTTAACAAAAAATATGAAAATAGAAGATCAAAAGAATTGAATAAAATGGGTTTTAAGATTGAGAAGAAGGTAAAATACTTGGATATCATGATACAAATATGAACTGTATGTTATTTCAAAATAATTATGTTAAGATATGGAATGAAATTTAAAAGATACATTAAGATGGGAGAAATTACAGTTGTCATTGTTGGGGAGAATTTCAGTGATAAAAATGAATGTCTTACCTAGAATGATGTTTTTGTTTCAGACAATACCTGTTTTGACAACTGATACACCATTTAAACAGTGGCAGAAGGATATATCTAAATTTGTGTGGCAGGGGAAAAAGAGGAGGACTGGGTGTACCGGATCTGAAATTATATTTTGCAGCTTTCACTTTTCTTTGGATGAAAGAGTGGGTACTGCTGAGAAACAAAAGGCTTTTGGAGTTAGAATGACATGACCTGAGATTTGGGTGGCATGGATATTTGTGGTACAAGGTTAATGTAGACTTAAAAAACCATTATGTTAGATGTGCCATATTGAGAATATGGAATAGATATAAACCCAGTTTGTGCCCGAAAATACCTCTGTGGCTCTCAGCCCAAGAAGCATATTATAGAAAAGAAATAATAAGCAAGCACAAATGGTTAACTTTTTGTGAGATATTAGAATTTTGTCAAGGGGAATGTAAAATAAAATCAAGTGTGACGATCCTTAGCTGGCAATCAGTACTCGTCACATGAAACACATTGGAATCAAAAGGAATCTTTAATACAGCTTGTGATCCATAACACTTTAAAGATTCAAGTAACTACAGTTCTACAAGTTACCATATAAATACATGCACCCCCCCTTTCCAACAAGTTTGTCCAAGCTGCTGTCTCCTCTCGTCTCGCGCCTCTTTTGTTCTAAGTACCCTGTCCAGTGTGCTTGGTGCTGAATCCACATCGGCTGTCTCTTTCCTGCACATCCGCCAGCACTCCCTGGCTGGCGTCATGTCCAAATGGCTCCGTGGCAGGGGCCATTCGTGACATCAAGAGAAGAACTGGTGGCAGAGGGATATAATTGTCAATGGTTTTCTTATTTACAATTATTAGAAAGATTTAAAGTCAACAAAAGAACTTATGGTTTTGAACATTCTAAGACTGAGTTTGAAATGGAATTATGTACAAATGATGAACATGTAATTGATAAAATGTATAAATTTTTATTGAAATTTGAAACAGAAGAAGAACAAGTGAAAGACTGTATGATAAAGTGGGCTAAAATTTTGGTTATAATATACAGATGGAGCAATGGGAAATTATATGTTTGAAAGGGTTGAAATTTACATTATGTTATAATCCAGAGCTTTCCAAACTGTGTGTCGGGACACGTTAGTGTGTTGGCTGCAGTGTCTGGGTGTGTTGCGGCTGCTGCTGCCTCTGTTCCCTGCCAGGATTCCGTGCAGGTCCTAGTGCCTGCCTTGTGCCTTGTTGCCTCTAAACCTGCTGTGATTCCACGGAGGTCCTAGTGTTCCTAAAGTTTGGAAAGCTCTGTTATAATCTTAAGGAGAATTTTTATAAGGTGATGTACCGTTGGTATTTGTCACCAGAGAAATTGTCTAGAATGTATAAAGACACTTCAAATTTATGTTGGAAATGTGAACAACAAGAAGGGACATTTTATCATCTTTGGTGGATGTGTAAAAAACCTAGAAAATTCTGGATACAAATACATACACTGATTCAGAGGATCTTAAAGATTAAGAGCCAGTTTGGTCTAGTAGTTAAGGCACCAGGCTAGAAACCAGGATATAGGAGACTGTTACTCCTTTCAGTATGTCAGTTAGTTGCAAATATAAAATGAAACACTTCCAGAAATCTGTGTGCCAATTACTGATAATAAAGAAGAAGAAAAATTACTTCTGCTTTCTTTTCTTCATATTTGTCATCATGAAAAAGAAAACAAGAGAAAGAGCAAGTCAATTCCTATTTGTAGAATTTGAATGTCACAAGGTTGAATTGATGCTTGGGAAATAATGTATTCAATAGGTGTTAAATGTTCATATAATACTTTTCCTTTATGCATCACTATGTCATTTCAGTTCTGCTGAATATTTGCCTACAGTCATTTTCAGAATTTTCAAGCTTAACATATACTGTACTCACCAATTACTTTTTGATATATCTTGTTTACTATTGTTTTGCAACAGTTATTTCTAGTCTCAGCTGCAATGTCAGTTGCATTTTCCCTATCCCTGCATCAGATGAATGTGATTTATAGATTTGCAATGATAATTGTAACATGAAACAAGTTTGGAATGACGACATTTCTTCTAATTTTATGATGAAAGCAAATACTGTATATTTGTTTGGGTTTGCAACTCACACAAATGCATACACACTGACTCACCAAAGGGGAGTATTTTCGTGGTTGATAAAAGTTGAAAGTAAGTATTTTATCATTTTGGTTCAAGCCAAAAGATCTTACAATTCTGATGATCCTACCCAATATTTCTCATCCATCCATCCATCCATCCATCCATCCATCCATCCATCCATCCATATCTATCTATCTATCTATCTATCTATCTATCTATCTATCTATCTATCATCCATCCATCCATCCATCCATCCATCCATCCATCCATCCATCTATCTATCTATCTATCTATCTATCTATCTATCTATCTATCTATCTATCTGTCATCCCTCCCTCCCTCCCTCCCTCCCTCCCTCCCTCCCTCCCTCCCTCCCTCCCTTCTATCTATTATCCATCTATATCTTATATTTACTGTTGGAGGATCAGGAAATCTTGTTTCTGCATAACTTATTTTTACGGTCTTTTTGCCACACACCTAAACTTTTCCATCTCTAAAAACCAGCTTAATAAAGTTATCTTCTATCATCAGCTTATTATCTCCCATTTTGAATTCCAATAAAAAATATCTGTTGATATGAAAAACCAGTGAAAGTTATCACTGGTAGTAGATGCTCTGAGCCTGAAGCTGCAGAAAGGGTCACTATGGATGTGTGTGTGTGTGTGTGTGTGTGTGTGTGTGCGCGCCTTCAAGTCAGTGTTGATGGCTGGTGACTGGCTGGACACATCCCCACAGTTTTCTTGGCAAGTTTTCAGAAGTGGTGTGCCATTGCCTTCTTCCTAGGGCTGAGAGAGAGTAGCTGGCTGAAGGTCACCCAGCTGGCTTCATGCGTAAGGTAGGACTAAAGCTCATGGTCTCCTGGTTTCTAGCCTATTACCTTAACCTAGTACATTAACCAGTGTCATTATTATGGATTAGGAGGGGTAAATAAAATACAGAAGTACTACATTCACATCTTGTGCTTTAGTTTAGATTCAAGAAAATGACTGATAAATGCAGATACTGTAATTAAATACTGAACATTTTGATTCAGGATTAGTAACTTAAGCTAAATGTGGGGATTCATTGTTGTTATTTTTCATAGTGTCTACTCTGGTTTTGCACTGTGCTTGCCTATTTGACCTGGTGAAGCCATCAGTGCATGATGCAATGAAGGGTTTGTCATTCATCCAGCTTGCAGCAGAGCCTGATGCTCATTAGGACTGAGTGGGAGTGACTGGTCCAAGGTTACCCAGTTGGCTTCTATGCCTATTGGAGGACTAGAATCTAGTTCTCCCTACTCCTAGTCCAGCATTTTAACCCCAACACCATGCTCACTGTCAAATATGGGAATTTGTTAATGATTAGTAGCATAACAATAATCAAGTTAAGTAATCTCCAAACCCAATTAATTACAATCTGGGTCTACCTGCTTTTCATATCTTTCATGCAAGTACTAACAGATTGATTTTGGAACTTTCCCAATTCATTTATACTATTACGTTGAAGGGCGAGTCATAATTTTGTTGGAGCTTGAAGCACTTTGTGTGTGCATGTGAATGTTCCTGAGAGTGGAATCTGACCTGAGCAATAAGTGAAGCAGGTTTTATAATTATAAGAGAAAGGAAATATATTTACAGGAAATAAATAGGAATGGGCAAAGCTTAGAACCTACCTAATTACATCCTACCAAGTGGAGAGTCCAAAAGTATGTGCTTGGTGCATATGTGCTTGGGAACGAAAAGCATATACTATAGAAGTGACCTGAGACTGACGATCTGTTAGGCAAAGACAGGACACAGAGTAACCATTAACTTTCCATCTAGGCCCCACTGTTCCCTGGTAGTCAGTAGGTCATGCAGTGCTGAAGAGTCAGTGTCATTAATACATTTTATCGGGAACTCAGGTTGTGTTCTAATATGTCTAGGAGTTTGTTCTTGAGTGACTGCACATTCTTGACTGGTTGGCTGTGATTTGGCTTCATCAGACATAGGAAGAATAGATGAATATAACTGAAAAACTGTCACAGAATTAGTAATTGGATGCCTTCCAAAATTTCTTTTTGAAGGTGGAGCATCAATAGGTTGAGAATGAACCGAAAAATAAATGTTAGTCATTCAAGGCCCAAATGAAAGGCAACTCTGTTGTGTATAACTTATGTAGAGTCTATTAACAGATGTTCTTTACTTATACTTGAATTCTTTCAATAACGTAATGAGCTATAAAATATATGTTGACAGTTCTCTCTACGTTTGCATCTAAATTTTGAAAGGAGACAAAATTATCCATCTATCTGCATGACTTCTGCTCAGCAGCAAACAGATTGTCTAAATTGCGACAGAAATGCTCAGTTATTGGAAGAGTAATTTATCAAATACCATTTACAAAATTAAGCTGTAAAATGCAGGATGTGAGAGTGTAATTAATGAATAATGGTAGAATGCAATTAGATTGGTAAAGACAGGTGAAACAGTACTGAAAGTTCTTTCAAACAATTAAATGCAGCTCCCAGTTTAAACGCTGACCTAGCTGCAACAGTGGCATTACGGAACATTACTTACTACTTTACTGTAGCAATTATTATTCATTTGAATCCATTCAAATATATTTGTGCATACTTACAAGGGTGGTGATGATGTCTCCATCTGTCCATCAGCACAGCCTATTTTGTCATGTTTTGTTTTCCTTAGTTCAAAAAGAAAGCTGGTTGCCCCACTTTTTGCACCACATTTTGCACCCCACTGGTATAATGAGATGGCATCTCTCTTTATAACAATCATACAGTCTAATCTCAACTGATGGATTATAAGAAACCAGTGGTAAAACCTATCCATTGGATTATAGATCTATAGACTATATATATTATAGATCTATAGTAGAACCAGGATCAGGAGGCTGGTAAAATGTGTTATTAACGGGGAGGGGTAGTAATTTAAACTTCATTAGCAGGTCCTTCTTCCAAGAGTTCTCCAATAAAAGATAGTTATGATAGGCAGTCATCTGTCAGTCTGCACCTCCCGATGCTCTGTAAATTGGCTAGGGAGTTTTAGCTCTTCCATCAAGGAATTCTTCCTTCAGCCCTCTTCCCCCACTCAGCCCCCAAAAGGAAGGTGCTTAGATCTTTTTGTCTAAATCTCAAAAGTTCAGAATTTAGCGAACCTGGTGCCAATCCTGAAACAAAAGTGTGGTTGTGTGACAGTCTTGCAGGTTGGGAAGGTTTTAATCAGAAGTTCCTTTAAAAAACCAGTTGAACCCAATCTCTAGAAGTAAAAAAGACATTTATTAGGAAAAAGAATTACAGGAAAAACAAGGGAAGGTAACAATCACAAGCACACACAATTCCCAATAAAATCAATACAGTCAGTTAGTTACTTATTACCTCTGTGAATAACTTGGGTTTCAGTGCATGTTCAGAGTTTGTTGAAGAGTCAGAGAAACCTTCTAGGCCTCCTGATTAAATATTGATAGGCAGGATCTTCTTTCTCCTCTTTCTTTCTTCTTTTCTTTTGAGAGATGTGATTGCATTGAACTCAGTCTAGATCTCAACAAAAAAAGCAGAGAACAAATACTCAAAGAAAGGACTTAAGTGATGTCCTAATTAATCTGAAATGCTCTTCAAACAACAAAACTGGTTCCTTTTAATAAAACGTAAACTTCACCCTCTGACAAACTAGATGAATATTCAGACTGATTTCCAAGCTGATCTGAATCATTATATTGTGTTACAAGGATCTTTTCCTCCTGATTTTTTCCTCCTGAATCCATGGATTTCAAGGATCTAGTTCTCCCCTCACCAATTACAATCTTTGAATTGCATGCCTAGGAGCATATACATTCTGACTCCAGCCAAGAGTTAGTAATGGGCCAATGAGATTGACTCTAGTACTGATTTTTGTTAGAACAATATTACAGTTCTTCTAGATGGGATTTCTTTTTAACCAAGAACCTTATGATGACTAAGTCAGCTTCTTATAGTCTGTAGTTCAACCTCTATGAACAAACACTGATCCCACTGATGATTTGAATAAACTTGTCTGAGGTTTGTAACTTTGACCAACTCCTTCTGGATATCATTGCTGCATCACCCTGCATTTCATTGATTAGAAAGTGATTGGCCTACTGATAATAAGGCAGATAATTAGCAAATTTTGAAGCCTGTTCCACATATGTCTTTATGTTCTTCCTGACTTCCTGCATTAGTATCAGTATATTGTGACAATCCTGACATTTGCTTTACTCTACCCCATATCCTGAAGCTTATTAAGCTGCAAGAAGAAGCATAGAACTATGGATATACAAACCCTGTGATGAGGATGAGCATATTTAGTTTGAACTAGCCATCGCTGCTCTATAAAGTCCTGTAATTTAGTGTTTTGTTTTCTTCCATATCTTTTACTCCACAATTTAAAGTTCTGGTAAGAGAAAGATGAAGATGGAGTTTGCCACTGAGGGTGATGAAGCAAGAGGTCTATCATCTTATAAGTTCTACATGTGCTAGAGTAGTGCCAAGGATGTCCTGGTGACCTAAACATCAAAGGTGAAAGGGCTTTGGATTCCTATATAGGAGAGTTGATTCCCAGACTGGTAGCAATTCAAGAGGCCATTAAAAAAGAAGCCAGCTGCACACACACACATTATCGGTGAAGAGGCCTGCCTCCTTGCCAATTCACAATGCTGTTGGAAGAAAAATCAGAAAGCATCCACCCTAGTGTACCTAGGGATAAATTGGCTCTAGACTGAAAATAATCCAGTTGCTGGAATTCTTCTAACCTTATCTCATCCATCCCAACAAAATGAACTCTATAATAATTGTGTCTAAACATACAGTTTAGGCAGCTTCCAAAGAGCCTGACACTCTATGTGGAGGCAAATCATGGGTGTCATTACAGTCACAGATCCTGACTGAGAACTGGCAGGGTTACCAGGATACAAGGTGAATGTCTGTTTTTATAAAACTCATGTTTGTACAGTACTTTCTGGTTGTGTGATTTCCTCTCTTCTCCTTGACTTAGAACACAACGGTTGTTCTTCTGCTGTACAGGCTATGGATGGGCAGTGATTCAGACTCAAAGGGGAAAAGGTGATTCAGACCACAGGTGAACACACATGTCAGATCTGTCAATACTTCCTTATTTAAAGTATGTCATTTTCTGAAATGATGCAGCGACGGTTGTGCAAATCCAGGAAAAGATGTAAGTTCTTTTAGAAGTTGCTGACAGCTATAACATGAGTGTTTCCATGTGTTCTGAATCACCTTTACCCCTTCCAACCCAGATCACTGCACAGCTTTAATAGAGATAGCATCAGTTCCAGAGAACTGCAGAGTATAAAATTGAAGTGCCCATCATTATGAGACTAATTGTCACTAATTACGGTGTGTAGTTTATCAGTTATTTCATGCAGATGATTACAGGCAGAATAACAATTTCCTGTTATGGACAATTGCTCAAATTTGTCTAGAAACTACTTGAATTTAACAAGGGACAGTGACACAACTCTTCAGCAATTTATCTGCCTTGTTCTATGCATACGTTTTCCTCTCTGATGTATCTCTTGGTTGCTTTGAGGACTAATTTACACTTTGTGAATAGACCATTAAAGTGAATCTGAAAGGAGACAGGATGTATGAAAGAACCATTAAAGACTGAAGAACTATGGAGCTCCTACAAATAGTTATCATTCAGTGTCATCTGATTTATACAGAATAAGAGAAGATATTGTTCCCTTGGCAGTTTTATCCTACTGCTTTCTGTGGGAATTTATAAATGAAGAAAGCAACTTGGGGTATATCAGCTGTTAATGCTAAAAGAGTAAAATATACTCACTGTGCTATGTATTAGTTATTAAAATAAATAACTCAGGGTCTTGCTTTTTCTTGCAGCCCTAGAACTTTATTTACAAGTTGTTTTGCAAAGAAAGATGTTTCTTAGGGAACAACAGTAGATCTTCTGTGCCTAGAGAAAATTATGTTAGGAAAACATTAAGAATGATAATAATTTATGGCATTTGCATATGGTAGATTAGAAGGGCATTGTATGGAACTGTAGAGATTATAAGCAGGTTTAAGTGAATCTGCATCCTTTTTTAAATCAGAGTCCTGACCAATTAAAGCAGGTTGTTGAGGTTGGGAGGTTAGACCTTGTTTGAACTTCTGGATCAGCATTATTTAGGATTGCTAAATAACTTCTCTAGCGAATCATCATTTTTTGGATTTTAACTTGCCTGCTTTCTTTTCAGTTAAATGATTGAATATAGTATTTGATTGAAATATTGTGTATGTGTGTATACAGAGTGATTTATATTCCTTCTAGAACAAAATAGCACAAGTAGAAAGACAAATTCACTGGAGCATTGATCCTGATTCTGTAAAATAAGCTTGGAATATTGATGGGCTTAGCTGTTGATGAACTGGTACTCATTTTAGGCTTCATGATGACCAGGCTTTCATAATGGTGCAACTAGAGGCAAGCCAAATCCTGCCACATTGACTGACTCCCATGGTATTCAAGACTCCAACATGGACTTCGTCGCATGCAGTTATGTATTACTTTTTCCTTACCTAATTATAGGCAAATAGTGGAGGGGTTGCAACAGCGATCATAGAATAGGGGCATCTATGGGGAGGAGGGCAAAAAAGTCAAGATGGTGGGTGTGATTGCATGACCAAAGCCCTGTCCCTTTTTAACACTCATCACACAGATATGAAAAAGGGTGGGGGATTGATTGTATAGCTGCACCTGCCGTTTTGACTTTTTTGACCCCTCCTGTGGGCATCCCTGCCATAATCTCATAGAAGGTTGCTCCGTTCCATCTACAGGGCAAATGAAGCCAAAACTCTCCCTGCTCCAGATGATACAACTATTAACGTATTTTCCCCAAACTGGGACATTTACAATGTGTTGTACTTCAACTTCCAGACTCAGTCGTTATAAACAAACTTGGAACCAACCATAATTCATAAAGAGCAAGGTTGCTGTTAAATATTATCATAACTCTCTGTGGCTTTTAAATATACAGTGCTAGTGACTGAACTGGAAAAAATAATCAAGACAGAATTAGAAGAAAGTGTGACTATGAAATTTAGGTCTTTGCTGTGACTAAACATTTTGTATCCTTCATTCTTACTGAACAATGGAAAGAAGATTCACTCGGCTAACAGCACATATCGCTGCATTAAAGACAAAATGGATTAATGTTTATTCAGACTAGCGTTTCATACTAGAAGCTGGGGCTTATCTTACATCAGAGCCTTTGCTAAAGCGGCTTGTTGTTTAATGTTGAAATGGAATGTTGAGGTCTTAACTCGAGTAATCAGATTTTGGTGCAACATGAAATATTATAGTGTGTGTCTCTCCTTTTCCCCCACTTGGTATGGAGAAGAGGAGATACATTGTCTTGGTATCTAGCTTTTCAGGCTTTTGAAGTTTTCTCATTTTGATCCTTCTGATATTTCCCAGTATATATATCCGATACTGATTACTTTGTACTTTGTCTCTTTTGGTACCACTGAGAAACAAACACTTATAGGAGTTTTTCATTGATTATTCAATGGCCAAATTTAGAACATCAACAGAAAACCCACTGCTTGTGGTGTTCAGTCCTAAATTAATCTACCCCTTCTTACATTTTCAGTTTGAAAGAAAAGCGCTAAAGAAAAAAGGGAAATTCTATGTCCCTGTAACCATTTTTGAACGACATGTTATCATGTATGCTCTCATAACAAAGAGCCTTTGTCTCTTTCTTAGCCCACCACTCAGACAACGTAAGGTCATACTTCACTGTTCCAGTTTTCAAGTGATGTTTTCCTTCTCCTCCTCCTGCATTTTTTTGCCATGGACTTTATTCTGGGATGTGATTGGTGACACAGCCAGAAGCTGGGATCTGCCCAGCTCCCATTGGCAATTTTAGGCTGCTGCAGGCATGTTCCCTCCCCTCCATGCCATTTCCCTCTATGCCCATTTTGGGATTCAGGAGAGATCAACCGTCTGGCTTCCACAGATGTCCTTCTTAAGCACTTATCAGTCAACGTGGGCTCTTTGTACACAAGAATTTAGTGCTTTTTGAAAGAGTGCTAAAACTTGCTTATTAAATGTGGGTTAAGTGCTCTCTTGAAAAAATGATAGACCTGTACTTAGAAACCAGGACTAGCACTCTCTGGAGAGATGTTAGTCGTGTACTGCACAGAAGGTTGTTTTAAACTGGGAAGGAGAGTTGAGTTCTGCCAGCTATGTGTTGCTGATTTGGTCAACAAATAGTGCATTATGGATTTCCACAGCTTCAGCCAATGGGGTTCCATTTTTTTTACTGTTTTAATTACTGGGGTGGTGGTGGCTCATTATGCCTATCTATGTGTCACTTTACCTCTTCATGGCTGCTTCCAGGTGCTGCCAGCCATGACCCCTCACAACCAGCACTTTTATTCTCTTGCAGCACTCTTCAAGAATGGAACTTGCCTGTAGGTGATTGCTTCCTCCTGCCTCACCCCATGCCCTTTTTCTGTACTTGCTAGCCCAACTGACATGTCACAGGTACAATACAGAGGAGGGGTGCAGGTGAAACAGCAGGGAATGTCACTCTTCTGTACTTTTGACCTGTCCATTGGGCTGTTTTTCATGATGGAACTAACATTCCCTATCACTTCATCCAGAACCTCTCCTCCATACCTGTATCCTGTCTTCCAGGATATGTGTTTAGCACTCTTTCAAAAGAGCACTAGACTCATGTCGCAGAGTATCTGAAAGGCACAGGTGTGGAGCATCACTGTGCCTGGAACCTGACATTTGGGCAACTGGAAATACTGCTAAACTCATCCATCAGCCCTTGAGCTAGGTCAGGTCAGGAAACAGGCTCTTAAAGAAATGCTGGAACTGTTGATATAGGCTACAGCAGTGTTTCTCTACCTTGGCAACTTTAAGATGTGTGGACTCCAACTCCTAGAATTCCCCAGCTAGAATGCTATAGTATGCTATAGTATATAGTTAGTATATAGTATATAGTAAGTATATTGTAAGGCTATACTAAGAGAAACTTGAAAGCCTGACAGTGTTTTCCCTCCATCTGATACCAAAAAGAGTTAAGGTGGAGTCAGTTTACACTTCTTTCTAATGTTCTCCTCTTTTTCCAGACTTAACTCATGTTTTGTTAATTGTCCCATTACTATTCTATTACTATTACTATTACTATCTCTGTGGTTTTCTACACCATCCGAGGCAATTGCCTACCCTTGCTAAGCCCTGTTCCTCCACAAGTTAAGGAAAGCAATTGGCGGTTGTTTTTCCTGCTGGCAAGTGAGGTGATGTGCAGAAGAAAGGAAAATGAAGCCAGAGGAATCCATTAACTATTTTCTTTAACTTGTCCCTCGTTAAAACTAAGGAAGCATCACTTGCTGGGCTTGTTTCATAGGCAGAAGAGTGAAATTTATACTAACATAATTTTCTGCTGACTCAGAGACTGCAGGATAAGGCGTTAACATGGTTGCGCTCCTGTGCCCAATCCATGCATTTATTGTAAAGGGGGAAAAATTCATTCAGGCTGAAAAGCACAGCAAAAATAATACTGTGCTGAAATCTGTCAGCTTATTTCTTCAAAGCTTTTTTTTCTCTGATGAAAGGCATCTGTTTTTCTGTTTTTAAAATTTATTTAGAAATTTTGGAACTGCTGTTCTGATTTTTAGTTACTGCAGAGAGGGAACTGCTGTTTGTTTGCTTGTTTTTTCCAGGAAGATAGAGATACTCTATCACTTCATAGCCTTTGACCATGTTTCCTCATCTAAAAATACTCCTGACTTCTTCTCCTGGGATTTAAGAGACCAATATATATCCCTAGCCAGTACATTTTGGCTTATCTAAGGGCCAGAATGTACTTTCTACACATAAGGATTTCTTCCATATTTTCTTGCCTCTGAAAAATGGCAAAAGGTGGAAAGCACTTTTTTTCATACAAATACAAATACAAATACAAATACAAATACAAATACAAATACAAATACAAATACAAATACAAATACAAATACAAATACAAATACAAATACAAATACAAATACAAATACAAATACAAATACAAATACAAATACAAATACAAATAAATACAAATACAAATACAAATACAAGTAATACAAGTAATACAAGTAATACAAATACAAATACAATATTGTGTGTGTGTGTGTGTGTATACATACAGTATACACATACATACATACATACAGTATACACATACTGTACACACACACACACACACACACACACACACACATACAAAACCACCCCATACTTTTTTTGTCTGGAATAAGCCATGGATGAGGCCATGAATTTTTCATTTTGAAAAATCCACTGCTACCTTCACTGTTTGAAACTCCCATTCCTTGAGAGCAAAAACTCTGCCTATTCAAGCATGATTTTTATAATGCAACACAATAACAAACTGTATTCCAGAGCAAAGATTTATTCTAGGATAATATTGTACAACCCAAAGTGTTGAGCACTTTAAAAACTAAAATATTTGTAGCCTCTATACTAGCAAACGATTCTGGCAGGTGTCTGCAATAGGATTTAATACTGCTTTTGCTGCACACATATAAAAGGATTATAGTACCAATAACTAAGTTTAATTCCTCTGCCATGAAGTCCCATAAAGGATGTATATTGGTCCATGATTTTTTCTCCTGGGTCAGCTGAAGTATTTGTTTACAACGTTCAGATATATACTGTATGCTCTATGTTTCAATATGCTCTATTTTCATGGTTTACCTCTGATCTCCTTGATATGGAAATCTTGATGTTTCTGATCATAATAACATAATGCTGTAGATGGATTGACTAACATAGTTATTACTACATAACTTTCAGGGATCAGTCTTGTAAAAGCTTATGCAATAATACCTTTGTTATTCAAAATGTCATAAGTTTCTTTGTGGTAAGTGCTGCAAGAGAGCCAGTTTGGTGCAGTGGTTAAGGGATCAGGCTAGAAACTGGGAGACCGTGAGTTCTAGTCCCGCCAGCTGGGTGACTTTGGGCCAGTCACACTCTCAGCCCTAGGAAGCAAGCAGTGGCAAACCACTTCTGAAATCTTGCAAAGAAAACTACAGGGACTTGTCCAGGCAGTCACCAGCAGTCAACACTGACTTGAAGGTGCGCACACACAAACACAAAGCCATAGTAATCTTTTCTGCAGCATCAGGCTCAGAGCATCTACTACCAGCAGTCAACACTGACTTGAAAGGACACACAGAAAATAAGGTCAACCTTTTTTTTAAATCTCCATTACAAATGCTATTTTCTTCCCCAACACTGCCTTCAATCCTTGCTTTTATAGGACAATTTCTTTTCTTCCTAGTATTTTCCCACAGCAGGGACGTGTCCAGGTAGTTGCCAAGAGTCAACAATGACTCAAAGGCACAAAAAAAAAAATGCTGCAAAGACTAAAACGATTCCTCTTTCTGGAAAGTGATTCTGGGATGAGTGATTGAGGCCATAGCATTTGGATTATTCTCTTTTCTCTACCAAATTTCTTTATTCCCATAAATTAAATGGTTTGTTGTTCAGTCGTTTAGTCGTGTCCGACTCTTCGTGACCTCATGGACCATAGCATGCCAGGCCTTCCTGTCCTCCATTGTCACCTGGAGTTTACTCAAAATCATGTTCATTACATTGGTGATGCTATCTAACCATCTCATCCTCTGCCGTCCCCTTCTCCTTTTGCCTTCAGTCTTTCCCAGCATCAGGGTCTTTTCCAGTGAGTCTTCTCTTCGCATTAGGTGGCCAAAGTATTTGAGCTTCAGCTTGAGCATCTGTCCTTCCAATGAGCAGTCAGGGTTGATTTCCTTTAGGATTGACTGATTTGACCTCCTTGCAGTCCAAGGGACTCTTAAGAGTCTTCTCCAGCACCACAGTTCGAAAGCATCAATTCTTTGGTGTTCAGCCTTCCTTATGGTCCAACTCTCATAGCCATACATTACTACGGGAAAAACCATAACTTTAACTATACGGACCTTTGTCGGCAAGGTGATGTCTCTGCTTTTTAATATTCTGTCTAGGTTTGCCATAGCTTTCCTCCCAAGGAGCAAGTGTCTTTTAATTTCATGGCTGCAGTCACCATCTGCGGTGATCTTGGAGCCCAAGAAAATAAAATCTGTCACTGCTTCCATTTCTTCCCCTTCTATATGCCAGGAAGTGATGGGGTCAGATGCCATGATCTGAGTTTTTTTAATGTTGAGTTTCAAGCCAGCTTTTGCACTCTCCTCTTCACCCTCATCAAGAGGCTCTTTAGTTCCTCTTCACTTTCTGCCATTAAGGTGGTATCGTCTGCATATCTGAGGTTGTTGATATTTCTCCCGGCAATCTTAACTCCGGCTTGTGATTCATCCAGCCCGGCATTTCTCATGATGTACTTTGCATATAAGTTAAATAAGCAGGGTGATAATATACAACCTTGTCATACTCCTTTCCCAATTTTGGACCAATCGGTTGTTCCATGTCCGGTTCTTACTGTTGCTTCTTGACCCGCATACAGGTTTCTCAGGAGACAGGTAAGGTGGTCTGGTACTCCCATCTCTTTAAGAATTTGCCAGAGTTTGTTGTGATCCACACAATCAAAGGCTTTAGCATAGTCAATGAAGCAGAAGTAGATGTTTTTCTGGAACTCTCTTGCTTTTTCCATGATCCAGTGAATGTTGGCAATTAAATGGTATATGCACTCATATTTCTCCATGTTAAGAAAGCTACATGCACAGAGTTTCTGTCTGTCATGGCCAACCTAAGAAATAGAAATCCTGTCAGAATGATTGGGCCTTTAGAATCACCCATAAAGATCCTAAATCAGATAGATCCTGCCTTTTGCTGGTTGTGGATTTCTTGAACTGGGTACTTTTTGTTGTCTATTTTATGAAAGAGACTTCAGCAACTATTATATGGGGAACAAGTTGCATTTATCATAGTACAGAGAAATGCCCTAGAACAGAAAATGTAAAGAGAGAAGCATATTTACAATTAGTGATCTTAATAATGACTAGTAAAGAGAGAGGAAAAAAACCCCAAGGGGAATAAATGGTAAACACTGATTCTTGTTTGCACTGAAGACTCTTGTATCAAACAGGAATGTAAAGAAGCTTTAAAGCATTTGCAATTTTAAAAGGATCTCAGTGTAAGCAAGAATTAGGCCACCTGGGCCCGAGTTCTGCTTCCAAAGAGGGGAAAAACTGTTGAAGAAAAACTGAGTGTTTTATTATTATTTTTTTAAATTTGTAGTTTCTTTTAACATAGAGCTCTATTGAGGCACAGTTTCCTCCTGGATAATTTCCAGCAGCGTATTTGTTCTCTCAAAAGCAGATGAACCTTTAGCTAGAGAAATAACCCTGGCATGAAAAAGCTGAGAAGACAGGCCTGCCGACCAGCAGAAACAGTCACTATAAAAGAACGCTTTCAAGTCCACACAGGAATGCCAGATCCATACTAACAAGTTAAAAGTTTTTTTTTTCCTTATTCTGATTTCATCTGTGTGAATTGACCACCCAGGGGCATTTTCAAGAATATCTTTGTAGACTTGCTGCTCTATCTATCTATGTTTCTCCTTTTTTAATATTTTATTTTTATTGGTCTCATACACCAAAAGAAAAAGAGATTAAGAAATAAATATTCAAGCAAACAAATACACTCTAAAACATTCGGGACTGCATGTGTACAGCAACTGCAGATTCATCTGATGTCTACCCAAAGACCTTTCCTAAGAGAGAAGGCTTAACCCCTAGAACTTGGTCTGACATCAAGAAAACAAGAATCCAACAACTTATTGATATAAAGGGTTCCGTCCTTTTAAGCAAGGACCGACTGAGCAACACATACCAAATAGGGCGAGGGGAACCAGCTTTTTGAACAGATAACTGGCAGGCAGGCTGGCTTTATTTTTAATATTCCTTTATTTTTTAATTTTTTAATTTTTTATTATTTTTAATTTTCCTTTATTTTTTTTTATTTTAATCTCACCTCCTTTCGCCCCTCCTGGAAATTAGAACACTATTTTTGGGGCCTTTTCCAGTACAGGACGTTATTAACCAAGTCACCTTTCATCTGACACTTCCACCCTTATGTGTAGAAATTGCATGCACATAATATCTTCTTATAATTAAGCACACTAAAAGATGTAGGCCACACTGAACACTTAGAAGTAGAACTCTACCCCTATTACATTTATCCAAATTAAATTAGCCAGCCCAGCCTGCTTTCCAGATGTTTTGGACTTGAAATTTCATAATTGACATCTAGGTATATTTTATGGGGTTTGTAGCCCAACAATTGGGAGGAGGCTAAGCTGCGGTAGGCTAGATTTGTTCCCCCCTTCCCCAGTTCATTCGATTAGCCTGGGAATGATTTCCCTCCATTTCAGTCCTCGTATTTTACACCCATGCGCACACACGTGTGTCTGCATAGTGTACTTGCGACTTGTGAAGCAACACTTAGAGCTATCAGGAGTATTGAACGTGGCATGAAAGAAAAGACACAACACTTGTTATTCAAAGCTTTGCCTACTGTAGTGCTGAAGAGGATGCTGGAAAGTTAATAACGATTCACAAATCAATGCCAGATACATGATATGGGCTTCACAGTTTGTGGATCTGCAGACTGTAATTAAAGCCTGCACTTTCTTTTAGTGTCCCATGAGAGAACCTCATTTGCTGTGTTTCTTTGACACAATTATCATTTCTGCTGGCCTGCCAGTATCACTCTGGTCCCCCAGGAAATGGTGTCTGTACAAAGGCATAAGCTTCAGAGAATAAAGTAGATCTGGAGACGTCTCCAAAGATACTGCTCCATATGACTCTAGAGCCCAGAAGATTACTAATGCCAGCTCAGCGGTATAATGAATAATGAAACACAAATTGGCATTGTTTCAAACATTTTCCCCAATATCTTCAAATCATATTCATGACAGACATAACAAGAATTTCACAAATGAAAAGGCTTTCAAGAACCCACTCCGTGAATCCTGGATGAAAATTATATGCGCACCCATACTCAGATACACATCCATATACAATGACCTAAGAAATGATTCCCAGTTTTATAGGACAGAATTCATCTGCATACACTATTAGAAGGTGCACATAGTTTTATGTCCTCCAAGTGAGAGGCTCATATTTTTATCCTGTTGCTTGGCAACACTATTTTTAGATATTCAAACATGTGTATTTTTGCAAATTAATTTCAGCACATTGTTACAAAATGTTTTTCAAAGAGTATCCATTTTGTAGTAGAAAAATACAAATCATCTGCATGCCTCTATGTTTGGCCATGTTAAGAGACTGTTTCAGATTAGCCAAATGTAAACATCTCCTGTGAAGTCATACTAAAAAGCATATTTCTATGTTTGGCTCAACATAACTAACCATTATCAATAGAAAAGGGAAGATCTGGGTTTATAAGCAACAACTAATATATAGTGAGAGATTCTGGGTGTTGGAATCATCTAGGGTGCCATGGCTAGTCTACTCCTGATCTAGCAATACCATGGGCATTTGCAAGAAGGAGGCAAATGATGTTTGCCTTCATTCCATCTTCGTGCTAATGACCCGTGTATGCCATTTCTGTCATCAGATCATTATGCAACCAATAGTAAAGGTTTTCCCCTGCACAGTCGTGTCCGACTCTAGGGGGCGGTGCTCATCTCCATTTCTTAGCTGAAGAGCCAGCGCTGTCCGAAGACGCTCCCGTGGTGATGTGGCCAGCATGACGCATGCGGAATGCTGTTACCATCCCACCGAAGTGGTACCTATTTATCTACTTGCATTTGCATGCTTTCGAATTGCTAAGTTGGCAAGAGCTGGGGCGAGTGCGGGAGCTCACTCCGTCACACGGGGCTTGGGTCTCGAACCGTCTACCTTCCGATCAACAAGCCTGGCGTCTTAACCACTGAGCCATCGCGCCCCTTTATGCACAACTTATATAATGCAGGTCATTTGCACAATTACATCATGCCCTATATGATATTACTTGGCATTTATATGACCTGTAAAAAGACAGATCATGCATCTAGCAGTCATGTTCTCTTATCTGAAATGTGATCCTGGTTTAAAACAATTTGTTCCAATCATTGTTGGCTAGTTCAGACATTTGATTAATTTAGAAAGTGTTCTACCAAGCCAGATCCTTGAAGGAAGGAAGAGAGTATCTGATTACAGTGGTTGTTCCTGTGATCCAACATATGAGGTGCAGGACTAAAAAAAAAAAAATAGCATGCTTCTCTGAAGTTGAAGACAGGCTTGCAGTTGTGGATTTATTTTAAGGCAATATCACACCTTGTTGTTTTCTTGCAGAAACGTCTGCAAGAAAACAACAAGGCTCAGAGAGCACCAAGGGCTCCACAATATCACACATATCTACAGTATAGGAGAACAGCAGGTATATCTCAGAAGATCATCTTCAGGAGAAGGCGGCACTGCTATACATTTAAGATTTGTATTTGAGAGAAAGTGCTCAAACGTCCTGCTTCACAAAACTGTTAAAATCACATGCACCATCTTTTCTCCTGCATCTGATAATCACAACTAAATGCTTTATCTTGCATCACTGTGACTTAGTTTTTGAATGGATCAATATAAAAGGAAAAAGAAATCATATAGATACTGTAGAAATAGAAAAATGATTCATATATTTATTAGATTTATATCATGCCTTTATCCCATGTGGTTAAAACACTATAAACAGTATTCCCTTCTCCAAATTTATTCCTATGATAACTTGTGAAGAAGGTTGGGTCTAAAATCATCCAATGAGCTTCTACTGTATGACTGAGCAGGCCTTGAATTTGGCTCTTCTGGGCCTAGTTTATTATCATTATCATTATCATTATCATTATCATTATTATCATTGTACCAGACTGCCTCTCACCGATTTTATTAAGCCAGGGACCTTGCTAAACTGTAGTTGCCCACATCCCTACTTCAGTGATCTCTGGAGTGCCATTGATTTCCCATGCCTGTCTAAGGAGTATGAAGCAAACTTTTTTTTTAAAAGACGAGTAAATGTACTTTTTTTTTTAAAGGCCATTGCTTATTACTGTGCTTTTCAAGCTGTCATAGGAAATCCTTGGGCTTCTTTGGAAACTTATTGGGATTTCCTGATATAAATCAATAACTGGCGAACATCCCTGAAAATTTCTTTTTGCATTACTGAAAGGTAAGTATTGGGTGCATTAGAATATATTTTTAACGAACACTGGACATCACCGAGACCAATGTGTTGGCTATGGATTCACCTGCTGTAACTCATATTTCAGTACCTTTTGCTCCACTTGGAAGTTCTGTTCCCGAGTCACACATTCTGCTAGGAGAGTTTGTGGTTAGTCTGAATTTGGCTTTGAGTGTTATGTGAACTCCAAGATTGTGGTATGCACACCACAATTTATAACTTAGTGTAGTACATGAATAAATTTGGTGGATTATTCAACAAACCACAATTAAGCAAACCATGTCATAGCAAAATGCAAAGTGGGGGCTCTCAGTTTTATTGAAAGGTTGTATGAACTGCAGACTCTCTTGCTCACTAAAACATGGAGAACAATGTGTGTGTACGTGTGTGTGTGTGTGTGTGTGTGTGTGTGTGCACACTTGTAAACCATTCAAATTGTAAGAGGGTAGTTTATAGTTGCCAAATAAAAGCTTTTGTGTAATTCTGCCAGCATCCATTCTTATTAGAGGTTTAGGGTGAGCTTCCTCTGTCAAAAATTGGTATTAATCTGCCACTTACACAGAATATTTGGCTCTTAGGGCTCAATTTACCACTAGATAATAAAAACTGAGTTCTTTCTGTAGCCTATAGTAATGCAACACAGTGTAAACAGTTATTCTTTGACTACTGACCTTTTTGCAATTTCTAAGTGTTTGGCATCATGGTTTGCTCTGTAAAGATTCATAATATCTCTTCTGGGTTCATAGTTTAATTTCTAAAATTTGCAGGGTGTCATTTGCTAAAGATGCTTGCTGTCAGGTGGATGCATATAAAGTTGTTTAGAATGCTGTATTAATACAAATAGAAGATAAATTGGTAAAGATTTAAAGCTGCCCAGATAAAAGCAATTCTGTTCTTGTATGTGGGAGCTGTGATATCCCTCCTTTCTTAGCACCATTGAGGTAGCAGGAGCCATTTAAGCCATCAAATCAAAACTCTGGTTGGATATGTCTATGAAGGTTCTCAGTCATCCAGGTGGAATTGTCTGTAGCTTGAATCATGTCAACTGGATTTCTATTTTCTTAATGGAAACGTTTCGCTGAAGAAGCCCCTTGGATAAGGAGCGAAACGTTTCCATTAAGAAAATAGAAATCCAGTTGACATGATTCAAGCTACAGACTCTGGTTGGATAGAATCTAAATTAAGGCATCCGTGTCAGATGGTATTCATCTTCTGCTTGAACATACTCAATGACCACTAGGTTCTGGTTCCTTGCATTCTACTGCCACACTACTTTTAACTGTTAATATACTGCTTCTACCCGTTAAGTGAAACCTGCCATCAAGTACCTTCAATCCATCATTCCATGTCCAGCCTCTGGCATGATAAGGAACAGGTCTAGCTCTTCTTCTATGTGACATCTTTTCAGGTACTATCACATCCTGCTCAGTCATTTTTCCTTGAAACTAAGCACACCCCACTCCCCCTTCCTCCCAGTCTATCTTGTAATGTTTATTTCCCAATCCCCTGATCCTTCTCGTTGCCATTTTTCTTCCAGTCTGTCTCCATATTTCTTAAAAAGTGATACCCAATATTGCTGTCCAGAATTCTGGATTTGAAGGTCAAAGAGTGATTCAGAGAGCATGGGAGCACACAGGAAGTTTCTGTCAGAACACCTTGAACCAAATGTTTTATTTATTTATTTTTATTTATTTATTTCTCATATTTATAATGTATGGCTATGAGAGTTGGACTATAAGGAAAGCTGAGCACAGAAGAATTGATGCTTTCGAACTGTGTTGCTGGAGAAGACTCTTGAGAGTCCCTTGGACTGCAAGGAGGTCAAATCAGTCAATCCTAAAGGAAACCAACCCTGAGTGCTCATTGGAAGGACAGATACTGAAGCTGAAGCTCAAATACTTTGGCCACCTAATGCGAAGAGAGGACTCACTGGAAAAGACCCTGATGCTGGGAAAGACTGAGGGCAAAAGGAGAAGGGGACGGCAGAGGATGAGATGGTTAGATAGCATCACCGATGTAATGAACATGAATTTGAGTAAACTCCGGGAGACAGTGGAGGACAGGAAGGCCTGGTGTGCTATGGTCCATGAGGTCACGAAGAGTCGGACACGACTAAACGACTGAACAAGAACAACAACAACAACATATTTCTATACCACCCATCTTGCAAGTGACTCTTATATCTTCTCCTGAGGTTTGACTACAGCTGCCGAACTCCAAAGGAGTTTGCAACCAACAGGTGCCAGATGTGCCCACATGTATAAAATATAATGTATTTTGCCCTTCAAATATTAATGCCTACACAGCCATAATGCCCAGGACTGGATCCAGTGATAGAAATGAGGTCTGACCAAACAAAATGGCACTATTATTTCCTGTGATTTACAAATGATGCTTCCATTGTCACAGCCTAAAAAGTGCACTTGCTTTCTGTAGCCCAACTGCTGACTCTTATTCCATTTATAAAAAGGTAAAGGTTCCCCCCGCACAGTTGTGCAGTCGTGTCCGACTCTAGGGGCCGGTGCTCATCTCCGTTTGTTAGCCGAAGAGCCAGCGTTGTCTGAAGACGCTTCCGTGGTCATGTGGCCAGCATGATGCGCGCAGAACGCTGTTACCATCCCACCAAAGTGGTCCCTATTCATCTACTTGCATTTGCATGCTTTCGAATTGCTAGGTTGGCAAGAGCTGGGGCGAGTGCGGGAGCTCACTCCGTCACGCGGGGCTAGGGATTCGAACCTCCGAACTTGCAATCAACAAGCCTGGCGTCATACCTGCTGAGCCACCACGCCCCTTATACCCAGCTATTATTCCAAGACATTTTTCACAAGATATTGCCAAGAAAACTATTCCCTATTCTGTCCATTGGACTTCTGTTTTCCAAGCAATAGCTTTGTGTTTGTCTCTTGTAAAGCTTGCTATTTATTTCAGCTCATTTCACTAACTCATCAAAATTGTTTTGAATTTTATTTATGTCTTCTATGGTATGACCCTTCTGCAAAGTCAATAAGCATTCCCATCACCCCCTCTTACAAGTCATAATGGTGTCCTTCCATTTCATTCTTTTCCAAGGAATCACTAACCACCAGCCTTGGATTAGCCATGGAAGATGATTCAGGGATTGCATTGGGAAAGGAGATATAATTTCAAGCTGCATTTTATTGTATTCATTTATTTTCTACCCTGCCTTTCCTGTTTTTTTTTTTTTTTTTTTTGCTAACATGTCTTGTTACTGCAGGTGGCAGCACCTAGCCAACCTTGGCTAATCCTGAAAAAGTTCAACCCAGTTGGATTTGGTTAATTCTGTGGAAATCCCAAGGCTGTAGACTAAATTAGGAAGTTGAAAAAGAAAACTCAGAAGTATACAACTGGAAACAATATGGAAGAGTCCCTGTAGATACCAGGAGTCACGTTCAGCTTGAGGGAGGCTTTCTTTTTACCTCTGCCAATTTAGCTTTTATATTCATTTATTGTATGGATGATATTCTGGAGGTGATGGACTCGACCGTGGGGAGCTGGGGATGGCGACGGCTGACAGGAAGCTCTGGCGTGGGCTGGTCCATGAAGTCACAAAGAGTCGGAAGCGACTGAATGAATAAACAACAACAAAATTCATTTATTGTAAATCACCCAAGAATTTAATATAATAGGGCAGGATAAAATTCCAAATCAGTCAGTCAGTCAATCAGTATAGGGATTTATCATATTAGTTGAAGGAGACACTAGTTGTGACAATACTAAGTTTAACATTAGATGAAGGAAAGCATGATTATATTAAGATTTCCCTCTCTTGGCTTTCTTCTGTTTCAGTTACCCAATTCAGATATTGTGCTAAACCACAGACTGTATTTGTACAACATGCTTAACTAGAATGACTCCATCAAGACCAAACATACCACATTATGTCTAAGCATGATATGTTTACCAGGCCATCATGTTAACCTACAATGTGATCTGCATACTTTGGCTTAGAAAACTTTATGGACATTGACAGGTAATTTGTTAACTATAGTTGATAGTTTAGCATATTAAGGCCTACCTCGTGGCAGTAAGGGTGGTGAAGCAACAATACTTCTCCATCCTTATTGCATCCACAGATAGCTGTCTGCCACCCTGTTTTGGGTGACACATATCCTCTTGGGTAGAGGGGCTATAGACACCCCCCTGCAGGGCCATGCAGAGAATTTGCCCAGCACCTGTCTGATAAAGTCACTCAAATTTGTTCTCAGCTGGACATTGGCCTTGTTGCAGATCCCAACAACTGTTATTTGGGAACAGTTTGAACTTGTTGGGCCTGAGGAGGTGGACAGGGTTCTTTTGACTGTGACTTTGGCCACCTGCTCTTTAGATCCATGCCCCTCCTTACTAATTAAAGCTGCCCAGGGGGTGTCATGTGAGTGGGTTATGGTGGTGGTAAATTCCTCCTTGGGTGAGGGGTTTGTTCCTCCACTTCTTAAGGAGGCGCTGGTTTGCCTCCTCCTCAGGAAACCATTGCTGGACCACACTGTACTGGATCCTAATTTTCATCCAGTATCTAACCTCCCCTTTTTGGGGAAAGTGGTGGAGAAGATGGTTGTGCAACAGCTTCAGAGGACCCGAGATGAAGCAGATTATCTGGATCCCATTCAGTCAGGATTCAGGCCTGGGTATGGGATGGAAACAGTATTGGCCGCACTTTTGGATGATATCTGGTGGGAATGGGATGGGGTTGTGTATCCATCCTTGCTCTGCTTGACTTCTCAGCAGATGTGATGGACTTCAGTAATGCTGCTGGTTCTCAGGAAGGAGGGAGCACATTCCAAGGAGTGGAGCAAGATAAGAGAAAACACAGACCAGAGATGGAATGTGGGGAGACTAAGAGGTTCAGAATAGCCCCGCCCTAGAGCCTTCCCAGGGTATTTTCCCTTAGGTTAGGTAGAGCAGCTTTAGCCTGGCAAGATTCTGTCTCTACGGTGTGAGAAAACAAAGAACTGAAGTGGCTGGATTGATTCTTTGTCGTTCTTGGGCTGGGCCTGACAGCGGCCTTCAATACTACTGACCACGGTATCCTTCTGGACTGGCTCTGGAGACTGGGTGCATGGCACAGTACTCTTCTGGTTCTCCTCCTTTCTCCAGGGTCGATACCAGTCGGTGGTGATTGTGGAGGAGATATCCCACCCTCAGCCCCTACTTTGTGGGGTGCTGCAGGGTTCAGTGCTCTCTCCACTCCTAATCAACATCTACATGAAGCCTCTGGGTGAGCTCACCTGTTGCCATGGGGTGAGGTATCATCAGTGTGCTGATGACATCCAATTATACATCTCTGCTTCTGGCAAATTAAGTGATGCTGTTGATGTCCTATCCCGGTGCCTGGAGTCTGTGGGTATCTGGATGGGGAACAACAGGCTTCAACTGAACCCTGCTAAGACTGAGTGACTCTGGGTTTTGGGGCCTTCTCATTCTGGGACTATACCATCTTTGGTACTGAATGGGGTTGCACTGCCCCAGACAGGCCTGGTGTGCAGCTTGGGCATCCTCCTGGACTTGCGACTCCTGCTTCAAGAGCAGGTGGCAGTTGTGGCTAGAAGGGCATTTGCACAGCTTCAAGTTGTGCATCAGTTGTACCTGTTTCTGGATCAGGAGGCTCTGCTCATGGTCACTCATGCCCTGGTCATTTCCTGGGTGGACTACTGTAATGCACTCTACATGGGGCTCCTCTTGAAGAGTATCCAGAAGCTTCAGCTGGTGCAAAATGCAGTGGTTCAGGCAGTCATGTGTGCCCCTAGAATGGCACACATTACACCTCTGCTCTGCAAGCTGCATTGGCTGCCAGTTTCTTTCTGGGTCCAATTCAAGGTGCTGGTTCTGACCTTTAAAGCTCTTTATGGCATAGGGCTGGGTTATTTGAGGGACTGCCTCTTCCCGATTACTTCCACCCATCCCATCAGGTCTAGCAGAAGAAGCATGCTCTGGGTCCCCTCTGCTAAGGAACTACATTTGGCGGGACCCAGGAGATGGGCCATTTCTGCCATGGCAGCTGCCCTGTGGAACATCATTCCCTCCAAGGTGAGACTGGCCCCCTCCTTGATGTCCTTCTGGAAGTCCCTTAAAACCTGGTTATGTCAACATGCTTGGGGGTCTCACGGAAATGGGGATTTAATGACATGGCTACATTGTGTGTAACATTTATGTTTTCCCTACCCTTTTTAGGGTATTTTATAATGATAATATTTATGCTTTAATTTTAGAATATTTTTTAATTATTGTTTTTTACTGGAAAAGACCTTGATGCTGGGAAAGACTGAAGGCAAAAGGAGAAGGGGACGGCAGAGGATGAGATGGTTAGATAGCATCACTGATGTAACGAACATGAATTTGAGTAAACTCCTGGAGACAGTGGAGGACAGGAAGGCCTGGCGTGCTATGGTCCATGGGGTCACAGAGTTGGACATGACTAAATGACTGAACAACAACAATGGTTTTATTGTATGCCACCCTGAGTCACATTTCTCTGAGATGGGCGGCATATAGATATGATAAATAAATATTATGTGAAAATCACCATATTATTTTTTGGCTGATTTTGGCTTAAATGTCTATTATATTTTATTCAATAAACCAGAGTGTGACAAATCAGCTTAGCACCATGGCAATATTGACTATTTACAATACTAATATTAAAAATAACAGGTTAATTGGATTTTTGTCTAAATAGATAATATTTGTTAAAGTGAAAAATTGAGCAGGGATGCTAGAGTTTTAAGACTTCTTACATGTGGTCAGAACAATTGTCTTCTGTAATGGGCTCGTATGTTCCCAAGTATGGCACTGAGTAATGGGACAAATTAAACTCTATCTTGGGGACAAAGCCAATAGATAGCATGAGTCATAGATACTATGGAGCCATTGCACTTAAGCATTCCCATAAGCAAGAAAAGAGAACGGGACCAATAGATCAAAGATAGATTTAAAAACACTGTATATGTGTAATCTGTAAATCTGATGATTTATGGGCTTTCCCCTAGCTAGACCATATCCTTGTTGCTGCAACAAATCTTGTAATATTTTTAACAGAGTTCAGGCAAAGGTCCTAGTAGCCTCCATGGGAAAGAATGGCAGCTAAGCTACAGTGACAAATTGGATCACCTGCTGATATAAATAATACATACATTGCAAATAAAGCTGGAAGTTTTTGCTATCAGAACAGATAAGCCCTCATCTAAGCTTTCTGGTCAGATAAAACGATAAACCTTCTTGCAATAAACCATGGCTCTTTGCTTCAGTCTGTGCATCAGTTCTTTCTTATCCAAGAAGATCTGAATCTTCTGACACTGAAGAAGAGACTGGCAATACACACACACACTCCATCCATCCATCCATCCATCCATCCATCCATCCATCCATCCATCCCTCCCTCCCTCCCTCCCTATCTATCTATCTATCTATCTATCTATCTATCTATCTTCCATCCATCCATCCATCCATCCATCCATCCATCCATCCATCCATATATTTATTTGTTTATATTGGGATTGATACTTTGCTGTAATCCAACGTCACAGCAGGATGAAGAGGTCAGAACAGCTCTTTCATGCTGTCATTTACCTCATCAGTCAATGAGGTTGGTGCTGTGGCACATGATACAATACCTTCTCTGCTCTACCATGGCACTAGGAGTAAGGTAACCACCACAATTCTACAATCACCTTTTCTTGCTCTCTCTAGTTCTTGCTACCCTAAAAAATACAGGTAGTCCTCGCTTAACAACCACCACAGATAAGATGTAACTTATCTGGTCTTCTCTGAAGCCAAGGTGCCCACCCTAACACATTAAATATAAGGAAATCAAAGCCAACAATTGAGTAATTCAACCATGTTGTGACTTCTTTTAAGATGTAAGGAAGAATAGCAGAAATGGGCAAAGATTAGAGCCTCCTGTTCTCTAATGAGGTTCCCTGGCAAATTATGAAACAGAAACAGCATTCAAAAGTAGGCTTACACAGTTAAGGTCACATTATTTTGGCCTTAACACAAGGGCTTGCAAATAAATCTCACTGAACTCAATATAATTTAATTCTAAGTAGATATATTTGGAATCACACAAATAGAGTGTTTTCTGGGAAAGATTGTATGGATGCAAAGTATTGATTTATTTTTCTATTTGTTAAACAAAAATGAGAAGGGACTAAATTTCATTTGGAAAGCATTATTTAGAGGCATAACTATCTTTTAGGGACAGAAAATGAAATTACTTACATAGGCTATGGAATAGGAGGAGACAGAAAACTACCTAGTTAATCTGAGCATTTGTTAGACAACATTCCCATTATATCTATGATATGACATATCTTCTGCAACAGAAGACATAAATTCCAGATATAAAACTTGCTCAAGTCAGCATAGAGAATCTCAGGACTGGATGGATATACAGGTATGCTAGCCAATTCATCATTAATTACTTTAATAAAATTAATCATCTCTCTGTGCCAGCAGATTCTGCTCATCTCTAGCTGTAGGTGCAAAGAAATGATTGAATGATGGATACAGGCATAGAGACCAGTTGTTGGCTGCCCTCACTTCTTGAGGAGACAGGACCAGACTGTAGCAAGCAAAACAATGTCAACATGAAACTGGAAGAGGAGCACCCCCCAACCCTAGGTTGGAAGACAGCAAGTACAATTAGAGTGGTGTTTACGATGCGGCTGGATTAAAGCTGAAAGGAAGCCTGGCTGCTAATGAATCCCAAGGCAAATGAAAAATTTAATGCTGCAAAGATACATACATTATACCATTGGAAGGTGGAATGTCAGAACTATGAACCAAAGCACACATGATGTGGTCAGAGCATAAATGTCAAGACCAAACTTTGACATTCTGGGAATCAGGAACTGAAATGGCCTGGAATGGGTCACTCCAAATCAAAGGAACATCAGTTCTTCTACTGTTGACAAGAAAATCATGTCAGAAATAGGTTACCCATCATTATTAATAAAAGGCTGTCAAAGTCAGTGCTTGATACAACCATCCAAATGATAGAATTATCTCAGATCAACTCCAAAGCAAGCTAAGCAATATTACATTGATCCAAATTATCCAACCACAGATACAGAGGAAGTGGAAGTTGAACAGTTCTATGGCAACTTGCAACATTTTATTGATGCTACACTAGGGGGAGGGGGGAAATACACAAATTATAGGAGACTGAAACATTGAAGTTGAATAGCATCTGGAATTATGGGGAAATTTGGCCAACACAAAGCAGGAGACAGATTAATAAGAGTTCTGCCAAGAAAATCCAATGTTTATAACAAAACCTTTTTCCAACAACCTAAAATACAATCCAACACATGGACATCACCTGATGGACAGTATGGAAATCAAGCATACTGGCTGGGGAATCCTGGGAGTTGAAGTCCACCCATCTTAAAGTTGCCAAGGTTGAGAAACACTGGTCTGTATACTTTGCATGCAAAAAAGCTGTACTTAGCTAAAACAGTTTGCATGCAAAAAAAGCTGTACTTAGCTAAGACAAGTTCAGTGGTGCTGAAGGATCATGAACTCCTTCTAGAAAAGTTACAACGTAAAATACAGAAAACAACAAAATATGGCCTCAGCAATATTCCATATGATATACAGTGATGGTATAAATTTAATGAATTATATTTGATTTTTTAAAAACCTGAAAAACTCTGATCTGAAATTTGTAACATAATTAAAGATGAAGCAAACATAAACAACCAGAAATGCAAAAAGAAAGAGAAGGCAAAATGGGTGTCTGCTGATAGGTGAAGAAAAGAGAACAAAAATAGGAAAAATTGCCCAAATAAATGCTGAGTTCTAGAGAAGAGGAAGAAGACACAAGGGGTTATATGTAAATAAACAATGCAAAGAAATAGAAGGTAATAATTTAATGGGAAGGAAAGGGGATTTATTTAAGAAAATTTCAGAATGTTTTTATGCAAAGATGAGCATAATAAAGGACAAAGAAGGAGAAAGAAGAAATAAAGAAGAGAGAGTGTGAATATGCAGAAGAACTACATACACTAAAAAGATCCTCAAATTAATGATACATGAAAAGTTTTGATCACTGAACTAGAATCAGACTTTGTGTACAATGATGTTAAAGGGGTCCAGAAACAACTAAGCTACAGGAGTTGATGAAGTACCAGCAGCACTATTTAAAATCTTATAAGATGATACAGCTGAAGTGATATGTGCAGTTTGTAAGCAGGTTGTGATGATCTCAACAACAATGTCCCAATAAACACTTCTCCATGCAATTCATTGAAATGCAGATAAAGCTTTATTCAGGATACAT
The DNA here is from genome assembly GCA_023362775.1 of Charina bottae. NCBI lineage: Eukaryota > Metazoa > Chordata > Lepidosauria > Squamata > Charinaidae > Charina > Charina bottae. The sequence continues at coordinate 63,757,869 of JALMGJ010000006.1, forward strand.
GTTCATTGAAGCACTCCTAAAGACTTGAATACTGATTCCCGCCAAACTATGCTCTCTTAACCCTTCCCTTTGCGCGCCAATTCACCAACGATGATCTCATGGAGCAAACGGTCCCATCTCCACTCCGTTGCAGGTGCGTGACCTTGGCCGAGCTGTCTCTAGCTTCCAGCAGCAGACATAACACTCAACTGTCATTCCCCCTCCCAACTACTATGCAAGCACTAAGCCATTATTAATTCTAATGGCAGGATTCATAGACATGAACCCTGACATGCCGACCCTCCAAAAGAAAGAATAGTATTCAAAGAACAAGGAAGGTTAAAAAATACAAGTATACATAAAGGCAAATGGAACAATTCCAGAACTCTTCAGGCTGCAAGACAATGGGAGGCACTGAGATCTGAAAAACAGAAATAAAAACAATTGTGCAGTTAACCAGGTTTAGAAGGGAATTGATCATGGAATTTCTTCAATAACCTTGGCGCTGAAACATGAATCTTATCAACCCACTCCTCAAACCCCACAGGCAAATGTTTCCATTGCACCAAATACTGTAATTTCCCACGGTGCAATCTGGAGTCCAAAATGTTCACAATTTCAAAATGTTCGTTATCTCCCACCATGATAGGTGGAGGCGCTACTGGATCTGGATGCCATTGATCAGCAGGTTTAACTGGTTTCAATAAGCTGATGTGGAAGACAGGATGTACTCTACGAAGGTTCTTTGGCAAGTCCAATTGAGCAGCCACTGGGTTGATCACTTTCACAATAGGAAAAGGCCCAATAAACTTAGGCCCCAGTTTCTTGGATGGCTGAGTTGATTTCAAATGTTTTGTAGACAGGTAAACCTTTTCTCCTACTACTAAAGGCCATTCTGGAGCCCGTTTACGATCAGCAAAAGTTTTGTATGAATTTTTTGCCTCTTGCAGTATATTCAACATTATCGGCCAATTTGATCGTATTTTTGTAATCCATTCATCTGCTAGTACAGGATCAGTTTGTTGAAGCATGGCAGGGTCAGGTAGTTCAGGAATAGGTACAAAATCCTGACCAGTAGCCACTTTAAATGGGGAAAACCCAGTGCTCTGATGAACAGCATTATTATACGCTACCTCAGCAAAGGGTAACAACTCCACCCAATTATCTTGCTGATGACTAATGTAACACCGTAAATACTGTTCCAACATGGAGTTAAGCCGTTCGCAAGCCCCGTTCCCCTCCGGATGATGCCCAGAGGTAAGACCCTGCTCAGTTCCAATCAATTTTAGAAATGATTTCCAAAATTTGGCGGTAAACTGACTTCCGCGATCGCTGATAATCCGCAAGGGGGCGCCGTGCGCTCGGTAGATGTGCAAGATGAATAATTTTGCCAGTTGACCAGCAGAGGGCAGTCCTTTACAAGGAATGAAATGAGCTTGTTTAGAAAATAAGTCAGTCACTACCCATATGATGGTCTTGCCTTTACTCTCTGGTAAGTCCACAATGAAATCCATTGAAATTTATTTCCATGGGCTTGTTGGCTCAGCCACTGTTTGCAACAGTCCCACCGGTTTCCCGGGTGCTTTTTTCATGGAAGCACAAACATGACATGACAAAACATATTGTTTAACATCTTTCCTCAAAGTTGGCCACCAAAATTGCCTTCTAACCAAATGTAAAGTTTTTACAAATCCGAAATGTCCGGCAATTTTGCTATCATGACAGCGTTGTAAAATAGCCTTTCTCACAGTCTCTGGAACATATAATCTGTCTCCATTCCACCACACCCCATTCGCCTCAGTTAACGTTTGCTTGTGCTCTTTCCACCAATCATCAGCCTCTATAGCGGTTTTAAGTTCTTTCTCTAGAGAGGGTTCACATAGAGGTTTCGGTGGTTTAGCCTTGCTTCTAGTGATAGCCACCTTCCCTTGCAATTGTACAGGTATGGGTGCTGCAGCACTGTCAGAACCAGGCTCCTCCTGGTTGGATAATCCCAATTGTTGGGGAGACATTACTGTAGATACCATCAGTTCTGTTTGAGTGTCATGTTGTGGCAGCCTAGACAAAGCATCTGCTAAAAAGTTTTTCCCAGCTGGCAAATACTTTAACGTGAAATTAAACCTACTGAAAAATTCAGCCCAACGGATTTGTTTAGGATTTAATTTCCGAGGCGTTTTAAGTGTTTCCAAGTTCTTATGGTCAGTGAAGACTTCAAAGGGATGAGGCGAACCCTCCAGCAGGTGTCGCCATGTAGCTAGAGCATGTTGCACTGCAAAAGCTTCCTTTTCCCAAACCAACCAACGTTGTTCAGCCTCAGTAAATTTACGAGAAATATATGCACAAGGCCTTAACTGATCATTATTGTCTTTTTGCAATAATATGCATCCAACCACAGAATTGGACGCATCTGTCTGGATCACAAAGGGACATTCTGGATCAGGATGTTTTAAAACGGGTTCTGCAGTGAACAACTGCTTCAGTTGTTCAAAAGCCATTTGGCACGCCGGCGTCCATTTTAATTTCGGTTGAGGTTTATTTGCTAATACGCCATCAGCCGATTTCTTGGTTTTTAACATATCGGTTAATGGTAACGCAATCTTGGCGAACCCGGGAATGAACTGGCGATAAAAATTTGCAAATCCAAGAAAAGATTGTAATTGCTTTTTTGTTCTGGGGGTTTCCCACGCCAACACATCTTTAACTTTGGCGGGATCCATTTCTATGCCCTGATGGGATATTCTGTAGCCTAGAAAATCCAGTTTTTCTTTGTGAAATTCACATTTAGACAACTTAACATACAGTTTGTTTTCTAAAAGCTTTCTGAGCACTGCTTTTACTAGTTTTACATGTTGTTCCATGGTCTCTGTGTATATTAATATGTCATCCAGATATACCAATACCCCCTGGTACAGAAATTCATGCAGAACCTCATTAATTAAGCTCATGAAGACTCCAGGCCCGCCCCTTAATCCGAACGGCATGACTTTATATTGAAAACAACCTAATTGGCAATTAAAAGCGGTCTTCCACTCATCCCCTTCTTTTATGCGTACCCTAAAATACGCTTCTCTCAAATCCAGCTTGGTGAATATTTTCCCTTTGGTCAGTTGAGCCAGCATATCTTTCATCAACGGGAGCGGATATTGGTTAGAAATACAAATAGCATTCAACCCCCTGTAGTCCATACAAAGCCGTAAGGAGCCATCTTTCTTTTTCCGGAATAAAACCGGAGCAGCCGTGGGTGAGGTGGATGGCTCAATAAACCCCCGCTTTAGGTTCTTATCTATAAAATTCCTCAGCTCTTGTAGTTCCTTATGAGTCATTGAATACAACTTGGGTTTAGGCAACACTGCCCCAGGCTCCAATTGTAAAGAACAGTCTGTTTTCCGATGAGGGGGCATCTGGTCTGATTCCGTCTCTAAAAAAATCTCCCCCTCCTCCTCATATACTAACGGTGCCATCGCTGCTTGAGCTAGCTCCCGCACCACACAGAGTCCTGCAGTTTCCCGCTCAACTCCCAAATATGAGCCATCTGCAAATTCCATTTCTCCAGAAACCCAATCAATCTGAGGGTTACGCTCCCTCAACCATTTGAGCCCCAATACTATGGGCTGATTGGAAATGGGAGCCACAATAAACCTAATAGTCTCTTGATGAGTCCCAATAGTCATTTTTAGGGCTTCTGTATAGTATTCCACTGGACCCCCTTTCATATCTGACCCATCCAGCTGACAAAATATGATGGGAACTTTTAACTTATGCAACTTAAGTCTCAGTCCTGTAACAATGGCAGGATGCATCAAACATCTTGAGCACCCCGAGTCCAGCATTGCCATCAAATTGTTCTGATCCCTCCCATCCAAAGTTTCAAGCTTTATCTTAACCTGCATGGTAGGACAATCTCCACTCACCAGCGGATCGGAGTGCCGATCTGCAAATGCCTGGCCCACGGCGCACTTCAAGCCAGACATCGCTCGTTTTCCGCCGGCTGCATGAACTCTTCGTCAGAGGAGTCGTTCTCTCCCCCAACCAAATCCCGAGTCTTGCTGTCCTCCAGAGCATGAGCTGTTCCCTTGCGTGGTGGTAGCTTAGATGGTTTGGAAGGCTGGCTGTCTGGCTTTGCTTTTACTGTAGAGGGGTTCTGAGGGCAGTTACCAATGTGATGCCCCTCTTTGCCACATTTGAAACACAAGGCTCTCTTTGCTCTGCGTTCCTTTTCCTCTTCCCAAGCATTGGCTCTAGCCAGCTTCTTCGCCGGGGGCTGTCCCAAAGGGCTTTTCCCCGAGCTATGTAGCTTCCTGTACGATCTCAGTCTTAATTGGGTGCTCTCAGCCCTGCCGGCTAATTGAATCCATTCTTCTAGGGTGTCAGGGTCACCTCGTCCTGCTGCCATCTCTAAAATCTCTGGTTTCAGCCCCATCTGGAAGTATTCCACCTGAAAAGCCTCAGTACAAGATGGGACCATTCCTATGAGCTTTTTAAACTCCATTGCGTATTCGGCAACAGATCGGTTCCCCTGGCGTAGCTGCTGCAGCTGCACTTTAGCTGACATTTTAGAGAGGGTATCTTCAAACCGGCGTTGTAAAGCTAGCATAAAGCCATTAAAAGTCCATAAATCTGGAGAGTTAGAGTCATGCAATGCCACCAGCCATAAAGCAGCCTCTCCCTCTAAGAAACTTGAGACGTACCTTACTTTGGCTTCTTCCGTTAAGAAAGACTCTTCAAACTCCTCCATAAAACCCCTGACATGGGTCATAAAGCAAGCCAATTTCGCTGGGTCCCCATCAAATCTTGTTTTCAGTTTGTTCAACGCGAACACCCTAGGTTGGCCCCTTTGTAATTTACTCACGGCCGGTTGAGGCACCTCCATTTCGGATCCAGAGAATTCCTCCTCCTCCTCTCCACTAGACGTGCCGCTCTCTGCTGCCGTGGTCATCAATTTAGTTTGTAAATCCGCCCCTGGAATACCTTCCTGCTTTGGAGCTAGAGCCAGTTGCTGCACGGATTGAATAAGGGTTTGTAGTTGGTGACTAATAGACTCCATTTCAAAATCAATACGTGCAGTCTTCGCTTCCAGTGAAGCCATCCTCTGGGACTGGGTCACTCTGGGTTTAGCCGTGCGTTTTCCCATCCCAGCCCGGATGCCACCTCCAATTCCCACGGACCATTCCGCTCCCACTCGAGGGGTGCGTGCCATGGCTAGTTCGGTAGTCTCTATGCCACTCCGTCGAGACACCTTCTTAGAGGCTTTTTTCTTAGCTGCTTCGGGTTCAGCAGCCGCACTCTTCCCATCCTTGGAATTCACTTCCCAACCTGAAGAGGGGCCTGGTTGCTCCCCTTCCTCCGCCTGGAAACATTCCATAGATTCTTCCATGCTGAAGTTGCTTGGACAAGCCGATTCTCACTCAGGAGGCACTAAATGGAGTTACCACTTGTAACCTCAGGATAAACCGACTGGATTGTAGATTCAAGTCTTTCTGTGATGATCTCAACAACAATGTCCCAATAAACACTTCTCCATACAATTCATTGAAATGCAGATAAAGCTTTATTCAGGATACATGTTCATTGAAGCACTCCTAAAGACTTGAATACTGATTCCCGCCAAACTATGCTCTCTTAACCCTTCCCTTTGCGCGCCAATTCACCAACGATGATCTCATGGAGCAAACGGTCCCATCTCCACTCCGTTGCAGGTGCGTGACCTTGGCCGAGCTGTCTCTAGCTTCCAGCAGCAGACATAACACTCAACTGTCATTCCCCCTCCCAACTACTATGCAAGCACTAAGCCATTATTAATTCTAATGGCAGGATTCATAGACATGAACCCTGACACAGGTATGAAAAACACAGCAGTGGCCAAGGGACTGGAAAATAGCAATTTATATTCCAATACCAAAAAAGGGCACTGCTAAAGAATGCTCAAACTAGGGAACAGTTGCACTTATCTGACATGCTAGTAAGTTAAAGCTCAAGATTTAGCAATCATTTTTGCAAAAACAACAACAACAATAATTCAATACTAGATGAAGTAAAATGAGACTGCTCATAGGAAGTGCCATTAATGAAGCTCAAGCTGAAATATTTTAGAGACATAATGCAAAGCCAAGAGTCAATTGGAGAAGACCCCGATGCTTGGGAAAATGGAAGGGAATTGAAAAAAGAAGCTGACCAAAAACAAGGTGGGTAAATACTATCACTGGTGACATAAGACATAAGCATTAGGTTCTACTCAAAGATGCAGTTACTGACAAAGAGTTCTGGCAAAACGACGTTCATTTGGTCACAAAGAATCCGAAGCAACTGAATGACTGAGCAACAGCTCTACTCTTTGGTTACATCCTGCCTTGACTAGTGCAACACAGCCACAGAGAGTTGATTCAAATTGCAGTGGGATTGAAGTGACATGAAATAAAATTAGAATACTGTATGTAGAACCACTGTGAAAAGTATCCAGAAATTATAACTGGCATAACATTTGACAGGCTGTTAACTAGTAGGAGGTATGGTGATCACATGGTAGGAGGTATGGTGATCACATGGTCACTGTACTGATTGGCCATTGTTTATCAGGGACAAATTGGTGTTAACTTTTAAAACCCTTAAGACCTGATAATCACAGGGACTGATTTTCCCCAATATGAACCTGATCAGTCCTTCAATTCTGTCTTCCAGGGGATGATTCCATTGTCAAACACAACCCAATTTTTCTGGCATGTGAGCAATGGTCTTCTCCTGGGTTGCTCTCAGGCTATGGAAAGCATTCTTTCAGGAGTGGTGTTTGGCTCCGTGCTTTGTTTAGAAAAATCACTAGAAACACATTTCTTTTGCCTCTTTTAATTGATTGATTTTAGTCTTGAATTTAACATATTTTTTAAAATTTGTTTTGTATTCTTATCATTGTTAGCCAATATTAGTTTCAGTGGAAAGGTATGATATATATCAAATGAAAATTGCTGCTGTGCTGCTATCAAAGTAGCCTGAATAAATAGTGATTTGCTTTCATAAAGGAGAAGAGGGAATGTTTCGCTGCTACTTCTTTTAATCTAAAACCACACCTAATGTTTTCCAGCTCACAAGTGATTTGTGGGCTTAGGATGTCCTATGTCCCTAGTTGTCACATTACTCCTTTCCTTCCTGCTTAATGCAAGGGAGAATCTCTGGGTGTTGAAGATTCTGAAGAATTTTCAGCTAATTGTTCATTCCATTTAGGAGGCTGGAATTCCTGTCATCTAAAACAATGTGACTGTACCCCTGAATGAATCCACTGTTTTCTTTTCTATACTCCCTTCTATCCATTCAATAGATCTTGACAAACTGTCTTTCATGGAAATGTATCAGTCATTACTACTTTTCTAACTAAGAAACTCTATCTTAAGTTTTTAAAAGACTTTTTAGAAAAGAGCAAGATCATGGATTAAGAGCATGGACCAAGCAAGTTCTATATAATTATATAATCTCTCCTCTCCTATTTAACATCTATATGAAGCCGCTGGGTGAGATCATCCGTCACCAAGGGATGAAGTACCATCTATATGCTGATGATACTCAACTGTATATTTCCATCCAGGGTTAAGTAAGTGATGCAGTCGCCGCCCTATCTCAGTGCCTGGAGGCTGTGGGGGCTTGGATGGGGAACAACAGGCTTTGGCTGAACCCTAGTAAGATGGAGTGGCTGTGGATTGATGGCTGCACAGGATCTAGGAAACTGTCATCTTTGGTTCTGGGTGTGGTGGCACTGCCCCATTCGGAGCGAGTGCGGAATTTGGGGTTTCTCCTGGACTCACGACTCCTGATTGATGAGCAGGTGGTAGCCGTGGCCAGGAGAGCCTTTGCGCAACTTCGGGTTGTGCACCAGTTACGCCGATTCCTGGACCGAGATGCCCTCAAAACAGTCACTCATGCTCTTGTCATCTCCCATATAAACTATTGTAATGCACTCTACATGGGGCTACCTTGAGGAGTATCCAAAAGCTTCAACTGGTCCAGAATGCAGCCGCACGGACAGTTATTGGGGCCAGAAGTTCGGTACATGTGACACCTCTGCTGTGCGAGCTGCATTGGGTACCAGTTTGCCTCCGGGTCCAATTCAAGGTGTTGGTTATTATCTTTAAAGCCCTACATGGCATAGGGCCAGGTTACATGAGGGACCGTCTCATCCCCAGAACATCGACCCATCCCACCCGATCAGTCAGAGAGGGCTTGCTACGGACCCCATCGACTAAAGAGTTCCATCTAGCGAAGTCCAGGAGGCGGGCCTCCTCTGCAGTAGCACCCACCCTTTGAAACATCTTACCCCCAGAGCTGAGGTGGGTTTCCTCACTCCCGACCTTTCGAAAAGATTTAAAGACCTGGTTCTGCCGGCTTGCCTGGGAGGGAAATGCCAACAGTTCCTCCTGGGGATGGCTGGTCCCATGAAACCCCTCCAGTATTACCATTTTTAACATCTTTCATGCTTGGATATTACATTATTTATTAATATTGTAAATTTCTATGTATGTTTTTAGCTACAGTATGTTTTATTGTGAACTGCCCAGGGTCCCCCAGTGGGGGAGATGGGCAGTAATACAAATTTAAATAAATTAAAAAATAAAATAAATAAATAATTCCAGTCTGCTGCTTGCTTCTGTTTTATAGATTTTTCTTCTTTAGTCCTGTTCATCTTATTGAAAAGAGGATTCTTCTTTTTTGAGCTGCAGCAAACAAAATTGTCCAAAGAGATAATTACTAGGTTTCTATATTTACTGAACAACTGCCTATACCAAGGTAACACTACTACTAAATATTAATGAAGTCAATGGTTCATGTAAATGCAATGCTTTAAATTATTAACTACCCCTAGAACAGTTTGTTCTTCACCTAGTTTGGGAATTGCATGAATTAGAGTGCCTTGGATTAATTATAATTCCAAAGACCCCCAAACCTCTGTTAATACTTTATGAAACTATGCCAGTTTCAGCTTCCAAGTCTTGTATTGTCAACAAAGTGCACAGTCCCTTGTTATGGTGAAAAAATTGGTAATGTATACATCTAAAATGCAGTTAATTCATTAAAAATGTAGACAGTGCTAGGATATCAACATTGCTGTGATATCAACAACCTTGCTGGAGCTTAGCTGAAACTATTATCTTGGTGAAGCAGGGCTGAAGCCAGTACCAATTTTTCAACATACAAACTTCATATGCATTAGTTTCTCCCACACTTGGATCCACACATTTTCCTTTGGAGTAGATGTTTGTGAATGATGATTGGATTTTAGATCAGAGTTACAATCCAAGAAGTTCCCTTGGGTTTTCTATTAATTACTTGCCTATTAACTGCTCAGATTGTATTAGAAGTCTTTATTTATTTATTTATTTACATATTTTATGCAAGTTGTATAAGTACTGTGGTCCAATCAGACTCTAGGCAGTGCATAAATAACTTGAGAAAGTATGGTGGTGCAGCTAGGTCTGGACCTTGTGTCAGAAGTAAACTGTCCCAAAGTGGCTCCAGGAACAACTTAGAGAGGGAAAGATGATGAAAATGGCAAGCAGGTCTAGCATCATCATCTGGGTGACCTTGGACCTGCCATAACTCATTAGAACTGATGCTACTTATCTGCCTGTTTGTTGTCTTCCTATTAAAAAAACAGGGGCTTCCATATGGGTATATGGAATGGGTGTAAAATGCAGTCTTGCACAAACAATGGTTTATGGCTTAATTTGTTTTATGAGCCCAACCAGTGTAACTTAACAAACCATGATGGAATTATGGCTTCATGTGATGTGAATCAAGTCAAAAACCTCTCCAGGAATTTATCTTTTTTTTAAAGTAAATTTTATTAGGTTTCAAGAGAAGAATAAAAACTACAACCCCCCCAAAACTACAAAGAAAGAAAAAAAAACTTAAAAAAAGTATGGAAACACAAGATAAAAAAATTTCAAATTTACAAAAAAAATGTGGCTTCCGACTTTTAAAAGCAAGGATGTACAAAAATTTCCATAATCAATCTCTTACTCTATATTGAACCAAAACACCACATTATTAATTATAACATTATAACAAACCAAAACACCACACTATTTCTATATGTCATTCCACTTTAACACATAATAAAAATCACTAAGTACTGTTACTCTTTCCCCTTATATTAAAATAAAGAAAAAAAAGTTCATATAAACCTCCGAAACATCTTTCTCCCCTCCAAAAGATAAAACATATTTAATTATTCCCTTCCTACCACTATTCTATACATTTCTGTCTACTATAATAAGAATCAAATTAAAAAGCACATAAGTTTTCTGCTATTATACCTAATAGTACAATTTTAATAATCCCAATCTTAATAAACCCAAAAAACAAAGACAATTCAAAACAGTAATTCCATATCTTTGAAAGGGAATAACATCAGTTAAATCCTTAAAGCAAACCAGATGAACATTCTTCAACCCTTATCTCACTTCAAAATAAACCAAAGCACATATCTGCACAATGTGCACAGAGCTTTCCTCTTGAAAGAATCAAACAGCCCAACTGCCCCCCTCAAAGATTCCAGGTTCTTTTCATGGCATTCCACCAGGAGATTGATTTTACTTTGGCTTGCAGATCACTCTCTCCCTTAGATTTCTCCAACTCCATTATCCAATCTTCATCCAGCATCTCCATAAAAATCCCAAACTCAGTCTTAAAAAAACCCTTTCTATCGCTGTTAAATTCCTCAGTTTCATCCACCACATCCCCAACCTGATGGCACATTTTAGATCTCATATTTTCCACAATGTCCTGGATATCTTGCATAAAAGCTTGATAGAAGTCAGAAGAAATCTATTTAAAATCCTGGTGAAAGTCAGAAAGAATCTGTTTGAAATCCTCCATGTCTCATGCAGTAGATTATTGCGCCCCCTAGGAGTTTAACCAACGAAAGTCAAAGATATGGAAGCGTTCCAAAGTGTGTTTACATAAAGTGAGAGTGAGATAGCAGACAGTTCTCAAGGGAAAGTGAAAACAGAAAACTGAAGGTTCAAATTCAATGTGTAGGAAAATGCTAATAACTTCAAATTTAATAGAAAAATAATAACAGGAAGACAATTGTTTACTCTCAATCTTTGGAATTTCCTTTGGAAGGAAAACAAAATCCAAAACTTAAAATAATTTTTTTTAAAAAAAGTAATCCCAAAAATAATGTTAAGCACCAAGAGAACCAGCTTCTCCTCGCTGTAGAAAGCCTCTCTTGGGGTATATATATTGTATATATAAAAGTATATATATACTTTTAAAAAAATACAAATTGGTGATTTAGAAATGGGGTGGCTGGTCTTAGTGTCCCTTTAAGGCTACAGAGCAGCTTGGAAAGTGATGAAGTCCCTGCCTCCCAGCTGGCTCTTACCAGTGGAACGCAAAATGCTGTTTGTGATCTTCTGGCTGCAAGCAGCCATCCTGAGGACAGATGAGATGATTCCAGGTATTCTCTTTGATCTGGAGAACGTTTCTGGGCTTCAGGAAAATCTGCCTGAGCCCGAAAAAAGTTACCGCGTTGTCAGCTCCGCCCACTGAACCAGCAGGCAGAGCCGTTCAGTCTGCCATTCCCACTGGAAGCCAAAAACCTCTCCAGGAATTTATCAAAGGTTTGCCTAACCCAGAATCCTCTTTCCTCATAGTAAGAAGACCCAAAACAGGATAGAACAGCACTAATCCATTTCTTTTGTTGCAGAATAATTTAAAGGGTTGGGTTCTGCGAGAACTAGTCCATAAGAAATAAGAGAAATATTAACTACAAATAAAGAAAGAGGCAAACAAGCATCGACTACTGAATTTTAAATAAGAGCTTGACTTCATTTGGGTAACATACTTTCCCCCCACAACTGGTTGAATGTGAAATAGGCAGATTTCAATAGGCCAGGTTGTGAAAATGGGCAAACGTTCCTGATTATATCAGTGGTGAAATTAATATGATAGATTTTTAAAAATATCAAATTGGGTTTAGTTATATCAGGGACATGGCTTTGATAAATGGAAAGCAAGACTTCACTTGCCAGGACTGGCCTCCTGCTCTGCTTATATTGTTTCATAATTTTCTCCACTCCCCATATTTTGGGAATGGGAGCAATCTGTTGCTGTTTTGCTATTTGTTTGCATCAAAAGGCCTTCAACCAGTTTTGAATACTGAACATATCCATGCATATTCAGTTAATTTGTGAACAAAACTCAAATGGCGATTGGATTATTGTCCTGAAACTGTTCAGGGCCAGAAAAAGGAGACCTGGGCATGTTCAGGTGGAACGTTACAGCTTTCCCCCCCCCTAAATCTTTTCATTTGTAGCAGATGCACAATTGATGATGTGTGACTGACACGTTCTGCCACAATGATTTAAAGCCTTACTGAGGCTTGCTGCTCTTATTGTGGTATGAATAAAGGCAAAATGATTCACCATACAATTTCAGTTACAATGGGTAAAATGATGTTATCAAACTCTGTTTCCCTCCCACCCCTTTGTCCAAGATATTGGTTGCCTTATGATGGATAATGAAAGATTAGATATTTATTAGAGTCACATCCCTGGGTGCAAAAAACATTTGGACTTTATTATCAAGCTAATAAACCTTCTATCAATATGACAAGCAATGATGTGCATGGAAGAAGACTCTTTATATTTCAGGAACATCTTAGGGTCTATGCACTGAGTGCCCCCACTTGCAGGATTCTTGTCAGTCAGGACTCAACCATTTGTATGATTGTATGTGTAATTTAGAGGGGCATGGTGGTTCAGCGGTTAAGATGCCAGGCTTGTCGATCAGAAGGTCGCAAGTTCAGAGGTTCAAGACCCTAGCCCCGTGTGATGGAGTGAGCTCCCGCACTCACCCCAGCTCTTGCCAAACTAGCAATTCAAAAGCATGCAAATGCAAGTTGATAAATAGGTACCACTTCGGTGGGTAGGTAACAGCGTTCCGCGTGTGTCATGCTGGCCACATGACCGTGGAAGCGTCTTCGGACAATGCTGGCTCTTCGGCTAACAAACGGAGATGATCACCGGCCCCTAGAGTTGGACACAACCGCACAAATGTGTGGGGGGAACCTTTACCTTTACTTATGTGTAATTTAAACTGGTTCAGTGCAGACCTCTGTCCCATGCATCCAGGCACAGCATCACAGGGACATAGCTCCACTCACCACCGTTCACATTTTGAATATTTTCAATACCTGAATAGGGTGAGGTTGGAGAGAGGATTTAAAGACTATTTGTGTTTCTGGCTCCTGACAGCACTTACTCCTATGTGTTTCAGATAATCCTTTCTCAAAAAAAAAAAATTGTGAAACATAGTAAAATCTAATTTTATTTTTCAGCTTCACTCCTGTCATTCAAAATGCATAGGAATAAATAGCAAATAGTGTATTATGTTATTGTTATCAATAGTCGACTAATCATGCCTGTGATCTAGTACTGTTGCTTGATTATGTTGGTCCGACTGTTGAAATGCTTGAAAACTCAGTGGAGTTCTTCTGCAAGCAGCAGAAATACCTACTCTTGACACTAGTGTCTTTAGTTTAAGCAGCAGAAAAGCCACAACAGCAGCAACAGAAGTCGTACTATAAAAAAAAAGTCTCTCAAGCCTTGTCTTATCTCTGGAGGGGGAGAAAGGGCAGTAGAACTCTAAAACTGTAAAAAGACAAACAGAGGAAGAATAATACTAAACTGGTTGCAGTGAGTAAACACTAACAGAAAAAGAGCACAACAGGATGGCTGGCTTTGTTGGGAAGAAGAATGTGATTGATAGTGCCATAGTTGACAGGACATTAAATACCAAAAGACTTGGAATAATTCGTTGAGGCCAATGTTTTGATGTAAAAGTTGCTAAATTGCAAGGGTTTCTGTGGGGCGTTTAAGCTTTTCAATAGGCAGAATGCTTCGCCTCCCATAACAATCGGTAAAACAGGCACTGTTTTTCAGCCTCTATGTCATTTCCCAAAGTATTCCCAAACACATGCTATTCACAAAAGATAAGAAACTGACTGAACTGGATTGGGTGGAAGCAAGAGGAATTCTTTCAAAAGTTGATAGGAGCTCATGGGCTACACCTTTGGTTCCAGTAATTAAAAAGATTGGAACTACCATGATCTATGGTGATTTTAAAGTTATCACTAATCCATGTCTCAATACCCCTTGTCTAGAATGAATTGAGGATATTTTTGCTAACCTCCCTGGTGGACACCACTTCAACAAAATCAACTTTTTTTGTCCCTTCATGACACTGTTGACTTCTGGCAACTGCCTGCAACTCCCTGCAGTTTTCTTGGCAAGGTTTTTCAGAAGTGGTTTGCCATTGCCACCTTCCTAGGGCTGAGAGAAAATGATTGGCCCAAGGTCACCCAGCTGGCTTTGTGCCTAAGGCAGGACTAGAACTCACAGTCTCCTGGTTTTTTGCCTGGCGCCTTAACCCCTACACCAAACTGGCTCAGAAAATCGACCTAGCGGAGGCTTATTAAAAGTTGAAAATGGAGAAAGATTCCAATGTATTTTTCACCATAAATACACACAAATGATTATATAGTTTAACTGACTTGTTTTTTGGAGTAGCATCGCTATCAGTACCTAGGCAGAGACATGGATCAAGTGGTGCAAGGCCATCCAGGCTATTCAGATGACATTATATCATGAGAAAAAAATAATGAGGTGCATCTGAAAAAACCACATGGCAGCATTGGAGAGAATGGGGGACTATGGCCTTCAAGCACCTTGTAGCAAATGTGATTATTTTAAATTTGTTATAATATAGATATATGGTCACACCATTGATACCCAAGACCAATACAAAGTGTACATAGATAGTGAAAGCAGTTGTGAATGACCCAAGGCCACAAGACATGTCACAGCTATGATCCTCTTTAGGATCTATTAATTATTATAAGAGATACTTTTCAAATTTAGCCACCGTGGTATACACTTGAACACTTTACTGCAAGTGAGGAGGGAATGGCAGTGGAAACCAGTGCTAATGGAAGCAAAGAAAATGGTGATATCAGGCACTACGCTCAAACATTATAACCCACACTTACCAGTGAAATTGTTTCACAATATGACTTTGGCACAATTATATCACATGTTGTTAAAGAGGGTCCTGAATGCCCAATAACTTTTGCATCATGCTCACTCACAGCTGCAGCAAAAATATTGTGTACAAATAGACAGGGAAGCATTGAGCTTGGTTTGGGAAGTCAGACACTTCAGCATTTGCACAGAATGGAGTTTAACCTCATCATTGACTGTAGCCACTACAGTCAATTTTCAATCTACAAAAAGGGATTCCACGTATGAGAGCTCTTCAGATGCAGTGTTGGGTATTTTCCATGGTGGCCACAGAGCCAAAATAGAATTGAAAAGGACTCACAATCGCATGCATACAGATGGACCAAACATTCTCTCTCAGACATATCCATCTCACATGATTGCTGGAGTGGGATATTCTAGGATGGGAACTGACCAGTCAGTGTTTTAAAAGACCATATAGGGAACAAAGAGTCTTTGTATGTGCAAAAATGAAACATTTGACCATAAAAGGCACATACATTAAACCAATGAGAAATGCACACATTCTGTTATTCATCTTTATAAATACCGTAAGCATCCTAATGTTAGAATCTGCTCCTGAGGGACAGAACCAATGATTATTGCTGAATAAACTTTTCTCTTTACCTGTCGGCCTCCTCTCCTCATTAAGTGTGTAGTAGTTATTCCACAACTTCTAGTATTATTGCTCAGTTACCCTAGGCCATCTGCATATGTTGTAATTCTTGCAGTTAGTTCTATAACTTTGAGTAAAGCAAACAGCAGAAAAACTTCCTGCTGACTCTACTGTCTTCTACTGTTTAATCAGTAGAAAAGACACAAGTAATGCCAGCCTTTGATATTGGCTCAGGGCGAACTAAAGATCATTAAATTGAGACTCAGTATTGAAAAGCTATACAGTAAAGGACATATGAAATATTATCTTGTCATTATTAATTATGTTAATAATGTCTTCCTAAAAGATCTACAGAAAAATTCTGAATAGAAATGTATGGATTCATATCAGTTTCTAGTAGTTTTTGTAAAAATAATTTTGTCTTTGTTCCTGGTTTATTTTTATTTTTTTAGCTCTATAATTTCTTTTCATTTTGTCTTGACATTTTGTAAATTTAGGAAATAAAAATCAAACTTTAAAAAACCTGAGCTTTGGAGTCATACTACAAATGATCTGAATATTGTGCATTTTGCTTTTTGTGTTTATTTTAAAAGATATAGTGATTAACTTTGTAACAGCAGATACTTCTGCTGTTTCTGCATGAGGAAATCTAGCCAGGGAGAATTAAGGATAATTGTTAAGACTGGAACAGTCAAAAGTTTAAATGAATAAAGCAATGGTATAAAAAAGACACACACATAATTCTATCTGTATCATCACCCTTTACTTCAATACTAAAAACACAAAACCTTCCCCATATGTTTAGCCAGAGAGAATCTATTATCTACTGTGTTTTGATTATATACATATATTTATTTTATGCATCTTTACTCCAGATCTCATTGTATTTTCCCCACTCACAGGGTAAGCAAACATTATATCCTCAAGCCTAAACAAATAAATATGATTTAAGAAAGGAAAAGTCTTCCAGCAAATTAGTAAAAACCAATTGACTTATTAAAGCTAATTTTCTTTAGTATTCCTCTTTCCCTGATGGTACATAATTGTTTCTTTAATGACCCTGGAGTTTTGCCTCAATAATTCTGCCTCAGAGGCAACTTCACACTTTTATAATTTTCTACATGAAAAAGACTTGACATCTGTTCAGTTCTAGTGTCTTTGGGTTCTCCTTCTTCAAAATTTTGCTTTAACTCTTTTGGACTCCCATTGTCAGGATTTGCTGGAAACAGAAGTTTATATTGCTCATTCCATAATATTATATGTGCATGACTTTAAGTAAACTCCTGTATGGCTTCTACAGCTTGTGACCCATTGTCTGGTAAGAATAGCCCAAGAGTGTAAACTTTCAACATATCTAAAGAGGAAGGATTTCTTGGTTGTGAGTTTTTTTTTTTTTGACACTTCAGCACAAAAACTGGGAAACAGTATCTTCTTTTTTGTTGTTGTCCCAGACAGATAAATGCTCCTTCATTTTTTTCCTATATGTTCTACTTAATTTAATGAAAGAGAAATTGCTTAGAAATTCTTTCAAACAAGAATTTCAGATTGAGAAGGTGTGTGAATGGCCTCTTACCATGCAATAATCTTGCCAATGGTTTGCCTGACTTCCCAAAGTTAAAAGCTGTGGAAAACATCAAGAGAAATCTCCATCCATGGAGCTTCTTCATTCACGAAGCTGTTGTCACCATTATGGGAGATTGTGCTCTTGAAAAATTGTTGGAGAATTTCTCTTTCCCTTGAAAAGTTTGGAAACATTCTCCACCTGATTTCTCTGTGCACAAATCTGGTGGAGAATTTCAAAAGACATTTTTTGTGCTTAGCTATTTAAAATGTTTAAAGTGATCTAGATGAAATATAAATGCAAATGATTGATTGTGGGATCACTTGAAAATTCTCTAAAGGTACATATTTGCAAACTTTGAAGAACATATTCATAAACCATAATCAGGTTGATGGTATTGTTTTCTCCCAACCATCTGGCATATTGGGAAAAAAACCCAATCATCTTGTCACTTTGCTGAACTTCATGCTGCAGGTAATTGGCTAATTATATGGTTGTGTGCAAATTGCCAAACATCATATGATAAGAGTCCTTTGCCATCTTTTGCATTTGGTGAATGGGGTTATAGCAATGTCTTATGAATCACTGTGGCTCTCCAGGGCCTCCAAGAGAGGATTTTCTCTTTCATTTGCTACCTTACCCCTAACTAGAGATGCTAGTTCCCCACTGACCTATGAATACTTTCCATAATGTTTCTATAGGGATTAAATATATCCTTCCCAAGCATGGACTGAGTCATTGAATTAGTCTTTAGGCCTGTGTAAAGTGGCAAGGATTTCCTTTGACAAAACATGTCAAGCCTTGGAGGTGACCTGATTTGCTTCTCTTATGATCTATATTGGTATAGATGCATTCTAATTTGCTGCAACTTGGGGTGCTTTAAATCGCTTCTGGGTGATGCTATAGGAGAAGGTTGTTCTCAGCCTTTTCTGAAGCCATCCACACCAGAGAACCTTCAGCAGTTGCTGGGGAAGAAGAGCATCTTCAGTGTGTGGAATCTCTTTAGCCTGTGGGAGAAGACTCCTCTCAGCTTTCTCTCTCAGTGCTACCAAAAAAATTATTTTGGTCCTTTCCTGCCACTGGCTTCTCACAACATTTGGTCAGCTGGGGTGGTCGGGAGAGCTGTGTATACGTTATAAAGCTTTTCTGCAGCACTGGCTTCTCCCAACCATTATGTGATGGGGTAAAGGTAGGCTGTGCAAAGTAATGTATCTATTTTTAGAAAGAAGCAATATAAAATATGTAATTCAAATAATCATAGCCATAAATTATTCCCAGCATTCCTATCTAGAGGGCACCAGATATGGACAGACTGTTCTGAATGAATAATATATTAGAATTTTCCTGTTCCTTAGGCCCTGAATACATTATTGTCTCTGCAGCTGTATTGTTGAAAATGCTTTATTTCAAGCAATCTAAGCTCAGGAGTGGTTCCCATCACAAGTTAATTGTGAAGGAGCCATGTTTCTCCTCCATGTTTCTATATACTATCGGGTGACTAAGAAACATGGTTGATATCTGATAATGTATATGTCCATTACATGGACATACTACAAGAAGATATTCCCATATTTTTATGTAAGAGTTCTTGTTGTCATTTTCTTGTTCCAGCTCACTTCCATACAATTTCTTCTTGTATTATTTTTAATGAATAAAAACTCATAACCACACTGCTCTCATTACTCTGCAATGACAACTCATGAAGAGTTGGTCTTTAGTGGTCCTATTACTACACAATGGAACAGAACCATCTGCATTCACCAGTACTTCTCAGACTACATAGAAATGAATGGGAAAATTTTCATGTGCTGGTTTATTGACCATGATGAATGAAGTTGGATGCTGACCTCCAATTCCTATGACAGAACTGTGAAATATACATTTATTAGTGCTACTTTTTCCTGACTCGGCCTCCCATGGAGACCTGCAGTACAGTATTATTGACCCGCTATCATGCATAGTGAACTATATTGATTTTTGAATATAGTATTTTATTCCAGGTGCCTCAAATGGTTTGCTATGTACATCTGACATGTACTATATATCGGAGTGCCAGGCAATCTGTGTCCTTAGGAGTTCTCAGCTTCATCTTGGGACTTTGTGACATTTTGTAACACAACTGACCTATTCAGCACTGCTTTGCTTCTGGGCAAGCTAATTGGCACTAATACACAACAAAAATACAAAACAAAAGCAAACATTAACCTTAGAATACCTTAGAATGTGTAATATGTATTGGTATAATGTTTAAACATGATCACTTCCATAATCAATAAAACATCTTAGATGTATTCCTTATTGTTAACTTTCTTGAAGCTCCAAAGTGGCTATCAAATTCAGAAAAATCATACTGGATAATAACAAGGAAACAAATAAACTTAAAAGTCATACCCAATCAAGGAATTTTACAAGAATAACACAATCCTTAAAGAATCATTTAGGATTCATCTCATTCCCAACAAAAAATGTAACAGATAAGACATCAGCATTAAGCAAATATTAATGGCAGAACAAATTAAAACATCTCTAATAAATTTATGTTTCAAAGGCTTTTATAAGAATCAAGATCTTTGCCATTGCATGCAGTCCCTAAAGATGGAGCCCGAAGTGAATGCAGATCTTTTAATTGCTATAATTTACTTGATTAATCAAGTAATTACCTTAAAATTGAAGTGATATGTCCATGAGGTAGCCATTTCTTCTCTATTTGTTTCTTTTAATCTCTCCAGGGACCATGCTATGCTATTATGTGCTGTTGTTCTCCACATCAACTGATTTTTAAAGAGGCCAACATCTGGCTGTTGACTGGAACAGCTTGCCTCTCTTTAAAATTTTAACAAATTCAGGGGCAGGTGCTGAGAGAGGAGGGAATGGAAAGAGTCCTCAGCCAGCTCATCAGATAGGTAGCCTACCTACATAAGATGCTGTGATTTTCATCAATATCTCACAACAGTTAAAAAAGGAAAGGTTATGCTCTGTTGAAATGAAGATCTGGCAAAAGTGAAATAACTATAGGTGTATAGTTCTAATAATTAAAGACAAATGTTGGATCTTCCCAGCCTGAAACTTATTGTTGGACAAGATAATTTGGAAGCAAAATCTTCCTGCAGCATTGCAGTTGAAGTGACCTTATAATGCTCCCCATTGTGTTTCTATGGAATTAATGGACTCAGTTTCAGTTTCATAGACTGGAGTAAATTCATACATAGATAGAAAATTTCTAACAAATGTCATTCTCACAACAACTGTGAGGGTTTGCTTTATATATTGTTTCTTCAGGGGACAAGTCAAGGTGTTCCAATTCCAATAGTTCCTCTCCTAAAGACCCATCCTTTGTCTTTAGGGCATACCAATCCCTAATTTGCAATATGGCATTTGGTAATGGGAGTGGGGAGATCTATTGTTCTGTATTATTGATAGAAGTCAGTATTGCAGTTGTGAGTAAGAGAAGTAGTATAGATGAACTTTGAATGGCAATTGTATGGATCAAACCATGGAACCTCCACAAATTACTTTATTGGCTTATTATTTCAATAGTAGAGTAATTTTACCTTAGTTTTAATGATCAACAGCCAAATATTCATGAAGTTCAAATTGATATAATTTACATCTGTAGTAAATAGGCAACCTTCACTCTAAATATGTTGTCTGCCAATCCCTCTAGAGAAAGGATGCTTACCTGAACATATACACAAGAAGAGAATACAAATTATTCACTTTCTGCTGGAAAGAAAAATGATTTGATTTGACTAAATAAATAAAAGAGCAGAAGTTGCTGGACACAAGGCTGGAAAGAGTGGGCTTAATTATCTCCCCTCAGCTCCAGACAAGCTTGAAATTAAAAAGTCACTGAGTGAGCAAATAAGGAGAGCAAACAAGAGTTTGATGAGGGAATTACAAGAGGCAGAAGAGAGAAGAACCAAGAAGGGGAAGAAGTGACTGCTGATTGTTTGCTGCCAATGATTGAGTGTTCATTGCTGCTGACAGTTTTCTGAGTGTTGTTGATTGACTCTTTTGCCTGATTAGAGCATTGCTCTTGCTGACCTAGCTGAACCCAATTTCCACAGAATGAGCTTCCCGGGTGAGCAAACAGGGAGAACCACAAAAGTCTGGCAAAAGAGTTCAACTCTTCTTCTCCTCCAGGCCTGTTCTCACCCAGAGAAGCAACTTCTGGAAACTTGTGACCAGAGCAAACAGGGAAGATTTCCTTGGGAATTCAGCTAGGACAGTTGGTGAGCAACAACTCTAAGCAACATGGACAGCAAGGGAAGCTTCGTTACAATCTGCAAGGTGTGTGCAATATTTATCTTTCTCTTTGAATAAGACCTAAGTTTATGCTTGGGTCCTTATTGGAAGAGAAAGTGAAGGAGTTTGAGGAGAGACACTACAACACATCAGAGAAGTTTCTGGACAGCTGAAGCTCTGCAAGAGGAATAAGAGAGGAGAAGGAGCAAGAGAAGAGAACAGAAAAAAGTCCCTTTGGTAGAGGCAAACACAGGGAAGCACATGACCTAAAGAAGCAAGTGGATCAGGAGACATTCAGTGCAGCGGAGCTCAGGAACTGTTATCAGGTTTTCCTTCTAGACGATGATCCACAGCTACCCGAGCAAACTGTGCCACACCGTAGAAGACTGTAGAAGACACGTGGGCCTGCATGGTTTGAAGCAACCCAAGAGCCACTTTGAGAAAGGAAAGGTGTGTTGTGGTGGTGAGTGATCCCTTGCTAAGGAGAATCAAGGTGTCACACTCATTACATGCATGTAAAAAGGGGAGGGGATTTGTTCATCCAGTTACACATGCTATTTTGATGCTATTGACTCCATGCCCCCACAGATGCCCCTGGAAACTAGATACCGAAGGTGAAATTGAAAACAATTCTTCCAAGAAGGAAAACTGGGAAATATACAAGAGGCCTGCATGGATACATGGAATACTCTCTAAAATCCTGAAGGAAAGAGGACATGTATAGGAAGAATGGCATACCCAAAGGAGAATACACAGTAGTCTTTGGCAACTTTATCAGAAAGACTAAAATTCAAAATGAGCTGAGGCTTGTAAAAGTTACCAAAAACAACACAAAAGTGTTCTTTTGTGGGGGTATGTTAGAAACAAAAGGAAAACCAAACACTTTCTGTATATATGTGACTCATTAGCACTAATTTGCAAGGTAGCTTTCCAAAATGTACAGCATGATTTGTAGTCGTTTTAAGACATTTTCAGAACTCTTAATGATACAAAAGACTACATAAAGATTTTAGAAATGGAAATGTAAAATTCATTCATTACTTCATTGTAGTATTAATGAATTAAATATTAATTCATTAGTATTTATTAATGATTAATAAATATTTATGCATCAATTTTATTAATAGTAATAAATCTGTGCAACAGAAAAATTAAAAAGTGGATGGAGTCAACTGAATTATTTTCTGATAAAATGTACTAAATACAGTATAAGTAGAGCATATTTGAAGCTCTAAGAAACCCCAGCACACGGTAGTACCTAATTGCTAATCTGTCACTGAAAGATGGTCTCATGTTTAGATACCAGATTGGACTACAAATGGACACTGCAATGTCCATCACAAGCTGCTGTGTCATCAAAATGATGATTAAGTAATGATATAATGATGTCTGGAGCAGCATGTAACTTGCATCATTTACATGATGACTTCATGACACATGCATTGCCATTCCTCCCTTTCCCTTATTGCCTCTGCAGCTGTGCCTATATACATCCACACATGCATATAAAATCTGTTGCATGTGGAAGAAACGGCAGTGATGCAAATGTGTCAGCTTTATTGGCAGATCTGAGCAACCGTAAGTGCGTTTTGTTACACATCATTGACAGGAATAACTTCTCTTTGTACTATCATTACTCCTACTTTTAGAGGAAAATATGGAAATAATAGAATCTACTTTGATTATAGAACATCTGTCATACAGACCCACACAGATCCAAACAGGAAATGTGGGTTAATGTCAGAATTCACCACTTAGATGTCCAGCTGGTGAGTTCTAACATTAAACTTCATTTCCTATTTGGGAAATAAGTTATGGGACAGTTCTATATACTGTCTGTAGTAAAGCTCAGAACTGCAGGTTAGAGCAACACCCTTGATATTGAACTATTCTCTCCCCCCTCGGATTTCTAAAGATGATGAGCTATAGAAGGTTTCCTATATAAGGTTGGCCTTCACCAGAAAAGCAGTGATCATCCTGATCAGCAGTGGCTTTCCTGCTTCTCATGTGTTTCTGTATGCCTCTGGGTATGATTCTTGAGCTGATTCTTCAGCAATGACTCCTACTCTTAACTCCCAGGTCAACTCTCTAGGGGCGTGGTTAGCTCAGCGGGTTAAACCGCTGAGCTGTAAAGTCTGCCGATCTAATGGTCGGCAGTTCAAATCCCCGCGTGACGAGGTGAGCTCTCAACACTCGCCCCAGCTTCTGTCAACCCAGCAATTCGAAAGCGAAAGCGAGTAGATAAATGGGTACCACGTTAAAGTGGGTCAATTTGCCGACGTCCTGTAATTTGGGGGTCGCCCTTGGAACGGAAAGAAGATCCCGGTAATCCTGAAAATGGCGACGGAGGACGGAGGACGACAGAGGATGACGGACCCCGATTGGCAAACATCCAGGACATCAGCAGCCGACTCATAAGCGAGGTATGCTGGGACATGTAGTCCAATACCTACGGAAGAAGAGTCGGTTCCCCAACCCCCTTCCTGAGCGTGCACGATGATAAATTGTATATTATAATGTTGTATAATTGTATAATTAGATATGAATTTGTAATACTGTAAGCCGCCTAGAGTCCTCCGATAGGGAGGGGATAGGCGGGTTATAAATATGATAGATAAATAAATAAAATAAAACTCAGTCAGCTGCTTAAAGCTCAGCCCTGATAGCATCTCATATGGCTCCACTAGACTTGTGAGTATGGGTAAGGCCAATTTATACATAGCTTTTTCCCATTGATTAGCAGTTTTCCTTGTATTGCTCCTACGTATGTACAATAGGCACAGAGAAAATTCACGGAGCACAAATCCATTGAGCTATCACCTGAGGTTAAGATGGTTTTTAATTTGATTTGCATGTGCTCAATCACAGTTGGGTAAATTGTTCGATATTATTTATATCCAGATTACAACGAGTTGTGTGCTGATCAAAACCTTGAAGAAGATTGAAGTGGGATATTTTGGGGTATGTCTTCTGAACATTTGTTAAAATACTCTATTTGGTAAAATATAATAAGCCTTATCTTTTTGGGACTTCAATTTTGAAATTATGGGGAATTTTCTGTTGAATGTGTCACAAAATATTATTCCTCTACTT
Organism: Charina bottae; assembly: GCA_023362775.1. Classification (NCBI taxonomy): domain Eukaryota; kingdom Metazoa; phylum Chordata; class Lepidosauria; order Squamata; family Charinaidae; genus Charina; species Charina bottae. Next base: position 63,782,407 of record JALMGJ010000006.1, read on the forward strand.
CCCAACAAGAATTGCATTTGAGTACTTATGCCATTTATTATGTAAACACAACTACAATTTTTCTAAATCAAATGATGAATGACTGCTGCAAAGAGATTTAGTAAGTACCACTCTGGAAGGCAGTATTGGAAAGCCAAATTTTATTTTTGGCTAGGATTTCAAAAGAGTTAGTCTATAAATGCTTCTAAGATGCTTGTTATGGTTTAAAATGGGATCTGTTGCTAATAGCAACTGTTTCAGTAATTGTAAAATCCATAAAACTGAGAGGGTTATTTAAGATGGTTAAAATTTATAGCTTAGTAGATTTAATTAATGTATTCAAATGTGAGAAAGCATTAATATTTAAAACCTGAATCAACATTTTTCTCTATATTCTCTATATTTATATGTTTATTAAAAATAATTTATATAGTTCTGTAAGTAGTTCTAGAGCTCTGCTGTATTTATTCACTTCAACAAGACTCTGGCTGACTCCGGTATGTCGCAGATAGAATTAATGTGGAAAGTATTTCCAATCCCAGTTGACAAGTGTCAATTAAAGAATATTGGCCATAATTTTAGACTGAGGGATGCAGGTAATATTTGCAGTGGATGGAATGCAAATAATTTATTTAGCTTTTCTAGAGCTCTGCATGTCCATTGGAATTCTTGGTTATATTTTTAGCATATTTTTCCCATATTCAATCATTTCTTTTAAGACTCCTGCAATACTGGGAAGTAATTGGTTAAGGTCAAACTTGATATGGCATTAACAAAGCATTCATGTCTACTCAGAAGTAATGTGTATTGAAGTCAGTGGGGTTTACTCTCACAAAAGTGGATATAAGGTTGTAGTATAAATGCATCATTCCATTTGTCATGCATGTTTTATTATTTTTGGAAATTGCCACTTTGAGGAGACCACAACACATATGGACAGGAAATTTCCTCCTGTGATTTTTCATGTAGTGGTTTTAACTTACTGGTTTTAAGAATGGGTGATCTAGCATGTGCAATGCTTAATGTGTTGGGCTAGGACCAGGGATATTCATGTTCAAGCCCACTCACAGCTGTGGAAACTAACAAAGTGCCTCTAGGCCAGTTATTCTCTCTTAGCCACACCTATTTTACAGGGTTGCTGTTGTGTGAAAAGTTGAGCTCCTGGAGGAAATCAATTTAACAAATAAAATAATTCTCTATAAAGTTGTAATCATACTGTGGACACCTTCCATATCAATCCATCATCGCACCGCTCTAAACAGTTTTAAAAGAAAAAAACCCTGTTCTTCTTAAAAGTATTAATAATGTAGGACTTCTTAATCAATCCAATAAAGAAATAGAATTTGAACCCAGTAAGAGGTAGCTCTTGAAATGCTAGAAAGTCCAATCAATACTGACCTGTAACATTGAAGAAATAGATTTATGCCTTTAGGAGAAGAAAAAGAAAATGCTAGCCAAAAGCATAAAAATGGAATATATATATTTTCAATATATAAAGAAAGATATAGATCTAATGCAATGTGACCTTATCCCTTTGATTATATCTTAAAACATACAGGACTTGTGAGTACAGTAAAAGTTATAAATTCAAAATATGCATTGAGCCCATACCATTGGCATATTTTTGAAAGCTTCTGGGATGGTCTCTTTATCAAAGGAAAGTAAATGGTCATTTTTCCCTCATGATTTTTTCAACATTTTCAAAAGACATTGCAATTTAATCCAATAAAACAGCATTTCAACGAGGGCAAGAATAGACAAATGTAGTGATGCATATTTTTACTATGCAATCTGTGAACAAGTAACAGAAGATAGATATTATTACACTGAGACATCAGCTTCTTGAAAATCTTAGTATCATTGTTTTTATAAATAGAAAATGCTTTTATAGGACTTATATTTGCAAAGATGATCTTGACAAAAAATGTCTGGTAAAATTCCAAAATCAAAAGGATGGCTGACCAGAGATTCCAAAGATTGTGTCATACGGCTCTATGTCTTATTAAGACTTAATTTAACATTTTAAGCAGTTGCTGCAACACATGCAGTATCAACTGCTGATGCCTATATAGCTTTCCAGTGAGGGTCAGGAGTTTTAGTATCATCACTTAACCATAAGCTCCCACAGGTAAAAAGGTAAAGGTTTCCCCCGCACATTTGTGCAGTCGTGTCTGACTCTAGGGGCCGGTGCTCATCTCCGTTTGTTAGCCGAAGAGCCAGCGTTGTCCAAAGACGCTTCCACGGTCATGTGGCCGCATGACGCGCGCAGAACACTGTTACCTACCCACCGAAGTGTTACCTATTCATCTACTTGCATTTGCATGCTTTCGAATTGCTAGGTTGGCAAGAGCTGGAGCTAGTGCGGGAGCTCACTCCGCACGCAGGGCTAGGGATTCGAACCTCCAACCTTGCGATCTTCCGATCAACAAGCTTGGCGTCTTACCCGCTGAGCCACCACGCCCTCCCACAGGTAATCACAGTGAAATAATACACATGCAGTGATGTCATGATACAAAGCTTTCACACTTGTGTCCTAATATACATATACACCAATCCCCCAACAGATAGTCTTCAGAGGCAGTCCTATTGCCATCAAGGCTAAAAGCCATTGATCCACATAACTTCCATAAATTGCTCCAACCCCTTTTTGAAGCCAGCAAGCTGGTAGCTAGCACCACATCTCATGATAAGGGATGCTTTCATAAAGCCTGCTGATTAAGGTGGTACTGTAATAGAACTAAAGAACATTGATGAACATTAAACAATATGCTGTAACAGTATAGTAGAGACCTTAGTATTAAGCTTAAGATAGAAACCTTTATTATATAACAAACAATTTAATGTATTTTGCAGTTATTTATCAATGCCACACTCAGCTTTAGATGTAAAATTTAAGTAGCCTTAATACTAATCAACATTAACATTTTAGAAATCATAGTTAATATTGACATAAACTTTCTTATTTTCTTTATCTTTAAAGATTTAAGTTATCTAAATCATTAGAGTGTTAATAATCTCCAGTCAACACTGTATAAATACCACTGAACCTAAATAATATAATGCACTACTTGTGTTTTTATACAATAAAACAATATATTAAAAAGAACATCAATGAACAATAAAGCAATGCAAATCCTTATGCAGTAGAAGACTTTTCAAAATGAGAGAACTAATCTCTTTAGCAGTCCAAATCCAACTCCTGAAAAAATTGACATAATTTTGCCTAAAATTTACAAAATCAACCACTCAGGATGCTTGATTGTTTTGGATAACAAGACAATTATTGAGAGGATCTCTCTCTGTATATACAGTAACTTGTAATATAAGGTAAATAAATCTATCAAATATCAAAGACATCAATTATGTCCTACTTAGAACAGAGTTAAGTAATATGGCCTGGTTCCCCCAGCATATGTAACTGGGTCACAGTTTAGGTGACTGTATTATGCAGATTCTTCATCCAGAACAAATGATGCACTTAACTTATCTAGAGGGGGTAAGATTTCCCTTCAGTTAGAAGGAGTAGATGTCTATCTGGCATCTTCTGCTTATCTTTGGGTTTTCAAAGCAAGCATCCTATCATTAACCAACTGTGCATATTTGCTAAAGCAGTCACCAAGCCTCTTATTAAAGCTTTCCTCTAAACACATTACTCTATGCAGAATACTGGTGAGAATTGTATTTAAATAACCTATCACCCGTTCTAGATAATAGCTCTGTGAATCTAAACACCACATCATCTCTATTTATCTCGGGAAGATCCTCGTCTTTAAAAAATACCCAGACTAGCAGGATTTATTACATGGAACAAAATATTACTTTCAGGCCCTGTGTGTAATTTGTGTTGTTGAACATAAAACTCCAAAATGTGATATTTGATACATAGGTAAAATGCTACACACACATTTTGCACATAAATCTGCAACTTTGACAAAAGTTGCAACGGGTCCAGAATGCTGCGGCATGCGTAGTTTTGGGTGCCCCGTGGTTCACCTGAGGAGCACCACTGTTGCGTGAGCTGCACTGGCTTCCGTTTGCTTTCTGGGTGCAATTCAAGGTACCTAACCCTAACCCTCAGATGTATGGACTTCAGTTCCCAGAATCCCTAGCTAGCATAACCATGGACTGACACATTTGAAGAGTGCCCAGACAAGAGCGAGACAACTCCACAAACAACCTGGGATATGTAACATCACTTGTCACATTTTGAATTATTCCACTTTTGTTATGCCATAGCTGCCATATGGGCTGCAGTACAGGATTTTTTAATTCGCATTAGAGCAGCTAAAGAAAGCAGAAACTGAAATGTTTTGTTTTTAAATTGCTATGTTTCTGTTTAATTAGTCATACACCCACCCACAGACACCTATACATTTATACATATACACACACAGAGTTCTTCAGATCTGAAGCCAAAAAGGTGCTTTGGCACGTGGGCTTGTGTATATAGCACATGCCTGTAATGCTTTAAACCAAACACATCTTTTCCTGGGATTCCCTTGCAGCTTTGAAGTCAGCCATCTGATCTTGGGAAAAGTTACAGCTGCTTTAAAGAGTTGCAGACAAGTGTTATGTGAGCACCCTTATGTGCTCTGAATTTCACTTCCAGTCCTAACTGCTGTGCGGTTCTAATATAGATGGCTGTGGTGATTAACTGCATTCTTCCTGGATCTAAAACTGACTTGTTTTAGACTTTCCCTCACTGGATATGTCTGAATGTAAATAGGGCTGGCTGCAGCATATGTGCAATTGTCTTAGAAAACGTCATTTTGAAAAAGCATCTGGTGAAGGTTATGCATAGTGTTCTGTCGCTCCCTATGCTGACCGGAAGGTGAAGGTAAGGTAAAGGTAAAGGTTTTCCCCTGCACAGTCGTGTCTGACTCTAGGGGTCAGTGCTCATCTCCATTTCTTAGACGAAGAGCCAGCACTGTCCGAAGATGCTTCCGCGGTCATGTGGCTGGCATGATGCGCGCGGAACGCTGTTACCTTCCCACCGAAGTGGTACCTATTCATCTACTTGCATTTGCATGTTTTCGAATTGCTAGGTTGGCAGGAGCTGGGGCGAGTGTGGGAGCTCACTCCGTCATGCGGCGCTCGGGTCTCAGAAGCTGAAAAAGATATGCAAAATAAAGAGGTAACACTCATCAGGATTTTGTAGGCCCTCAGCCATTGGACCATGGTCCTTGGCTGTTCACAGCCCACCGAGATTAACACATACAGTATACCGTGATGTCATTATACAAAATCTACCCTTACATCTTAGTATCTGACACAAAGACAAAGGTCACATTTTTATATTACGAGGCCATAATGCACATTTTTCTTGTTCCCCATTACCTTCTCTAGATACTTATAGGTGCTCCCTGTCCAAGGGGTAGAACATGACAACTCATAATACAGGTAGTCCTCACTTAATGACCATTTGTTCAGCGACTCTTTGAAATTACAACAGTGCGGAAAAAATGGACTTATGACCAGTGCCCGAAGATATGGCCGTTGCGGTGCCCCCATGGTCAAGTGATTAAAATTCAGGCGCTTGGCAGCCTGCCCACACTTATGACTGCAGGGGCACTGCAACTCCCCCACCAGCCTATCTCCCCCTCCATCTATGCCTTTTTGGCCCCCTGCTGCCCTGCGCTCTCCCGCCCCAGCTGACCTTGCCGTCTTCTTGCTCCCACTGCTGATGAGGCTGCTGGGCTGGCCCGGCTTTGGCTGCGGAAAAAGAAAAAAAAATGGTAAAGGTAGCCACTTTGCTGGGCGGGGCTGCTGGGCGGGGCTGAGCTGGCTTCACTTAAAAAAGAGCTGGCTCAGCCCCGCCCAGCAGCTCTTTGCAAAAGGGCTGCTTTGGGCTTTTATTTTTCACAGCTGAAGCCCGGCCTGGCAGCCAGGCCGAGCATGTCGTCAGCAGCAGGAGCAAGAAGCCAGCAAAGGTCAACTGGGGTGGCGGAGCGCAGGGTCGCAAGGGTCTCAGAGTGCAGGTGGTGAGGGCGACTGTGGCTGGGACTGGGATGGGGCGGCTGCGGCTTCCCAGGACATGGCAAGCAGCCTCAGAGCTGCGTGGTTCTGCGGCTGCCTGCTGCCCCACGAGGCAGGGTGCAGGGCGGCCAAAGGGGCAGAGATGGTGGGGAGATAGGTGGGAGGTGGGGTTGGAGACAGTCCCTTACCTAACTGAGGCTTGGGGCTGGGAGGAACCAAGCCCGGAATGGCTTGGATTGGGGTGGGTGCTCGGCTAACGACCAGTAAAATTTGCTTAATGATGGCAAGGGGAATTGCCAGGATTGCCGTCACTAAGCAAAGCAGTCAAGTGACATCTCACTTTACGACCGCGTCGCTTATCAACGGAAATTCCGGTCCCAATTACCGTCGTTAAGGGAGGACTACCTGTAGTTTGAAATTCTATCTGATCTTCTCAGGTAGTTAGATTCTGTGCAAAGTGAAAATAAAAGGATTCTAGCAAATGCCAACCTTGTCATTTTCTACTGCCAGCTCTAGAAAGAATTGTAGATATTCTTAATCTGCACCATTTCTAGAAGATATGCAATTCCTCTTTGTCATATAAAATTTGGACTTTATTGTGGCACAGAATGTAAATAGAGAATATGTACAACCATGATGATAGAACTATGTGTTCCCAACTGTGGAACTGCCTCTCCAGGCAATTCAACTAGCACTGATAGCTGTTTTTATTTGCCACTTTCAAACTGTCCTGCTCTCTCAAACCTACAGCAGAAATAATATGAGTCTAATTCTCATTTTCATTTTCATTCAAGATAAAATAGTTAAGAGCAGAGACATCACACTGACAACAAAGGTCCACATAGTTAAAGCAATGGTATTCCCTGTAGTAACCTATGGCTGCGAGAGCTGGACCATAAGGAAGGCTGAGCGAAGGAAGATAGATGCTTTTGAACTGTGGTGTTGGAGGAGAATTCTGAGAGTGCCTTGGACTGCAAGAAGATCAAACCAGTCCATACTCCAGGAAATCAAGCCAGACTGCTCACTTGAGGGAATGATATTAAAGGCAAAACTGAAGTACTTTGGCCACATAATGAGAAGACAGGATACCCTGGAGAAGAAGCTGATGCTAGGGAAAGTGGAAGGCAAAAGGAAGAGGGGCCGACCAAGGGCAAGATGGATGGATGATATTCTGGGGATGGTGACGGCCGACAGGAAGCTCTGGCACGGGCTGGTCCATGAAGTCACGAAGAGTCGGAAGCGACTGAACGAATAAACAACAAAAAATTCTCATTTTAGCGATCCTTAAAGCTGTCCTACTTGAATATATTGTATTTGTATATGTACAGTATATTTTAGATGTTTTTATATTTATCCTTTTAATATGGTTCTTATTGTAAACCACCCAGAGTCCCCCTTTCTGGGGGAGATGGGCAGTGGCAAAATTTGAATTATAAATAAATAAATAAAATAAAATAAACATCTTCTGTATCATTTTGGCCCATTTAAAAGCTCAAGATTGTATTCTTGAAGGTTGTACTTAAAGAAGCCTTAAAGCCTTAAATGACTGGCTGGGGAATTCTGGGAGCTGAAGTCCACACGTCTTAAAGCTGCCAAGGTTGAGAAACACTGGTTTAGCCTAATCGAAAGATGCCTTGAAAGCCAGTCCTGCTGGAAAACTAAAACTTAAACAAGCTCAATTTGGAGCCATTGTAACTCTACTGTTATGCTGAAAAATCTTTGCAGAAGGCCTAAAATGTTCAGTAATTCCAGCAAGATTAACATCCACAAACTTATTGTGTATTAATGTAATTCTAGCAGAGAAGTTAAATGGCCACATTATTTATAAAATGAGAGATTTCTAAATAATTCATTCTTCCTTTTAGCTACATGAAATGTGCTTTGTTTAAATAATTATATGCTAAGTAATAGAGAATGTTCCCTATGCAGAATTTTCTATTATCTCGTTTCTGATGGTTCTGATGGAAAGCAGTCATTTGTACTTTTTTTATAGCCTCCAGTCCCTGCCCTTCAGTGGACTTTAGTTTTCATCAGAAAAAGCTAATAGGCAAATCAATAATGTCATTGATTTCAATGGAATTGCTTTCATGCTTAAAATTAATCGCATATTTCTGTGGTCTGCTACCTTAAGCGACTAAACATTTGGTGTGGATGGGTTTCAAGTATAATGGAAAAACATAATAAAAAAGAGAGAAGAAGAAAAAAAATCAGTTTGCAAATATTTTCTTGCAAATTGGCCTTTGCAGTCTTAGGATCCGCAGATTCCAATTCTTAAATAAAATTCATTATATTTTTTAAATGGAGGAATATTTGCAAAACTTGTGAGATGTTGGGATTCCTGCATAAGATCCAAATCACTGGCATCTGACGCAAGCTATGATGACAAAAAAAAATGACAAAATGTGTGATGAGATACCATGATGTGAATACAAGGCTTTCATACAGGTAGTCCTCACTTAACAACCATTTATTTAGTGATGGTTCGGACTTATGACAGTGCTGGAAAAACTGACTTACGATTGGTCCTCACACTTGTCCCGATGGTCACGTGATCACGATTTGGGCGCTTGGCAACCAGTTCACATTTATGACCATCGCAGAGTCCTTTGGTCACGTGATCACCATTTTTGATCTTCCCGGCCAGCTTCTGGCAAGCAAAATCAATGGGGAACAGGGTGATTTGCTTAATGACCATGTGGTTCACTTAACGCCCATGTTGATTCGCTTAATGACCACTGCAAAAAAGGTAATAAAATCAGGTTGGATTCGCTTAATGATCGCTTTGCTTAGCAACCAAAATTCCAGTCCTAATTGTGGTCATTAAGTGAGGACTACCTGTATTCACATCCTGATGTCAGATGCAAGTATGTAAATCATGTGGTTTGCACTGTGATGTTGAAACAAATGTTTCATCATTTCCACCTCCTTGCTGCCATGTGGGGATAACCACAATCCCAAGAGTGAGAGATCATCAGAAAATTCACAAGGTTTAACAAAAGGTTTAGATCGTTTTTTCAAAAACAGGGAAGGGATCTTGCGCAATGATGTCTTCCATCTGAAAAGGCTGCTGATCCCTGATGCAGAAAATTCTTTGCTTGTGGGCTGCTGATGTTCAGGGAAGAGGTCATTTGTCCATTTTTTTTAAATGAATACGGGTTCGTTACCCGCAGGTTAAAGATCAAAACATGAAAATCATTACCTGAGGTCCAGAAATCTACAAAGAGCTACTTGTTACTTTGTTACTTGTAGGAATGAATGGGAACAAGAATGAGGACTATCAGGGCTTAATTCTCGGGCCTAAAAATAAAATGAATTATACATTGAATGTATAACCTGTAATGCCAGGTTAAGAGGTCATAAATAAAGCAAAGCCAGACTGAATGCCAGGAAATGTTCACATCATTAGCAAAGGTAATAGCAGGATTGGGACTGAAATTAGCAATCTAATTAATATGGATTTTAGTGCATGAAATACTCTTGTGTGAGATACCTGCAATGTCCGGTATTTATGCATGTTGTGAACCAGTCTTTATATACGATTTGCAACCTTAAAAAGCCATAGTTTGAATCAGGGTAATAGCAGCAAGTAAGATCAGCTTGGATATCTGGATCCAATTCTATGCATTTGAGTTTTTGCATTATTTCTGACATTGCTTATTCTTGCATACATTTGAATTTATGTATTTATTTATCCATTATTTAATTATGATGCTGCTCTTCATCTCACACCAAGGCAGTGTCAAAATGTAACAAATACATCTCCATATAATATATGATAATAAATAAATATGCAATTTAAAAACACAAAAGAAGGGTACAGAAATAGCCTACAAAACCCAGGTCATTTTTACCAGCTTGATAAAACAATTAAAACACTAGAGCAAACAAAGAAGTTTCGCTATAGAGCTAAAGAGAATGGAAGATTGGCAGTAATCATATTTTTTTATAGAGAGGATGCTCATGAGCTGATCTATTATGGCCAGTAATATATTGTCAATGACATATGAAATAGTCTCCTCTAGGAAGGAAGAAGGCAAAAAGAGTGTAGGGTTTAGGGCAGGGCTTTCCAAAGTTTTCCCGCGGCGACACACCAAACGCCGTTGGTGTGTCTCCGTGGGAAAACCCGGAAGTGCCACCATTGCAGCAGCGTGCAAAAACCTGGAAGCGCTGCTGCCGCTTTCGGTTTTTTGCGCGCCGCCGTTGGTGTGTCGCCGCGGGAAAACCCGGAAGCACTGATGATGATCAGCGCTTCCGGGTTGTGTGGCGACACACCAGACTGTGTGTGGCGACACACTTTTGTGTCGCGACACACAGTTTGGAAAGCTCTGGTTTAGGGAAAGCATATGGAACATACTCAATATACAGTATGTTCCAAATTAATCATCTTCTGGCATGCTGGCTGTGAGAGTTCTCATTGTGCTTTTGTGTCAGTGATGAGCATTCCCATTTGAAATCTGATTTTCATTAACGTACATAATGGCAGGCGGTTAAGCAGAACAGCCAGGGGAATAAAAATGTATATTGCATTTATATTCAGAGGGTTGTTGGCACTGAAGGAATCTGTTGCACTTGGAGGCTAATTTCTGTACCAGCAGCTCTATGAAATTTCCATGACACGTTGGAGGAACTAAAGCTGCATTATTCATAACAGCAGGAAACAAAATCTAGGAACCTCTTTTTTACATGAAAAAAAAGTATTGCGCTCGATATTCGGTAATAAATCAGGGGGTGGGCACGTTTGCTTTTCCCTAATAGAAAATGTTTGTAATCTTTTTTCCCCCCCCACATTGTTCTAACCCAAGAATTTTAAGGAGCATCTTTGTCATTCCTTTGATGAATGTTGCAGCAGGAGAAGGAGGAAATAGAAGCCGATAACCTGAACTAATGACTTTTTTTAAAAAAAAAACATTATACTGTAATATCAAACTAAGTAACAGAAGAACAAGAATATAATATAGCTCTGTTAACAATATTGTGGCCTTAAAATTTAATTAAAAGGAAAAGGAAGAAGAAAAAGAAGAAAGGAAAAAAACCCAGTCCATGTCTAGGTAGCACTTTCTTTCTTCAGGGGCTACTTATTACACTCTGAAGGTTGCAAGAACATTTTATTGACAGAGGGGGGAATCTTTCAGAATCTATTTTACCACCAACCCTTCCAGAAACATGAACTCAGCAATTTGCATCCAGGGTCCTAGTCACACCAGATAAAAAGGTAAAGGTTCCCCTCGCACATTTGTGCAGTCGTGTCCAACTCTAGGGGCCGGTGCTTATCTCCGTTTGTTAGCCGAAGAGCCAGAGTTGTCCGAAGACGCTTCCACGGTCATGTGGCCGGCATGACGCATGCGGAACGCTGTTACCGTCCCACCGAAGTGGTACCTATTTAGCTATTTGCATTTGCATGCTTTCGAATTGCTAGGTTGGCAAGAGCTGGGCTGAGTGCAGGAGCTCACTCCGTCATGTGGCGCTCGGGTCTCGAACCGCCGAACTTGCGATCTTCTGATCGACAAGCCTGGCGTCTTACCCGCTGAGCCACCATGCCCCTAGTCACACCAGATGCTCCATACTAATTCTAATTCAGTTCTCGGAATGTTATTATGCCATCATATAAGAAAAAGAATGGCATTGCCAAGCTTGTCTCTAGATTCAGGGGAGTCTCAAGATTTCCGGAGTTAAAAGAACAGTTAAGGAAAAACAGAAATTGTATGGGAAAGACACTGGAAAATCAGCAAAATCAGGAGGAAGTATAATTATTATGCAAAGGTGTTCTTTTTAAAAAAACAAACAACAAATTGTGGTTTATTTGTTTTCTTACTACTGGACGTGGAAGATATGTCAAGGCATATTGCTATCAAGAATTTAGTTTCAGATTGAAACATAGCAGGGTTTTAAGCTACACAAAAAATCCCCAATGCTCCAGCATCCTTGTGGATAATGAATGCTTGAGGCGAGCAATATTAATTCCAAAGAGTCCGTTCAAGTCAAGAACTGTTGGGACTGAAAAGATGGCACACAATGAGAGTCCCTGCACTGATAGGTGACCATAAAAGAACTGAAAACTTGGTGGAAGGAGAATGGGATTGAGTAGTTGGAAAAGGAATGCAGAATGTGAGATATAAAGTCAACCATCCCAGACTTTCACTTCCCATGTTCCTGTTGGTGCCCACTCTTTCCCTTTTTTTTTCCTGGTACCCTTTCCCTCCGGCCTGATGGGGACTTCAGAGAGTCCCATATCTCTTTCCAAGTTCTTATAGACATCCAGCAAGAGCAGGCTCAGTGGATTCATGGGATCAACCATAACATCTGGGTAGCTCTGGAGTGTTGGCAGATATCAGTTGTCAAAGCTCATACATATGAAAGTTGATTTCAACCGGCTTCCTTGTAGAGAATGTAATGTGTGGAAATCACCTATGATGAAATAATCAAGGATATGAAATAAACAGAATGTGGCTGGAATTTCAAATAAAAGCTTTAAATGTATTTTAGGTTGGTAGTTGCAAAGCTGGGAAGTTCTGTCTGTCTTGCTTTGCCTGCTACCCCATGAATGCTGCACGTCCTTTTTCCCCCTTAAGCACACTCTTGCTTCCAAGCAGCAGCTAGATTACACAATCTTTATATATTGGTGTTTCATTCTCCACTATAAAATATGTACTAGCCATAGTTCTGACATTGTCAGAGAATAGAGGAAGAATATGTTTTCCTCTACAGGAAAATTACATTTTTATTATATTTTTATTAACCTTTCATCATTTTAAAATTTAGTTCTAACTGTGTATTTGACACGGGTATCAAATTTAATGCAGCTTGCCTCTAGTAAGATGTGATAAACAGGTATGACATTTCTATCTCCTACTTTGCCATCCACCAAGTGGGTTCACAAGAAAATACATCAATTTAGAAATGATGAACCGCTCTTGCAGATCAGCTCAGGTTTTGAATTGTATGTTTTCTTTTTAGATTAAATTTGCCAACATACGTACCAAACCATCACACGATTCCCTCTTGGGGTAGCATTCTACTTACTTTAATGTTTCACCTAACATACCGAACTCCCACTTCCATATAACAAAGTGAGAGGAGCATGCTGCTTTGCACAGTCATTATGGCTTATTTTATTGTTCCTTGCAACAATGCTTCTAATAGCATTTGCATGCCTTATGCTGGTCTATGACCATAATAAAGATTTGATTTGATTTGATGTCTTAACATTTCTCCATTCATTTTTCCATTTTTAGTAAACATTCTACTAAGGCACACAACATAGCTAGTTGCTCTAGTTTTTTGTCATTCATGTATAATTTGCCATCATTCACTCAATTTTTCCCCATCAGATACCACCTTGGTCTCTGATACATTAATGTTCAGATTCCACATTCCTTGCTGCATCATATGTTCTAATATTCCCTGCAAATGGTTTGGCTTCTTAGCCAACAACACCGCATCATCTGCAAAGAAAAGTACACAAACCTTCACATCCCCAACCAATAAACCTTGAACATCACCACCGGCATTTTCGATTAAAAAGCCAGTGGAACATTTCTTGGACATTACCATTTATAGCATGCATTTTGGTTCCCCTTTTGGTATATCATTCTAATTCTCAAAGAAATCTCTAAAATGCTCCTTCAAGCATTTTCTCACATCAGTTTCATCGCAAATCATTTCAACACTCATTTTGCTCTTAAGTCCATTCTCGCTGCTGGAGCTCCTTGTTTAGGTCTTTTCACTCACTTCCAAAACAATGTTTTCTTTCCCTCAAAATTGCTCTGCATTTTCTCTGCCTCTTTCAATCTTAACCATTCCTTGCTCTGTTGGATTACATTTTTGCAATTACCTTTTTCTCTCTTGTACATGCTGTACAATACCTTTCTCTCATTCTTATTTTCTGCAGTCATAATTCTCCTATATGGATATTTTCTCATCTTTTTCATGATATGATATTATATGATATATGATATGATATGATTATAAGATTATATTATATTATATTATATTATATTATATTATATTATATTATATTATATTTTCTCATATTTTTCAATTCATTATTCTGCTAAGCAACAGTTTTCATAGTTTCCATTACTCTAACAACACATTTATTTCCATGGCACTCTGAAAATAATTCTTTTCCATCTGTTGCAAGGAGCTTCCATATTCTCTTTCCTTATGTCCACCTTCCATTTATTCTGTTGGGAGATTAAACCATTTTCTAATACTTTTTAAATTATAGGGCATCCTTTATCTTTCTGCAATCTTTCTACTTTTAACCTATTTTCATTCACTTTTTTTTCCTTTCCTTCCATGTTCATTTTTTCCAAAAATCTACTCCTGGCACTACCCAAAAATAATCTGCCTCATATCCAGAACCATTCATTTCTCTTGTATCTTTTACTAGTTGTAGTGGTAACCTGCGGATGACCTTTGTATTTCGAGGAGTTAGGTGGCATGTTTTGATTTTCCTTCCCCACACCTAGGAGATTAGAGTTTATTTTGAGTTATACTGATGTTTAATTGGCTTGTTTTTATTTCTGCTTGGCATGGGAGGGGGAAGAGAAGAAGAATTTACCCACTTCTCCAACAGCCCTCCAGATCTTTGTTGGAAGTGGGGGGAGAGAAAACACCCAGCTTGTTAAGTTAAGCATAAGTTCACTCCTCCAACCACCCCTTTAGTGGCTTGGAATGGGGGGGATGATAAGAAATTGTTTATGCTTAGGCACTGGCTTATCTGATGGCTACCCAGGCTCTGGGAATGATGTCATGGACAGGTGCCAGGCCCCAGAAGGAATCCCAGTCAAGGTCAGGCTATGCAGCTTCAGTGCCATGGAAACTTGGTCACGGGGTTTAGGAGCCAGGCTTTGATAAAAACCTTAGGATTGTCTTTGGAGTTTGGGAACTTTGATACAGGCTCAGGATGCTGGGTGCTGTGGGACTCAACAGCCATTCCTTTTGGGGTTATTCTCTGCTATCTTAGTCAAGTTCCTGGTAGCAACAAGAGAATAAAGGTATCACCTTGTTTGGTATGTATGTATTTCTTTCTGTATGCTATGCTTGTTATGCTTTGTGTAATCTGTTTAAACTGTGTTTCTGTTTGACTTGGTTTGCTTAAGTTTATAATAAAGCTTTAAGTTTCTTTATCCACTGGTGTGCTATTATCTCTGGATCTAAAAGAACCAATTGCCTGAGCTCCTGATCAAGGCTTGGAATCTTGGCAACACACTAGTTCTCATAATATTTCATCTCAAACAATCAAATCAAATTATGCTTTTAGATATATGTTGATTATTTTCCATATGTGCGTATTAATAGATTTATGCTTAAAACATGTATTCAAAATAAATATTTTTTTTTCTGTACTCTCAGTCACATTCTCATTCATTCTTGGGTCTCCAAATGGCACAACCACCTTTTTGTGTACTCTCATGTTTTGTTCCCCTCCCTTCTCCCCCAAATCTATTCATATCACCTAACAAAATAATCTGTTCTTCTGGGTTGGATTCATTCAGATTTTTTCACATTTCCCCCCCAATTCATCTCTGATTCTTTCATTATCCCCATTTACTGAAACATAACTTGCAGCTATCACTAATCTATATATCCCTATGGTCATACTCATTCATGATAAACTGGATTACACCAATTCATCCTTTCTGGCATACATTTTAGCTCTTCCAATGATAATTAAACTTACATCTTCACTTTTGTCCATGTTTGCATCAAGCCCACTGCACAAGATCAGGCCATTTTCGCTCATATCTATTCCTTTCTTCCCCTTCTCTACTTTCATAGATACATAACATATCTTTATAAAGCAACATACTTTTTTTTATTTTATTTGCTAAATTCATGCTCTTTGCCATTTACTCCTCTTACATTCAAATTTGCATTCTTGTCAGGGAGATAACTGGTGAAGAAGGAGGGGGCTCCCTCCAGGGGGAGAAATGCATGCGCAGTACTGAATCACTTTGCTTACCTCCCAAGAGGCTAAAGAAGGCCCCGCCCTGATTTCTTGGGCCCTTTCTTTGAGCATTACTAGTTCATTTTAGTTTAGCTGGATTCTGTCTAGTAGAGTAGGACAATAAAGCACTAGAGCTCAACACCAAGTCTCAGCGTGTTTCCTTCACTCAAAGTCAGGACAATTCTTCCATGTACCATGGTCATTACAAGGCAGGCATCTGAATATCAATCTGAGCCACACGTTATACCTTTGATCAATAAAGGATTTCTCATAGCACTTTTTATTAAAATAGAGAAAGTGTCAGTTAGGTTATCAGCTTTAGTCACCCCTATGCCACGTGCAGCATTCTATACTTAATGGTAAACACAGTTCAGGTCAGTTTTGGCCCATTCAGCCAATATGCCACAAGTGCAACCAAAGCCAATTTTAGAAACATATTCATGCTCTTATATGCAGGCTAGACTCTCTAATCTAGAAGTTATATGTAGGGTACTGACACACCCTTGGGAAGTTTTTCTAAAAGGGAAAATATAGCAGGATTATTAAATTAGCATATCTCTGTTATTATTGATGATAATGTATCACTTCATCGATGGATGCCAAATATATATATATTTTTAATCATCCACTTTAGAATACATAAAATTTATTACCAGAGAGACTTGCAGATGTACTTAGTAATTTGCTGAAAGGGTTCTGCTTTATAAGCATTTCATAAATCAAATATATGGGAATCTGTATCTTAGTACTCATATAGATTTCCTTAGATATTAAGGTGAAATATATAAGAATGAAATAACAAAACCATTTCACATCAAAAATATTCTCTGACAACTGTTTCGAAACCCAATGGTGAACTGGTAAGGAAACAAAGTGAGCTAAAGTAACAAATTATTTACTATCACCAGTTCTATAGAAATTGTTTTGGCAGTCTAGATCTCTGCATGTATTGAATTATTTCACATAAGTATTGTTTTCAAGTGCCTTATTCTGCCTTTGTCAGTCATTTGCAGACTGCAGCAATGCAGCTGATATACACTGGCATAATGATATTCCCACTTTGAAAAGAATAGGATAAAACCCAGCTTCATTGGCATAAGCATTCAAATTATTCCCATAGTTTGCGGCAGTAGCTATGCACATTTTTTAATGAACATGTGCAAACCCACATCATTAATAGGGGGATGGTAAAACACAGGACTCTGGGATTTTGCCAGGCCCATTGGCTTTATAAGTGCCATCCATGTCATTTGCCACATTTTGTTTGTCCCTTTTGTAGCCAGGAAGTTCAAATAGCAGGCTCATATTTATACATGAGCAGATCTGCTTTAAATGCCCTTTGGGCAAAAAGATGTAATATCAATCAAATTTTTGTTGTTGCCCACCACATTTGAAATTACAAATAACCTTCGGAATATTGCAGAAAGTCAGTGTTTTCACTGTGTAACAGTGCCGTGTAACAGCGCTCTGCACGTGTCATGCCGGCCACATGACCGCGGAAGCATCTTCGGACAGCGCTGGCTCTTCGGCTAAGAAATGGAGATGAGCACCGCCCCCTAGAGTCGGGCACGACTGTGCAGGGGAAAACCTTTACCTTTACAGTGTTTTCTGCACTGATATTGTTTTTATACCCTCCCCACTTCTTCACTTGTTATTACAAATTTGGTGCAGGGGTAGAAGAAGGCTGGAGGCTGCTGGTAAATAGGCTGTAAAGAATGTTCAAAGCCATATTATGCAGGTTTTTCCTACCTTGTGTTACGAAAAGCAATAAAAGCCAAAACAAAAAACAAAAGGAATGACAGCCGTGTGTACTTTCAACAGAATCTACCAAACGGCTGGCAAATAATAGCTTTTCCATCTCTCTGGAGCAGATTTCAAGGAGTATGAGAATTGGAGAATGGGCAAAGTGGAGGAGGGTACAAGATACTGGGAAGCACTGGGAGGATGGTAGATTAAATCCTTTATACCAGTTGATAGCAGAAGGTCAACCATCAGCAGAATGGCATCATTGGGTACAACACTTAGTCTGCAGTTCTTAATGCACTTACTATTAAGATTTAAGTCTTACTAAGCACAGTGAGGCTTATATCTGAACAAACATATGCAGGATAGCATTGTACAAGTTGCCTTTTCTGCTTACGCTATTATTAAAAAAGAAACCAAACGTTTTTCTCAGAGTTTGTTATGATCTTTATGAATGTTTTAGCCATTATTCATCTGTACTCCTTTAAAAATTGATTGCAGAGATTTTGTGAAAATTCATTACCATTGACTGCCAAAGATATGGACAAATTATTTTCCCTCCACATGTAAAACAATGTAAGTTGCTCACAGTTTGTTCTCTAGCTAAACTATCCCCAGATCTTGTTCCAAATTACCTGTTTCTAATCTTAGAGCATAAGTTGATGAATTAATCATCGTCGACCATTGTTTCAGATTGGAAATTCTCCAAGGAAATGCTAGTTTTTAAAAAAGGCTATATTAGTACTTAATGGAAAACTCAATATCAGAGGAAGTCTCAGGAGCATGATATCAGCCATCAGCTTTATAGCACATCTGAAGATAAAATTATGTTTGCCATGCTTATGTCCCTTGTATTTGAAAGTCAACTTTTATTTATTTTTTAAATTGTTTTTTTAATTGCTTTAAAATTCCAAATCATGACTTCTTGCTAATAGGCTGTTCTGGGGATAATAGAAAACAAAGTCTTGTAATAGGAGAATAAGCCTCCTTTGCCCTCAAGTTTCCACATCTGCTTTTCTCTTCCTTCAAGATTGCCACAGGGATGTATATATAAGCTGTCTTTTCTCTGTTGAATTTTTATTCATTATTTTATTCCTTCATTAGATTATATTCTATTGTTTCTTCTTTCTCTTGTTTTTTTATCAACCATGACACCCATGGGAGTGGGAGGGGGATTGCTTAGGCTGAGGGAAAGCAACTAGCTCAAGGTCATCCAGTTAGCTTCCATGGGTGAATTTAGATCTGAACCTGCATCTCTCCAGTCCTAGTCCAACCCTCTACAATAATCACCCTGGTTTTCTGAATCTTGACCAACTATGGACAATTTAATTATGACAAATGGACTCAGGTAGCTCCACAACATGTCTGATGAAATTGACTATTTTTGTGAACAATTCTTTAGTATTGGATTATTTTTTTAGAATGCAGTTAATCTAAGTGGAAGCTTCAGATCTCTGCATAACCAGATAGAGAACAGGGCAAGTACTGAGAAATCTAAGGTCATTCTTCTCATGCTATGACAGGGATAACCATTATACCTACTGCAGCCAATATCTTGAGCAGACAGCATGAATATTTATGTATTTATTTATTTAATTTTTATCCCGCCTTTATTATTTTTATATATTCAAGGTGGGTAACGTACCTAATACTCCTTCCTCCTCCTATTTTCCCCACAACAACAACCCTGTGAGGTGAGTTGGGCTGAGAGAGAGAGACTGGCCCAAGGTCACCCAGCTGGCTTTCATGCCTAAGGCGGGACTAGAACTCACAGACTCCTGGTTTCTAGACCGTTGCCTTAACCACTAGACCAAACTGGCTCTATATCTAGTGAATATCTGTCATGTGTTTGTACACAAGATATTTGAATCAATGGGTAGTATTCAAGGAGATGCAATGATTATTTTGATCAGAAGAAACAAGAATGAGACCTTCATCATGTATAGTTTTTATTAATGCAAATGTGTGTCCCTCATGACTTCATAATTATATGAAAAGGACTTTCAATATCCATGAATGCTTATGCACATGGAATACCAGGGAGGGAGATGAGAGAGAAAGAGAGATGAAAGTAAATAGTGATGGTTACCAATATACAGACTATTTTAAATATTAAATAACAACCACTACATAACATTGCTTGTCCCTCTTCCTGACTCCTCTTGTGTCACTAATTTACCCTTTGCTTTTTCATACATATATGATAAAGCTGAATAGCTTCCTCTTAATAATAAGTCTCTTCAGCATTATATTATCTCCTCCATTTCTTCAGTCCTTTGAATCACCACAATGGGATGCAGTATTAAGCGGCTCTTACTGAATGTTAATGGATTTAGGAGCTCAGTGAAATGCACAAAAGCAGAGGTAGGGGAAGGAGTTTAGGCTTTTTAAAAAGCATAGTTTTACACCTATGTAACATACATACACTAGACCAGCTCAGCTTATCAACATAAAATATTCAGGAACATATGTCCCAGGTACCTATGTTTGTTTGTGTCTTTGTCTGCATGTATAAACATGTATACGTGTGTGTGTTTATTTATTCAATTTATATGGGCACCCATCTTGCGGTAGCAACTCTAGGTGGCTGGCAACATAGAAAAACATCATACAAAGCCAACAATATATAAAACCTATAATGACAACTGAGGTAAAACCCAATCTACAAGAAAATAAGAACACCACAGAGGTTCCAGCTAAGCTCCTGACCCCCACACCTGGAAACACATTCAGTCTTTACATCTTTTTGAAAAGATGGCAGGATTAGGGCCAATCTAATATCCATGGCTATAGTGTTCCAAAAGTCAGGTGCTGTGACAGAGAAGTCCTGCTTTCTGAGTCCCCCAGGATGACATTCTTTAATTGATTGGACCCACAGCATGCTTCTCCTGTCAGACCAATTGGGACAAGTAACAATGATTGGGGAGAGTCAATCTTGCAAATAACCAGGCCCCATGCAGTGAGATGTTTTATGGGTGACAATCAGCACCTTGAACTGCATCCAGAAGCATACTGGGAGCCAGTGCAGCTCATGTAGTTGAGATGTAATATGGGCACACTGTCGATATTATATGGAATATAAACATGGAGTAAAATTTGTAGATTTTCTCTTGTATTTCCCATCTCTTGCTTGAGGAATCATTGCTTTTTCCTTGCTGTTAAGACTTGCACATCCAACTGTAGGAGGATGTTGAACTAAAGTAAATTGTACCAATTGAAGAGAAATAAAGTAAATTGTATTTGAATAGAAGAGAATATATGTAGCTCAGGGTTGAACTGTGGAGTCCTTGGTGCTCTCTGAGCGTGGTTGTTTGCTTGCAGACATTTCATTACCTAAGTAGGTAACATCAGTGCTAGTGAGTGTGGGGTTTGCTCCCTGTTTATATACAGTAACTTGCCCTGCCAGTGTTGGTGGGGGTGTGATTTTCTCCTTGGTAGTTCCTTGTTTAGGGTATTGTTCTTTGCTTGATTGTTTGTCTGGCCTTAATTATCTGGGTGTTGGCTGCTGGAGAGGATGTGTTCTGGTCTTTTTGTTTCTTTCTTAGCTTTTTTATTGTCTCTTTTGAATTGTGTGTAAATATGTTTATTTCTATGTGTCTATTGCTGGCTGATTTGTCTGAATGCCAAGCTTCCAGGAATTCCCTATCATTTTTGGATTTAGTTTGGTCTAGGGTGCTCACAGTTTCCAGTTGAAACTATGGTTGAGTCTGTCCATGTGTTATGAGATTAAGGAGTTTCCATGGTGTCTTCTGACTGCTGGTTGGTGTTCATGGATGCACTCTGCTAGTCTTTTTCCCATCTGTCCTACATAGTGGCTGTTACAGTCCTTACACTGTATGTTGTAGATGACTCCTGTTTTTTCCTCTTGGGCTACTGGGTCTTTTGGTTTACTTAAGATATTATGGAGGGCTTTAGTTGGTTTGTGTGCTACGGTGATGCCATGTGGTTGTAATAATCTGTTGTAAATTATATTTGAGTATGACTTAGCGAGTCAGTTAGTTAGTGATTGGTTTATTTATTTTGAGTCTATGCTCATCCTCATTATTTCTATACTTGTACATGGAATCCTTTAACAACACTCTTAAATTAGAAGCCAGGAGTTGAGTAACATGTTTTTCTGGCCAACTGGCCTCCCTAACTTCAATAGGTTCCTAAAAAAAAGCCAATGCAGAACTGGCTTCTGCATGTCTGGGTCCCACATGTCCAGACTGGGTGGCAGGCATGTTCAAAGGGTTTGGTCAAAAAAGTCAAGATGGTGGCTGCAATGATGAAATCAAAGCTCCACTTTATTTTTATGGGCAGTGCACATGTGACATCCAACTATATAAATTTGCAATAAATTTATCAACGAGGTGTTTCAATGCTATTAACTGCTTTCACCTACATTTGCATATCCCACATTGCATGCCCCACATGATAGCAATGTTTAAAAAAGTGGCATGTCAAATTTTCTATCTTCTACTTATTTCTATTCTAACAGAAACCAAATGTTATCAGAAATCTCCAATTAGTGTTACTGTCGATGAAGGTTCTCAGTCATCCAGGTGGAATTGTCTGTAGTTTGAATCATGTCAACTGGATTTCTATTTTCTCAATGGAAACGTTTCGCTCCTTATCCAAGGAGCTTCTTCAGTCTGAGCAAAGTTTGTAAGGGAATCCTTAAATATGTTTCTAGGGTGGCTGTGTGACCTTGCACCTGTGGCTAGGTCATGGTTATTTTGAGATGTTTATTTCTAAGTCCCTTTATCATCCAAAGGCATCCTTTGGATGATAAAGGGACTTAGAAATAAACATCTCAAAATAACCATGACCTAGCCACAGGTGCAAGGTCACACAGCCACCCTAGAAACATATTTAAGGATTCCCTTACAAACTTTGCTCAGACTGAAGAAGCTTCTTGGATAAGGAGCGAAACGTATCCACTGAGAAAATAGAAATCCAGTTGACATGATTCAAGCTACAGACAATTAGTGTTACTATTTTTTTAAAGAAAGAAATGATTGAAGCTGTGAAAAGCATCAGGCCTGTACATAGTTTCATTATGTACCAATCTTGACTATTGACTTTATTCATTTCCAATAATATTTATGCATTTTGGTAGCATATCTAAAGACATATTCCTAAGTTATATTCTAGGAATAGCATCTAAGCAAAATAAAATATTTATGGTTTATCTAAAATGGAATGTCAGCTATTCAATTTCTGTAATGATTGACATAAGCTTTTATTACTCCTGATTTACCACCATTTAATTTATTTATTTATTTATTTATTTATTTATTTATTTATTTATTATTTGAATTTATCCCCGCCCATCTCTACCATGGTAGACTCTGGGCGGTTTACAATCAGAAATTTTACTTATGCTTAAGTTAATGAAGACCATTAGAGTCATTTGAAACTGGTAAACAGAGAAGACCTTAAGGGTCATTCAACAATAAATTATGAAATAATGTAATGTGCTAAAGAATGTTTTATTCAGCATTTTGAAAATCTATCACAACTAAATTGAAAGTGATTTTTAAAATAGATTAACTAAACCTATTGAGCATAACCTCCAGGAGGAACTGTTCAAATATATACCAGTCCTGTTGCCTCAACTGCAAAGATGCAACTTGAACCGGTGAAGAATAGCTTGCATTCCAAGTAGCTCAGAATTACTTTTCCTCTCTACAGTATATGATAATGACTTCACTATCAATTTTGGGAAGAAAAGAACTGTCGAACCAGCTGATGGTATAAAATGAAAAAGGAAGAAAGAAATGTTTGTAATAATCTAAACAATAGATGTGGCCCCAAATTAAATAATCATTATAGCATCCCACAGTTGCTACCACAATCTAGTAAATCAAGTGGTACTGTTGATAAGGCAATTAAAGCTGACAAAATGGATTAAAAGAGGGGCTTGCTCCATTCCTACCCCTCATTCACTGTGTTATAAAAAATGCATCCACAGCAGAACTTTTTTTTTCTTTTTTAGACTTTTTTTTCATCAGGGCAGATGAAACACAAATTTTGAGCCTCTGACATATTGAAAGATGCCCTTAGAAAAATGGACATGCTGGAGAAAATCAGTGGGTGAGGCAAGACAGAAACTAGATTTCCTTTAATTTAAATTGTATTAAAATTAAAACAAATAAAGTAAGAGAATACTGAACGGGCAGATAGAGCATAACACCAATAATCTGCTGGGAGATTTTCTTGCAGCAGACTTGACTATTGGATATCAGAGCAATTGCTTCATAAAGAATTTTGTAAATGACTACTGTCCCAGAGGCAGTGTATCCTGATCACTGTTTTTTCTCTTCAGTTGTCAATAGTTGTGCTCTCAAGGATCCATCTTTTACTTTCAGAGGACCATAGAGGTATTTGACTAATGCAGTACAATTCACTTCTGAATGTGGGAGAATGTAAAATGAACAGTTTCTTCTGTTCAGGCAAAAGGATTTTAGTGGTCAACTCTTAAAAACTATGTTGAATCTGTATACTGTGAATCCCCTTGACCTTACCCATGTTTGTGAAGCTGAATTAGTGTTACCATCTCTTTCTCTCACTGTTTTTCCTTTTCACTTCATGCTATATACATACTATGTATACAGCTGTAGTCTATGGCTATAATTGCATAACACATTTAACTGGTCAAAGGTGAGTTAGCAAGTTATGCAAACACTGTACCCCAGTGAACTAAACCTAAAAACTAACCAAGGAGATTGTTTGAGGTTAAACCACCTGTTTCCAGATAACTGCATCATACAAACAGAAATGAAATCATAAGGCAGCAATGCAAAACCAGCACTTACTTAAGAACTCGGTCTCTACTATTTTTAAAAAACTTTTCACCCCTCTCCCCACACAGATAGGGTTAGAAAGGGGACAGAAATATGTAAACCCCCTTGACTCTTTTCAAAAAGGCTTGGGGGGTAGGGTTTACCAGAAAAATAAACATCTTGAAGTAAAACCTTCCAGCTTCCTTTGCAGCAGCTGGAAAGACTTAGAAAATAACAGTTGTTCAGCTGATAACCAACAGCACTGTTGGTTCATAGGATGCCCCAGAGAGTTGGTCAATTACATTGTCCAAACATGGCTATTGATTTTGGCTAATACAGATGGGTAAGAATTAATTTGGTTTGGGCTTTCGTTAAAAGAACTTGCCAATATTTATAGATTTCTTTTCATTAAACAGATAGAAAGAACATTTTTTAAAAATAAATAAAATATCAAGTTTAGATTGGATGTCGTTTAGGAAAACGAAGATGGGCACAACTGTGAAACCTGTGAGTAGACAAAGCTCTCCCAGAGCTTTTGGGACAGTCTCAGAGGAGTGATTTTTGTGTAGGCTTTCCTTTCTATTCCCTCCAATATTTTGTGGCTGATGGAAACTAGAACTACAACAAATCTTGTTGGGTGATGTGGAGGTGGGTAAATGTTGTCTTTCCTCAACCTCCTTTAGGCAGGAAGTAGAGTCTTCCTTTCTCAAGGTAGCAAACTTGTTCTTAAATAAAGGGGTACTTACACTTCTGTGAGAATATGGTGTGGTAGGAAGGAGACAGTTTTTTGTTGTTTCCCTACCTTGTTTTGTTGTTTCCGCGCCCCCCCCCCCTTTCTTTTTTTTTTTTGCACTGTTGAATACTGTCTGGACTACTTCTCAGTCACTTCTTTCCTTTGGTGGTCATTTCCAAAGTAATTTTTTTTCTTTGTCCTTGGCTTGGCCTGGCTTTTTCTTCCTTCGCAGTGATATCACTACCACCAATATTATTTTCTTACTAAGCTAAACAAGTTCCTCCATGTGGTAACTTATGCACCAAAGCTGACACAGGTCTGTTATTTTCATGCCTTCAATTGACCACGGTGGCTCAGGTGGTTAAGACGCTGAGTCAGAGGCCATTAAGGCTGACAATTCGGCAGTTCGAATCCCAAGAGCACGAGCCGCGTGCCAGAGTGAGCTCCAGGCAGTTTGTCCCAGCTTCTGCCAACCTAGCAGTTCAAAAGCATGCAAATGCAAGTAGATAAATAGGTACCACATTCTTTGGTGGGAAAAATCACAGGGACATGAAAGGAGCCTCCTTGGGCGTCCCCCGGGAAACGGTGATGTCACCGGCAAATCCTTTCACTACAAAAGTGCCTTAGTGCTTCTGACACACACAAAAAAATGCCTTCAATTCTTGTCTGCAGTAAAACTTCTTTAAAATAAAATATTATGATGGGAGAAATACAACCATCCCTATATTTTTTATTTATTTTTTATTTATCAATCAAATTTATCACCGCCCATCTCTACCACGGTAGACTCTGGGCGGTATATCACTTCAAGTGTGTTCACTCTGTTATGTATGAATCAAGCCAGTGACCATAGATCAGTGAAAACTTTAGTCTCAATACCAGATGCTTTATGATGAAGTCTAAACATAGCTAAAACATCTATAGTTCTTTTCTTGCCTTCAAGCTCTATTGTTATGTCTTATTGTTTTAGACAAAAACATTTTCTATATCTTCTAGCTTCTTATCCCTGCAGGATATCTTGCTGGAAAATAATGAAGATAAAACAAGACCGTGCAAAAAAATATACGAAATTTCTTTCTGAACCCAACTCCAGAAAAATAGGACATGGAACTGTCAGGAATGATAAAATCCACTATTACAGATTAACCTTCAGCATGAAAAGATGTTATTTCTATTCATAGTTCTTATGAGATCATTTTAATTTTTAATATTAAATTATACCTTATATAAGGTTCTCTACCTATAACAGTCAATTAGTAAGGAAGTGTGGAACTTCCAATATAAATTTAAACAAAATCTCATTAGAGATGAAAGTTGAAAAGAAGACATTCAAAAAGTGAACTACCTCCAGAAGATATTCTGGAAAATTCTTAACTTTATAAGAGGAAGGAAAATCCATGCAACATGTGAATCTTGATATTAACAAAACTGATGGCCAAGAAAATATAAAAATGACAGGCACAACAAAATCATCTTTATATATCACAGCAAACAGTGAAACCTAGCCAGGTTTGGCCAATCTTGAAAAAAATTAACAGGGTCAGGTCTGGTTGTTATTTGGGTGGGTGCTATAGAGAAGTCATAAGGTTCTATGGGAGAAGAGAGATTTAGCAATGTCTATATTAAGTGGGAAGAAATAGGTAAACCCAGAAAGAACTGTCAGCTAAGTTCACCGTGGATGTACAATGTTCTGGTGGTGGATCTGCTGGAATGTGAGATCAACTACTTACTACTATGCTTCAGCTCCTTAAGAAGCAAGCACTATAAAAATTCCATTCAATTTCCTGTGTTCCCTCATCTGATGGAAACAGATAGTGACCTGCTGTTCTTGAACTTTTAGCTCTTTGGGAAACTGGAAGCATGCAACAATATATCAGCTACTGCAGAGACATTAAAGAAGCATGTAATTTCTCCGAATGCACAAATAAGTG
Organism: Charina bottae; assembly: GCA_023362775.1. Classification (NCBI taxonomy): domain Eukaryota; kingdom Metazoa; phylum Chordata; class Lepidosauria; order Squamata; family Charinaidae; genus Charina; species Charina bottae. The sequence continues at coordinate 63,809,488 of JALMGJ010000006.1, forward strand.
CCTTTCAACTAGTCCCAAGTTCAGTATATCGTGAATGATAAATTGGCTAATACTGTCCCTAAGGAAATCAATGTGTTAAATTTATTTGAAAACATAATTATCAGGATGGTGACACCTTTTAACATTGTTTGAAAGCTTAAATGGAAAAGCTTCTTTCAACAGACCTGACAGAATATTGAACAGTAAAGAGCTGGGTTTTTTTTCCAGGAAAATAAATCATCATCTGCTCAAGAGTATAATCATTTAATCATCCTTGTCAATGTTGTTCTAAACCAAAATCCATCAAGGTTGTTAAAACTAAAGCATGGGAGAAAAAGTAGGAAATGCATTATATATACCTACCATCTAGATATTTTGAGCAAGATGTTCAGCTGCCATTAAGTGTATAGGTAAGAAATGCTTAATTATTAAAAAATTGTGTTATCAGGGCTGATAAAAGAAGTATTGATGCTTATCTTAATATGTAGCTCAGCATCTACCATACATGAACTGGTAGTATCTTTCAGAGTTTCAGAAATAGGATTCTTTTCTGCTCTTTGTAGATATCAGACACTGAACATGGGATCAGCTGGTCTGCCCCTGGGTTGTATATTTTCTAAAGGAAGAAGAAAACCCAGGATTAAAGCAAGCCACTGCTTAGTGAAATGTGTAATCCCAGTCACTTCAGTTTACTTCTGAGTAAGCATGTAAAGGAATATACTGGATGTTTTCCTAATAATGGGATTTTGATATTATTGTTAAACATGAAGGGAGCATAGCATAAACTACTGAGGAAATGAAAGCTAAGATTTCAACTCCTCTGATTATTTTCATACAAGTGTCACTGATATCAACTGCAGAGTCGTATATTTACTTAATTCAACAGGATTTAAAATGCGTAACATGTGCATTTTTGACACCATATTAATACTAATATATAAACAAGTAAATGTCAAACAGTTATGGCTGGCTTATGCAATCTCAAATTTTGTTGGTGAACTATCTAATTTATGAAACGGAACCTTGTTCACAAAAAAACTTTACTCAGATTCCTGTAAGTGTAGTTGTCCATTTGAGATTGACCAGAACATCTTTTCAGAAGAGAATATACAGAAAACTGCACATGAAAAATGTTGACAAAAATATGGGGAATACCTCTTTCCATTTCAGCTAGAAGATCCCCCCCCCCCCCCCCGAATTCTAACTGGCTTTGTCATAGGGATGTGAGCAGCATTTGCCGTAAGTGCAGCTGTTTTCTGGTGCTGAAAAGCATTAATCCATCTTCATCTGACATGATTCCCCCAGTGCCACATACATACATACATACATATAGATAGGCTGACCATATGTAAACCCGTTTTTTTAGCATTTTTCAACCATCCCATCGTTTTGATAAAAGTCTCAATTTTGTCCTGTTTTTTAAACCCGGCAGGAATGGCACGGAAGGAGGATCCGAGCCGGGGCTGCCGATTGGAGACAACCTGGAAGAGGAAGCCCTCCCACCTATCAGCGCGCGGCAAAGGAGGGCGGGGTTTTCAGGCGGAAGCCAATCGTGCAGACGGGGGGTTTGCAGGCAGGAGCCAATCACGCAGACCGGGGGGTGGGGTTTGCAGGCGGGAGCCAATCGTGTGGACCGGGGGGCAGGGACCCCTGTCTTTTTCATAAATACGGAATATTACATAAGACCCTGTCCCGTTTTACTATCCCAATATCCCATTTTTGTCTCAAGGAAATATGGTCAGCCTACATATAGAAACAAGACAAGCCACTTGAGACATAGATTTCTCTTTTCAAGGGTGTGAGCTACTGACATGTTCAGAGATGTTGCCCTTCCTCAAGAAGTATTTTCAGAAAAGAAATACTAGGGCCTCCTTTGTTGAAAGGGTAAAGTTATGGTGTTTAGAGGACCCAAATCACTAAGTGCAGTAGTTGAAATCTTCCCAGACAATGAACAATTCTAGATTGCTTAGTTCCAGTTGGATAATATCAGGAATGAAAATCAACACCAAGCTTCACCTTTTTGAAGAAATGCTCCCTGTCAGTTTGAACGGTGATCTAAAAATACAAAAGAAGTGAATCATGGTACAATAAAAATGCATTAGGGGTATTCCATTTTAGAATAACATCACAGCAGGCAGGTGTCAGGCATCAAATGCCATCAAAGAAGAACCAAGGAACAGCTGTCTGCTTAGTGTTTTTATTAGGTATCCCCTAGTGGTTTTCATTTCATTGAAAGTTTTATCACAGAAGTGAAACATTTGATTTTGACTATGAACTACTCTGAAATAGCAGTAGATCTGGTCCTGAGTCATAATTTTTGGTATAGTAGGGGATTTGATAAGCTTGTAGGCTAGCTGAATCTGAGGTAAAAAATTAGAAGCAGCACTGGGGAACATCATGTGATTGCAGCTTGCACGTGTCTTATCTTTCACTGTAACATACATCTTAAAATACATCATTTGCATCAAGGTAGTTAACAAAAAAAAGAAAAAGAAACATTAGACATATAAAAACATGCATATATACATACTCACCAAGCTATTTCCTTTCAGATTAAGCAATAGTATTAAAAGTATAAAGAAAGAATAAGAAGTAATAAGACAACCACACTGATTTCTTTTTTTTTAATAGTAATTTTATTAAAAATTACAATTAAGAAAATAAAAAACTAATACAAATTAAATAAATAAAGGAATAAAAAGAAAAAAATAGAAAATGCAGAAAAGAAAAACAGAAAAGAAAGAAGAAAGAAGAATATAGTAAAGAAAAAGTGTGTTTGTGTGTGTGTATGTGTATATGTGTGTGTGTGTGTGTGTATGTATGTGTATATATATATATATATATATATATATATATAGAGAGAGAGAGAGAGAGAGAGAGAGAGAGACTTGAGTTCTCCCTTCATCACAAGTATAAACAATTTTAGTAACTTATCACCATCTCTTAAAATACAACAAATAAATGATCTCTTCTTCCCATATCCCATCTCTTATCTATAAACAGATATTTAAAGTGTCGTCATTCAGTCCTGATCAGCAAAAGTCCATTAAGGGTTACCAGAGATAACAACATATCTATTTTAACCTTGATTGAATAAACCAGCTTTATATCCCTTCCTTTTACTTTTAACAATCTTGATCTTTAATCCATTCAAATAATGTCCTAGAACTTGATTTCATTTTTTCTTTGTCCCTTCTCACAAAATTCTTCAAAACCTTAACAAGTCTGTTTTATAAATAGAATATGGGAAAGATATCCAGGTCACTTTTTTGGTTTGTTATTTGTATATCCCTTTTAATTTTTTTATCCCGCCTTTATTATTTTTATAAATAACTCAAGGCAGTGAACATACCTATTACTCCTTCCTCCTCCTATTTTCCCCACAACAACAACCCTGTGAGGTGAGTTGGGCTGAGAGAGAGTGACTGGCCCAAGGTCACCTAGCCGGCTTTCATGCCTAAGGCGGGACTAGAACTCACAGACTCCTGTGATTATTAAGACATCAGGCAGTTTCATTTTTATATCCAGTGTAGCATCTTTTTCCATATCATTCTTATAGCCTGTCATTTTTAAATCCACTTTCAGATCAGTCTCAGTCTTGTCCAGTAAAGCTTGTTCCTCTTCCATTAAATCTTTTAAACACAGTCTATCTATAGAGGCAGACGCTCCTAAAATTAACTTCTGGGTCCATTGTTCAAAAATATCCTTCAATATATCTAATATTGAGGTATTTTGCTCCATTTTGTATTAGCAAGTCAAATTTAAGTGTTCTCCTTTAATTGTAATATTTAGTTCCTTCTGGTTCCCTCTAGTGTCCAACCTTCAAAGTTCCATCCTATCATGTTTCTTTAAAAAAAATTCAAAACAAAACCATTTTCCCACAGGAAGGATTCTTTAAATTAATTCCAAAATTTTATTTCAATCCATATGGACCCTTAGTCCATTTGTAACTTTCCAAAATCAATGTTCTAATCACCCTTTTACTGTTTATTCAAAAAAAAATTGTAAGTCCTTAAACTTATATTTAAAACTTCTTTCGCTGAGGATTGAAGGAAACTCACCCAGTGCTGTAAAACTTGTCCATCCAAAGGTTCCTAGTAGCTGAAAAGCAGTTAATAAGCAAATTCCAAAAATGATTAGAAAAGGAAGTATGTGAACCTAGTGTCCTTTGAAAAGGTGCCAACTGGGGCTTCCAGTGAGCAATGGCGGACTGAGCAGCTGTGCCTGTGAGAGCTCCGTGGGCAGAGCTGGCATCGTGGCAGTTTTTTGAGGCACAGGCTGGCTTTTCCTGTAGCCCTGAGTGTGTTTCCAGGCAAGGAAAATGCAGGAATCGACCCATTTGTCCTCCTGATGGTGAGTTGCAGCCAGGAGACTGTGGATGGTGTGTGCGATCGACCGGCAAGACTTCACCAGGAGGATGGGATTTCATCTCTTCCTTGCCACGTTTGCAGCCTTAAAGGGACAGTAAGTCCTGCCTTCTTCTAAAACACCAAATATTTTTAAGTTATGTACCCTAAGAGAAGCTTTCTACAGTAAAATGTAGCGGAATCTCTTGGTGTTTATCATTATTTTTGGATTATATTTTAATTTTTTTACAGTTTTGGCTTGTTTTCCCATTTACAGTGCAATGAGGATTGAGAATATATAATTGCCTTCCACTTACTATTTGTAGTATTGGATTTGAAGGAGTTATATTTTCCTACACGTTGGGATTGCTGTTCTAAATTTTAAGCTTTCTGTTCATTTTTTTTTCCGGGTCTTGTTTGCTAGTATATTTTCCTCTGCCAATTTGAGATGGAAGTTATTTTTTTTATTAACTCATTAACTCCTTTTTTTTTGTGTGTGAGTCAAGTCACTAGGGGCACCATAATCTACTGTTTGAACTATGGAAGATTTTAAAGAAGACTTCTTAGAACTTTATCAAGATATAAAAGAGATTTATTCAAAGTGTTTTCAAGATATTTTGCAGAATGTTCGGGCCATTGGAGAAGAGATTGTTGCCAAACTGTGTCATTTGGATGAAATTGTTGTGATGGAAGATTTTGAAGAAGATGAGGAATTTTGTGTTGGTGGGATTGGAGTGATGCTGGGGGAGGATTGTGGTTTGGTGCTGAGGGAGTTAAAGCAACAGTCTAAATTTAAATTTGTACAGGGAGTCACTCTGTTGGGTCAATATTATGACTATCTGAATCAATGTTATTGGGAAAGAAGGAAATATGTTGTGAGGGAGGTTTTTTTTGCTGAGAAGTCTGAGTGTTTGAAGGTGGCAGTGGGGTTGTTTGACTTCTGTAAAAAAATTGCCTTATGTATAATAGGGAGATATGCCGTGGTATATTTCGAGGAGGGGTAAAAAAAATAAATAAATGTGTAAATGGATGGATAAACAGGCTATTATGATTTTATTTTCTTAATGATTTGGAGTAAGACTTACAGGATTTTTGATTTGTATGACTTAAAAAGTATTGATAAGATATAATAATACTTGGCTTTTAAATTTAATAGAATTAAATCTGTTGTAGTATTATTGACTATGAAAATAGATAACTTGCATGTTTTTATAATTTGATTTTTATTATAGTGGACAGAAATATATAGAATAATGGTAGGAAGGAAGTAATTAAATGGATGTTGCTTTAAGGGGGAGGGAAATTTATTTAGAAATTGATTTAGAAATTCATATACACATACACATACACATACACATACACATACACATACACATACACATACACATACACAAACCTTTTTATATAAGGGGAATGAACAATTGTATTAGTGATTTGCATGTGTTAATGAGAGGATTTATAGAAATAATGTGATTTTGGTTTGACAAATAGTAAGGGTTTGACTATGAAATTTGCTGTATATTTTTGCTGTTGAAAGTTGGAAGTCACCCTTGTATGTAATCTTAATTTTTTTGTTTTTCACACTTTTCAAGTTTTCTCTCTTTTTTTGTAGTTTTTTGTTTTTCTGTAGTTTTTATCTTTGTTGAAAACTAATAAAATTATATCCAAAAAAAGAAAAGAAAAGGTGCCGACCGCGGTGTGAGCGAAGATGACTTTCCCTCATCTCCTAGAGCTCTAAATCTACCAGAGACCACTGTCTTGCAGTCTCCTCATGAGGAGCAACTGTATGGAGCACTTTTGGGCAATCTCAAGTCCTCTCCTTGTCCAGAGAAGAATTATGAAGAGCCGGTCTACTCGCAGGATCCTCATTTTGCCGTGATCATTGGTTCCACTTTTGTGGAGCCATCTTCAGTTCACCATTTCTTCCCTGGAAGTCCCACACTGATTTCTTAAGTAACCCACTCTCACTGTATTTAACTTCATTTTATGTTTCTCCTGATTTACCCAACCCACTTCCTTTCAACAAAGTGAGTAGAGGCATACTCTTATACGCAGCCATTTTCATATATCTCAACAAACATTCCTTCCTTGCAGCAATTCAAATATTACCCACTACCTTTCTACCTGCATTTACACATCTTAAAATTTCTTAATCCATTTTCTCATGTTCACAGTCATCCACTTACTCTAGTTTTTATTACTTACGTATAAATTTTACTCATTCACTTGATTTACTTTATCATATACAACACCTTGGTTTTTGATTAATGTTCAAATCCTATACACCTCTTTACATCATGCAGTCTACCTAACATTCACTTCAAATCAAAGTAAACATCAACAAAGTTAATAAAATAACGTTGAAATTTACTGAAAAGAAAAACAAAGAAAAAGAAGAGAAAGTTTGGAAATTTATCTCATGAACCAAGAACTCCAAAAATTTTGATCAGATTCCTTGAAGGTCCTCTTACTTGCCCCTTTGTCTTAAAAGCAAAAGAAAAATTTAAAATTAATAATAAATTTAGCCCAAAGTAAATGTAAACATTTCCTTATTAAGCTTTTTAAACTGCAATTTCCCATTAATATAAGCCTTTTATGGGTAAAAAGATCGAAGTTATCTCTGTGACATACTGTTTTGCAGCATTAAGTGGAAATAATGAAAGTGATCCTTGAAGAAATGAGAAACCCAATTCTTGACAGGATTTTAGTGGGATCACATATAATAGTTTTCAAGCTGAGCTCAAAGAGAGGCTGAATTCTGACACTTATTTTTTTTTCAACATAGCCACTGTCCAGATGGCGAAACAGACTGGCTCCTGGTCAGCAAACAAGTAAGATAAGGCTATATAATCTTGCCTTTTTTATTCAACAGGTATGAGGAAAGAAGATGAACATGGTTTTAAAATAGCTTGAAGAAACTTTAATAACCTGAATTATGCTGATAACACTACTATGATAGCTGAAAGTGCAAATGATTTGCAAGATATAGTAATGAAAGCCAAGAAATACAGAGGAACAATGGACTGAAATTAAATCTAAAGAAAACAAAACTAATTACAATAGATAGAGCAACCAGTCTTAGAATTAACTATGAAGAGAAAAATGTTGGAGAAGACTCCTGAGAATATCATGGACAGCCAAGAAAACAAACCAATAGATACTGTATCTGTAGCTTGAATCATGTCAACTGGATTTCTATTTTCTCAGTGGAAAAGTTTCGCTCCTTATCCAAGGAGCTTCTTCAGTCTGAGCAAAGTTTCACAAGCTCAACAGCAGCATGGTGATCTTAACGATCCTCCTTTAGATGATAAAAGGACTTAAAATAACATCTCAATATAACCATGACCTAGCCCCAGGTGTAAGGTCACACAGCTACCTAGAAACATATTTAGGATTCCCTTACCAACTTTGCTCAGACTGAAGAAGCTCCTTGGATAAGGAGCGAAACGGTTCCACTGAGAAAATAGAAATCCAGTTGACATGATTCAAGCTACAGACAATTCCACCTGGATGACTGAGAACCTTCATAGACATAAACCAATAGATAATTTAACAAATCAATCCAAAATTACCAAGCTCAAATTATCATTTTTGGGGCACATTATCCAAAGATCTAGCTCTCTTGAGAAGTCTTGAGATGGAAGGAAAGAGACAAAAGAGGATGACCAGCAGCAAGATGGATGGACTCAATTTTAGGAGTGATAGGTGCACCATTGGAAGATCTGAAAGACCAGGTTGGGGACAGATCATCCTAGAGAAAATCTATGTGTTGAAACACTGACTTGATGGCACATAATCAATAAGAGAAAAATGCCCAGTAATAAAGCTGAAAAATTTGGAACATTAAATTCAGCTTTCCCAACAGATAATTGTCATTTATATGGGGAAACTCTTTTCCTGTCAGAAAATGCTATTTAATAACGTATAAATCTGTTAAAACTGTATGAAGAAAAAAAGGAAGACTATTTGAAATGAAAATCAACCTTGGAAATAAATTCAAGCAGCTAATTGCCATCCAAGCAATTAATAAACATAGATTCTTCAGTAATAAAAGAGAAGATAATAACCTTTTTCTGGTGACAGTAATAGCAATTAAACAGTTATTAGAATAATGAAACTACAGGGAGGGCTGAGTAGGTGTCCATCTGATTGCATGTCATCTTGACCAAATCAGTTTACCACACACAAGTTGATAGGACTTTCTACTCTTCTCCATTTTCCCCAATTCCCTGTACCTTCCAAATCTGCATAAGATGCTTGGTGCAATTCTTGGAGCAGATTTGATTGTTACAGTAACTGAAGAAATTGGCAGAAACCATCTTCTCTTTGTTCTACCACCAGAAACGGCTTCTTTCAATAGAATGTTCTTTTGGATTTCCCCACATACCTGTTCTTTATTATGGTATAATAATGAGTCCTCATTTTCCAATATGATCCACATAAAGCATGTAAAATGTATTCATGATTTTGAAGGACTTCTAATTTTTTCCCCCTCATTTCATTCAGGCTGATTAAGTACTTTCTGGTAAGGTGGTAAATATGTCCTTATAATTCCTTAAATATTTAGCAGCTTCTTTAGCAGTTTGGGTAATTTCAGCAGGAAATAGAAAACTATTATAATCTTGTTTCAGTGCTATGGAAATGACTTGGAAGATACTTTTTTAAGTGACTGTTAAATTTGTAGAGGTTTTTAAAGCATAAAAATCCACAATCAGTTGAGAAATTGTGAGTTCAAGCTTATTGGTGCTGCTTGAAACTATGGAACTGTACTTTGTTTAAAAGAAGAGAAGCAGGGCTGTTTTGTCATCTCTGACCAACAGTTTTGGTCTAGTCAACAGATTCAAGCCTGATATTTTTAAAAATGCTAAGAATAAGACATAAAAATAACACCAATGTCAACTAAGTAGACTTTGACTGTACTTGCATATTAAGATACTTTATAGGTAAAAAACACTGATAATAGATACAGTTTATTTATTTATTTATTCATCAAATTTATATGGCTGTCCATCTCACAAACAAGTGACTCTCAGCAGCGTACAACAAAACTAAAAACAATTAATATATAAAAAGCAATTGTTATTATTAAAAACTTTAAAAAACTTTAAAAAACACAAGGCCAAGAGAGAACAGATATTAGGCTAAGAGCAGATGTTAATAACAATGGAATCACCTTAGTATCTCACTGGTCCCCTGGGGGCCCCAGGCCTGATGGCACAACCAGGTTTTGGGAGACTTCCATAAAAACAACAGGGATGGACCCAGATTAAATTCAGGGGGGAGGATGTTCCAAAAAGTGGGCACCACAGCAGAGAAGGCCCACCTCCTGGGACCCACCAGATATAGCTCCGTAGCAGACGGGACCAGTGAGATACTGAGGTGATTCCATTGTTACTACTAGTTAGCCTAATATCTGTTCTCTCTTAGCCTTGTGTTTTTTTAAAAAACATTAAAGTTTTTAATAATAACATACATACATACATACATACATACATACATACATACATACATACATATATTGATTTTAGCATGCCTCTTCTTCTGGATATGGTGGGATGGGTAGATGTAATTTGGGAGAGGCAGTCCCTCAGATAACCCGGCCCCATGCCATGTGGGCCTTTAAAGGTCAAAACCAGCACCTTGAATTGGACCCAGAAACAGACTGGTAACCAATGCAGCTCATGGAGCAGAGGTGTAATGTGCATTGTTCTAGAGGCACACATAACTTCCCAAGCCACTGCCTTTTGCACCAGCTGAAGTTTCTGGATACTCTTCAAGGGCAGCCCCATGTAGAGCACATTACAACCAGGAAGTTACCAGGGCATGAGTGACCGTGAGCAGAGCCCTCTGATCTAGGAATGGGCACAACTGGCACACAATACAAAATTGTGCAAAGGCCCTCCTAGCCACAGCTAAAATCTTCTCTTCAAACAGGAGTCGTGAGTCTAGGAGGAACCCCAGATTGTACACAGGTTCTGTTTGGGGCAGTGAAACCCCATCCAACACCAATTGTTGGTTTTAATAAAGTTTAAGTGCATGCATAGTGTTCATAGAGACATTCACTGTTTCCTATTTCAGATTGGACAATATCCAAAAATCATTTTCTCAAAATAATACTATATGTGTAAAACAGGAAATTGCTACAAAGTTACTTGATCAAATCAAAGCTAATTGATTTCCTCTTTCTTACTTAGCAAACAATATGACCAATACCAGCAACAAATTACATATATATAACAAATTACACATATTACATTTATATATTTGCCCACACCACTGCATTATATCACCGCCCAGAGTCCCCTCCGGAATGGGGGGAGATGGGTGGTGATATAAGTTGGAAATATAAATAAATAAATAAATAAATTTTGTACCAGCTGAAGTTCCAGATACTCTTCAAGGGGAGCCCCATATAGAGCGCATTACAGTAGTCCAACCAGGAGGTGACTAGGGCATGAGTGACCGTGAGCAGAGCCCTGCATAAATAACTAAATGCACCTCTCCCTCCCGCCTCAATATACTAGATCCTGACATTTTTAATAATCAAACTTCAAGGGTGCAGGAAACACACTCCAATATAGCGAGATGCCTTATTTAACATGATGTGAATACCGGGATATGATGCAGCTGGTGAGAGGAATTCCTTCTGGGAACTGTAAAGTGAGTAACCTCTAATGATGTGTTTCAAATTGTAAGGGAACAGACTTGTAATTGAAGCAACAAGCTTCAGCTTTGTACCTCCCTCATGTCTCTTTGTCTTCCAGGCTGTTGATGAATTTTGGAGGAAGGAAGGAGCTTGGAAGACTGGGTTGTTTATTGGCATCAAAGAGCAGATGTGTATGATGTGCATCTGGGGTGAAATAGAAATGTGTATAGCTATATATTACAGAAAAATTTCTCCCCCTTATCATTCTCAATTAGCGTTCAGAAAGCAGTGACTACAATGTCACCAGCTGCTTTCTGTGCAACTTTCTGCCTTCTGCAAAGGGAAATAGTGGTTTGTAATGGCTGCCACCTGACATTTCGTTCTAGCACCGGTAGAAAAGGGCTGTTTATTCTGCCTTCCTTTACATTCAGTGGCTGTACAGTCCCTGGTTTCTGGACAGTGCTATTCTTGTTTCTGTTGAATACAAAAGTAAATCCATAATATCTGCACACATTTGTTGCATAAATTGATGCTACCCTTTGCCCTCTGTCTTGGTACAACCTTCAAATTATCCTTCTTATGCAGGGTGATCAGAAGCTAAATGGATCCTGTGCTTTTATAACAGTGCAATCCTATTAATGTCTACTCAGAAATAAATCCCACAGAGATCGATGGCACTTACTTCCAGGCAGATGTGCTTAAGATTTCAACCTATGAGTTGCCTAAGAGAGGGCTTTTCAAAGAAGTATGACTGGAATGATGAGATGTTTGGAAGTAATGTCTTAATGTGGCAGGCTGTGTGACTATATTATTAATGTGTATATGGTTGTGCAGATATGTTATTGTATTTCTGGTTTAAGATGTTACTGTGGATGCCCTTGCCAAGAGTCTTATTAAGAGTATGGGGTATGTAATGTCCCAACAGGAGTTCCCGTTCTCAGGGCTTCCAGGAAGTGATAAAGCACATTGATGTCTATGTCAATCTTCATGTGGCTCTAGCTGTCAGTCCTACGGATTAGATTGGTCAAGTAAAGTTATTAGCGCTGAAATATTTGGTAACATTTGGGTTTGCTTCAGCATTTCCCCCCCCCCCCAAACAAATAGCAGATTTTTTTTCCTGAGATGGGCTCAGGAAGAGATTAAAGTAGGGCCGAAGAATCTCTGATCTTCCAGATGTCATTCATTTACAATTTCCCAGAAGCTCCAGCCACCATGACCAATGGTGAGGGATGCTGGGAGTTTTAATTCAGCAACCCCTAACGGACTGCAATTTCCCTGACCTAAAAGAAATTGCATCATGTGTGTATAAGCATTAGTCCTTGCCAGTATAAAAGGGACTAGTAGTTTTGCTTAATGGTTCACATGGAGCAGAGCTGGGTTCCTCTCCAGTTTCCTATACATCCTATAGAAAGAATGGCAGATTGATGTCATCTGGATTTTTTTTGCAAATACTCAATATAAAGCTTTGTTGAATACCATGAACTCAGCTGGTTTCTGAGGCAAGAATCTCTGCCTCTGATGTACTGGATCAATGGATCTACAGAATGAATTGAGTAGATCAGTGTTTCTCAACCTTGGCAACTTTCAGATGTGTGGACTTCAATTCCCAGAATTCCCCAATCAGCATGGCTGGCTGGGGAAGTCTGGGAGTTGAAGTCCACACATCTGAAAGTTGCCAAGGTTGAGAAACACTGGAGTAGATGGTGGGAGAGAAACAGTGAAGAGGCCGAGCTCCTGCATTGCCTGGATTCTTCTAGTACTTCTAATACTTGTCCTCTCTTCTTAATGGAACACAAGATAGTATAGCTGAAAAAAATGCTTGCTGGATGCTCCAGAGACATGCTGCTGCCACCAGTAAAAATGGCACTGCATACTAAATTGGCATGTGAAATAAGATTTTTGATATTTATAATCAGAAGTTATTTTTCCTTCATGGTGCCTCTTTTATGGAACTGTTCTCCACAAAATGCAGCTGGGGCCACAAGAAAGCCTTCCTATGCATAGGTATCTGCAGCTGGCCACAATGAAAAATATTGACATGTGCATGGTGACATCATGAAACAAACCTCATCATTTCGCAACCCCATCCTTTCCTATTCGTGTCCCAACATTAGAAGCAATTAATTCACAATGTATATTCTGTCACTTATTCCCTTCCCACCCCTTCCCCTTCCTTGGGATGTTTCCCCAGCATTTTAAATTTTATCATTCTGTTCCACTGGATTCCACTTTTCATGCTGTTTTACAATGAATGTTTTAATTGAATTTTCTGGCTCAATGCCATTTTTAGTTATGTGTAGTGTTCATTATCCTAATAACTTTTCACGAAAAATGATGGTTTATAATACCCCAAACCAATTTTGGGGGGTTAACAAAAATGAACTCTGGATCTTACTGTGACCAAAGTAGGTAAATCCCCACTTTAGGAGATATAATAGAAAAAATTAATGATTATCTGTATCGTTATGTGTTTCTGCTTTCATTGCTGGTTTTGTGTATCTGAGTCAGCTCTGAGAATATATTTCATTCTCCACCCCCACCCCCAGGGAAAAGTGACAAATTATTTGATAGGCCAGTTTTTGTGTAGTGTTTTAATAGTCAGTTACTTCTGTTTTCAAAAGAGACTTCTGTGATTTGATCAATAGATTCCCTGTTAAAGGCATCACCATTTAACAGGAACATGTTTTACTACAAGTCACCCATCATGAGTCCTTTTCAATAAGGTAGTATTTTGATTCACCCTGAAAACTATGCACTCTCTGTACAGGTCAGTGAAAGTAAGTTAGAAGTAAGAGCAGGTGCTTATCTTATCTGCAGCTAGAACTTTAGATATATTAAAGCCATGGCTAGCTAACTAACTATACTCCATTATTGTCCAGTTGGATATTACGCATAATTTAATTCTTTTTAATTTTACAGATGATTGTGACTCTTCAGAATCACAATAACAAGCAAAGAAACACCAGTGGTTGGATAAACTACAATGAACTGTGATGGAATGGGAAAAATTCCCTCCGTACAGTCACTCATGCCCTGGTCATCTCCCACATAGACTACTGCAATGCGCTTTACATGGGGCTACTCTCGAAGAGTATCCGGAAGCTACAACTGGTCCAGAATGTGGCTGTGCGCGCAGTTATTGGTGCCCCTAGATCGGCCCATGTGACACCTCTGCTGCGCCAGCTGCATTGGGTGCCGGTATGCTTCCGGGTGCAATTCAAGGTGTTGGTTTTGACCTTTAAAGCCCTACATGGCATGGGACCAGGGTATCTGAGGGACCGCCTCATCCCCATAACTTCAAACCGTCCCACTCGATTATGTAGAGAGGGCATGCTCCGGACCCCGTCGGTAAGGGAGTTTCGTTTGGCGGGGTCCAGAAGGCGGGCCTTCTCAGCAGTGGCGCCTGCCCTTTGGAACAGCCTGCCCCCGGAGGTGAGGCAGGCCCCATCGCTCCTGTCCTTCCGGAAGAACCTAAAGACCTGGTTTTGCCACCTCGCGTGGGATGGGAACAGGAATAGTTCCTCGTGGGGATGGCTGGTGCCATAGAGCCCTTTTAAAGATCATGGTCTGCCTTCTTGGATTTTCTACTTAATTTATAATAATAATTAATTGTATATCGTATTTTTATGTGTTTTTATAACAGAATTTTAATCTCTATGTTTGTAAACCACCCAGAGTCCCCTTGGGGGAGATGGTGCGGTGGTAGAAGTCGAAACATAAATAAATAAATAAATAAATAAATAAATAAATAAATAAATAAATAAATAAAATAAAAATGATGCAGCCCTGATAATCAATAAAGCCCAATGATCAATTGTATATCCTCCATTGCCATATTTTAGTATAGCATTAATAATTTAATATGGGCACTAGATTCTGCATTTTCCAGTAGTAATTTACTCACTTCAGTCTATTTTCTGCTTCAACCAAAATTTAATGAAACTTAACAAAAATTGCAGTTAACCTGCTGTTAAGATCAAATGAATGGCTTCAGTTCACATTACTAAGTTCAGGAAATAATGTAAGTAGGTTTATAAGGTGTTCTCTTTAATATTGTAGAGTTTTCTTTTAATACAAGATGAACACTTAGTGGTACCAAGGTTTCTGATACTGGTTATATCTGGTGGTCCTACATTGACTAACCCAAATAAATTGGTAGATACTGTATGTATCTACAGAAGGATATTTAGAGAGGGATAAGCTTCCTGTCAGCAAGAGCAGTTCCAAACTGTTACCATTCATGGAACCTCTGGGGGAGGCATGGCGAACTGAAGACGTCTCTGTGAAAGCAGGGCTGACAACTATGAGTAGACCGGTTCTTCGGAACCTCTCCGGAGAAGGACAGAATGGGAGATTGCCCATATGTGCTCCAGATGGCTGCTTCTCATGAGGAGACCACAGGACAGCAGTCTCCTGCAGGTTTGAGCACTGGGAGATGAAGGAATTAGCCATCTTGCTCGCAACTGCGGTGGAGCCTTTTAAAGGACACTAAATTCACAAGCCTCACTTTCTAATTACTTTCAGAAACTACCTATTAACCAACTTAAAACTATTAGAGACCTTTGGAATGACAAGTTTGAAAAGTCACCGGGTGAGTTTAGCTTTAACTCTGAACAAAAGAAAAAATAATTACAAACTTAAGAACTTAAAGTATTTGAAATTAACATCAAAAAGCTAAAAAAGGTTTTGATTTAAGAAAGTTAAAAATGGATTAAGGGTCCAGTTTAATTTGGAATATTGACTTTTACTATAAGATTTTAGAATTAACTATAAAAAATAAATAGCCAAAATAACTCTGGTTCCCACGAGTTCTTAGCTCATAACAAAGATAAACAACTTAATGATTTTACGAACAGGACACTAGAGGGGACTAAAGATTCTAAATAGAAGGAAAAAATATATAAGCCAGCTTTTGGTGTCGGTTAACTGGGACTTACAAAATGACACAACACGTCATAACATTGGAAATATTAAAGGAGATCTTTGAAGAATGGAGCCAGAAATTAGTAACTACAATATCAATAGTGTCAGTAATGATGTCTGATTCTATGGATAGATTATGTCCAAAAGATGTCAGTGAGAGAATGACAGATGTGGAGCAAATTTTGTCTGACAAGACAGAGAAAGTACTAAATGTGGAACTACACATGACAGGCCAAGATAATGATTTGGAAAATGAGGCTTTATTGGATATACAAAAGAAACTGGCTGAAGTTTTAAAAATTAAAGGGAAAATACAAATGATAAACCAAGAGAATGACCTGGAAAATGTTTTCTTATTGGATCTACAAAAGAGGCTTGTTAAAGCCTTGAAGAAGTCTGAGTGAAGGGATAAAGAAGAATTGAAAAGAAATCAAATCCTACGACAATATTTGAATGAACTAAAGATTAAGACTGTTAGAAATAAAAGGAAAGAATATAAATTTAGTTGTTTTGATTAAGGTTAAAATAAGACATTTATTTGCAAAGCTCTGGAAACCCTTTACAAACTTTTTGCTGACACCAGGATTGAAAAATTGATGTTTTATGGATTCGAATCAAATTGAATTATCCATTCAGTCATATCCGACCCTTGGCGAAGCCAGCTCTCTCCATAATTCCCGATCTTGTACAGCTTCTTTCAGTTGCTTTAAATTTTGGCCTGTGTCTGCTTTGATTACATCCAACCAGCATGTTCTTTGGCATCCTCGTCGTCTTTTGCCACTGACCATTCCAAGCATAACGTCTTTCTCCAACAATGTTGATCTCATGACATGACAGAAGTAACTAAGTCTAAGTTTTGCTACTTTTCCTTCTAGTGACATGTCCGGTTTTATGTGCTTCAACACTTCTTTATTCGTTATCTTTGCAGTCCAATGGATTTGCAAGAGCCTCCTCCAACACCATAGTTCAAAAGAATTATTTTTCCTTCTATCCAACTTTTTCATAATCATCCAACTTTCACAGCCATAAGTAGTTATGGGGAACACAATAGTGCAGACTAGTCTACACTTAGTCGTCAAGCTGACATCCTTGCTTTTCCAAATTTGATTCATACTCTTCATTGCTGTACGACCCAGCATAATTCAGCATTTAATTTCTTGGCTACATTTGCCATTTTGATTGACCACTGATCCTAAAAAGGTGAATTCTTCCACGCATTCCACCTCATCTCCATCAGTTACTATTTTGATATTTCCATTCTTTGCAGTTGTCATGAGTTTGGTCTTTTTGATATTCAGAAAGAGGCCAAACTTCTTGCTTTCTTCTTTGAGTCTCATGATTAGGTGCTTTAGGCCTTCCTGGGTTTCTGAGATGAGGGTTGTATCATTCGCGTATCTAAGGTTATTGATGTTTCTTCTGCCAATTTTTACCCCAATTTCTGATTCGTCTAGCTCCAGTTTCCTGATGATCACTTTGGCGTACAAGTTGAATAAGAAAGGTGACAGAATGCAACCTTGTCGCACACCTTTCTCGATCTTGAACCAATCAGTGTCACCATATTGAGTTCATACAGTGGCTTCCTGATTTACATACAGTGATTTCATCAACTTCACTAAATGTAGTGGCACCCCAAGGTCTTCTAGGGCTCTCCATAGATTGTCATGGTCAACACAATCAAAAGCTTTCCTGTAGTTGATGAAGCACATATAAATATTCTTTTGATATTCACGACATTTTTCCATTATCCATCGAACGTTTGCAATGTGATCATGGGTGCCACGGCCCTGTCGGAAACCAGCTTGGATGTCTGGGGGTTCCCCTTCAATGATTGGAGCCAGGCATTGTTGTATGATTTTCAGTAGAATCTTGCTAGTGTGAGATATGAGAGCAACAGTGCTGTAGTTAGAACACTCCTTTGAATCCCCCTTTTTTGGCAATGGAATGAACGGAATGAATGAATGGAACTGATTGTTTCCAGTTATGTGGCCATGTGTTGGTTTCCCAAATTTTCTGGCACAAAGCTCTGATAATTGCAGTTGGTACTGGCCTTA
This sequence comes from Charina bottae, assembly GCA_023362775.1. Taxonomy (NCBI): domain Eukaryota; kingdom Metazoa; phylum Chordata; class Lepidosauria; order Squamata; family Charinaidae; genus Charina; species Charina bottae. Next base: position 63,827,433 of record JALMGJ010000006.1, read on the forward strand.
ACAATTCAGCAGGGATGTTGTCAACTCCTGGGGCCTTCTTGTTTTGCAGTTGGTTCATTGCCCACTTTACTTCTTCATCAAGGATGGCTGGTTCTAGTTCTGTTTCCTTATCCTCCTCTCTTTGATGTTGCTCCTCTGTACTAGTAGCATACAGCTCTTCCACATATTCTCGCCATCTATTCATGACACCTTGTTGGTCGGACAATTCTTTCCCTTGCTTATCCTTGATGATACCTTTGCGAGCCTTGAATGGTGCCCAAATCTTTTTGATTTGTGCAAAAGCATTCCTAGTGTGTCCTTTTGTATAGTCTTCCTCTAATTGTTTGCAACGTTTCTCCCAGTAAACTTCGCTATCTTTCCTTGCTGCCCTTTGGAAAACAGCATTCAATCTTCTTACTTCTACATGATTGCCCATTGCTTTAGCTGCCTTTCTCCTCTTGGCTATTTGGATGGTATTCTCTGAGAGCCATCTACACCTTTTCTCTGCCTTCTTGCGTGTTATGTAATCATCTGCTGTGCCAATGATAAGCGATTGAACTTCTTGCCATAGTTCATCAAGCATTTTCTCAGCAGTGTCCAAAACTTCAAACCTATTTTTAACTTCAATTGCATATGTGGAAGGAATTTTGGTGACGTCAAATATTGTTGGTGGTGTTGTCCTCTTGATGTTACAGAGTTTGACTTTGATCTTGGCCACCAGAAGTTCATGGTCTGAGCCACAGTCTGCACCTGGATAAGTTTTGACTGCCAGAACTGAACCGGTCCAATGTTGATTGCATACGACATAGTTTATTTGATTGTGAAGTCTATTAGGTGAGGTCCATGTGTATAAATGACGCTTATGCTGTTCAAAACATGTATTCATGATTCAAAAATGGTTTTCTTGGCAAAATTGTACCAATCAATTGCCTGCCTCATTTCTCTCTCCCAGCCCAAAACTTCCAGTGATTCCTACCTCTGTTTGGGTGCCGATTTTTGCATTAAAATCTCCAAGTATGTCAATAATGTCTTTTCTTGGGATTGTCCTCAGCATAACTTCAATAGTGGCATAAAAATCCTCAATTTCTGGCTCATTTGCATCAGTTGTTGGAGCATAAACTTGGACAACGGTGATGTTGATGGGTTTAGCATGAATTCTGTTTGTCATTATGCGATTGTTTACTGTGGAAAAGCCTTCTACTGCTTGGGCCAATTGTTTGCTTGCAATGAATGCCACTCCGTTCCTATGCATGTTGTCATGTCCTGAGTAATAGATGGTAAATTCCTCGGACTGAATATAGCCGTTGTCTGTCCAGTGGAATTCACTGATGCCAAGGAGATCAATTTTTAACCTGACCATTTCTCGTTTTACAATATCTAATTTACCTTGGCTCATTCCTCTGACATTCCAAGTTGCTATTCGTTGTATTTTCATGCAGCGCAGACCCTTGCTTTCACTATTGGTAGCATCAGCACCTGAGGTTCCTACTGGATTTGCCCCAGGTGCGTCATAAAATCCAGAGCTACTTGCTATAGGTCCTTGCTCTTCCCCAGTCGTTCGTTGGGTACCTTCTGGCCTGAGGGTCTCACCATTGGACACCATATTGAAATCATTTGAGAGCCTTTTCATGGAATTTTCTTGGCAAAATTTTTTACAAGGTAGGTTGCCAGGTCTTTCCTTAACCCTCCCCATTTACCCTGGCTTGGGACCGGCATGTACACCTGGATGAACAAGTGCACATGGCTGGGTTGTTTTATGGATTAGTTTATACAAATAAGACAAATTTATAGACAAATTTAGTAACTCTTCACCCCATATAAGGTTACAAACAGATATATCTCTTCATCCCATATCCCATCCCTTATGTTTTATGGATTAGCTTATACATAAGGGATGGGATATGGGATGAAGAGATATATCTGTTTGTAACCTTATATGGGGTGAAGAGTTACTAAATTTGTCTATACTTGTTGTAATGAAGGTTGGAAGTCACTTCTTTATATATTTCTTTTCTTTTTCTTTATCATATTCTTTTTTCTTTATTTTTCTTTTTTCTTACACCTTTCTTTCTTTCTTTCTTTCTTTCTTTCTTTCTTTCTTTCTTTCTTTCTTTCTTTCTTTCTTTCTTTCTGTTTAGTTTGTATTAGTTTTTACTATTGTAATCAAAATCCTTAATAAAAAAATGGAACCATTCATGGTGTAATGGGCTGTCTTCACAGGATGTATTCAATTGGAAGCTAGGCAGCCACTTGTGAGGGATGCTTTCATTTGGATTCCTGCATTGAGCAGGAGAATTGGACTTGGTGGACTAAAAGTCTCCTTCAAAATCTGATTTTATATGTATGTATGTATGTATGTATGTATGTATGTAAGATCTCACTTGGTTATTTTTAATGTGCATTTTGCTACATAACTGGAATGGGAAATCATGACATTTAAATGTTATGAAAGCAAGGAAAGCAATATGGACAGGTTTATGCAGCTCTAATACCAACATTTATTGAATTGCTGGCATCATGGTGATTTCCTTACCCTGAAGCTCTTACTTTAAACTGCTATCATGAGTGCATCAGGATGAAAGAAAAGTTCATTTAAGTGACTTGGTAAAACTCAGGGGAAGTGTGTAGGCACCTATGGGAATCAGTTACTTATAAATCATTTGTTACCTGGAATAGCTTTCATATGAAGTAGCTTCCCTGGATCAGAGCTGCAACTTGATATTCTCCAGCTATTTCGGACTATCAGAATCTTGTACCAATGGTCACGCTGACTGGGGTTTATTGGAATTTAAAATCTAACACTTTTGGATTCCTGAATTCTGTCACACAAGACAGAAACTAGAGTGCCGAAGCAGGCAAAAGCCTAACCCTGTTAACAGAAGTGGAAAACATCAGCGTCCTTGAGGGAGTAGCATGAATTGAACTCTCACATACTGTACTATGAGGAGAAATCTTCTGTTGTATAATTTCATGCAAGCCTATTCTGGGAAAACACCCTCTCTGCATTTCTTTAACACGCAATGATCTTGATCCTATGTTAATTTTTTTTCACAACATTTCCAGCTATTTTTATTACGGTAAGAAACATTTAAAAGAAAAATTCTACTATCAGATTTTTGTCCCAAAGCAAAAATAGATGCAGTCTGTCTCTCTCCCTCTCCCCCCACCCCTTATTTTATTTTATTTGCCCAATTTTGGTTATGTACAGTCCAAAATGACCAGAAGAGAATTATTGATATAATTCTGGAAGTGTCAAGGAAAAGATGAAGGATATACTGTGCAAAACAAATATAGCATGGGTATATTTTTTTTTCAGATTTTGTATAAACAAGCTCCTAAAACCTTGAGGTTTGGTCTTTCAAGAGCATATTATACTATTTTTTAAATCTCCATTTTAGTCTGATCTAGACTTGCTAATGCAACATCATTTTCTTATCATTCCATCTATCTTCTTTTTTCTTTATTTTCCTTTTAACCAGTGGCAGCATTCACAGTACTTTACTGTAGTATGTATGCTCCATTTTCATTTAATGCAAAATAGTTTTTAAAAATCAATCCATTAATATTCCAGAATAATTTCTTTTAAGTAAAATGACAACTACATACTTTTTTCTTCTGGGAAAATCCATATATTTTTCTAATTTTGCAACATTCAGATATCTGAATATATAAAGCTAATAAAATGAACATTAGCATATCCAACAGTGTAGCAGAGAAGGAATAAATTCTTTTTAAGTGAAGATGAATTGTCCAAAGAAAGATTATATCTGCAATGTATCTTCCTCTACCCATATTTTATCTTTTAGCTTGTGGTTTAGTAAATATTCTCTAAAAGTGTGTGTTTTAATTTGTCCACTTCAAAATTACAGCATCCTACTCTCAGACATGTCTTTTCAATCTCAGGGTTAGAACACTTTTTTCCCCCATTGGCATACATTTCAGAATTATGGAAAAAGTATCCCAGAGGCATGAATTTTTCTCACAGTTTTGAAATGGATGAATCATTTATCCTCACAGAAAAAGCAGCAAGAGAAGGAGACAGATACTTTGTTCTCCTTTCAGTTAATAGAAGATTTGGGAAGACAATGAAGAGGAAGTAATTTAAATTGAAAAAATGGAACCGAGTAAGAAGAATTATTCTTTATCTAGCACTATGGAAAACTATGGGAAAGTTTTTTGCCTTTCTTGATTCCTGGTGGCTGCTTTTAAACCAAACAAAAGATGTGCTAGTGGGAAGGCTGGCTATGATTCAGATCTACCACCTAACAGCTAATGTAAACTAGAGCCCCCCCAGAGGTTCCAATATCTGTTTGAACTTCTGGAGCAAATTTTGCAGGTAGAGAAACTGGGTAAACAATTTCTTTAAACGTCTCTAGGGGGAGAAGAAATTCTTCAACCATTTCTAAAGGGCAGGGCTTTGGTTTAATAGAGACGGTGGTACCACTCTGAAAATGTCAACAGGAAGATCTCCTTTAGGATGTATTCCTTTAGGATTTAATTGCCATGTGGGAAGTATCCTCAAGAGAGTATTGAACAGTAAATGGTTACTCCCCACTAAATAACTTCAAGAACATCATACTCATCCTATGAACATTTCTCTGACATTCTCTTCTCCTTAGAAAGAATTTCTAATGCAAATTACAATGGTTTTCTAGGAATTAAGGACAAAGCATGCATGTAAATGCTATTTCCACTATTTATGATTTCTTTTTTTAAGGGACCATATGGAAAGTTGTTATTGCTGGACATAGGTAGGGGTAGGTGGGGGGTGCAGCAAGACTTTTTAAAATCAACCACATTTTCCATACTCCATTGTGGGGCTGCATTTCAGCCATTGGGGGTTTCAGAACCAAAAGGGGGTAGGACAAATGCCAAACATGATAAACCTTTCTATCTCTCACTTTCTCTGCCATTCCCTTTTGTTTTTTTTCCTTTTTCTGCTGCCAGGTGTTCTCCTGTTCACTTTGGCATCTTCCTGTGGGAGACTGTGCCAAATAAATAAAAGGGGCCAATCAAGAGTTAGAAGGTGAGTCCATTGGCTTCTTATCTTGTAAACCAAAACTCAGGCCAAGTGGCAAGACACCTGGAAAGAAAGGTTTCAGATTGAATGAACCAATCTTAGTGAACTCATTATAAATGAAGATCGGAAATTCCACTTACAGTTCCAGGATTCTGTATTTATCCCAGAGTAGCATTAAATATACTTTACTGAAATCTGTGTGGTTCTTGTTTCCTCGAGCTGAGTGAGGCTTGCCTTTTTAGCCCTGTCATCCAACTCTTCTTTTGGGCTGCTCCCACTTGCATCAAATTCAGCTCAGGGATGAACATGGTCCTCAGTCCAGAGATTTCCCACCCATTTCTTTGATTTTTCATCATGCAAGCCTGCATGGATCTCCACAGTTCACAACTTCCTAAGATATGCATGGTAGCCAGATCTAAGGGCTCTCTTAAAAAGATACCAAGACCAGAAAGCAAGAAGGGGTGGAGATATGCAAATGAAACTGCTGGCTCAACAGTTTCCATTGGGATCTCTCTAAGACAGGCTAAGGAGTGTCACTTCGGTGATCTGTAATTGGCATTACCGTGGAGCTATGAATTCATGCAGAAGGAAAGAGTTATGAATGGTTATACAGTACTTCTTGCACTTTGGCCAAATATTGCTGCTTGTAAGGAAAGATGAGATAAAAGTCAATGTGTTAGGCCTCAAATGGAGAAGGAGGAGGAGGTGGTAGAGGAAGAGCTGAGAAGGAGGAGATAGAGAGAAACTGAGACTGAGACCATGAGTGAATCCAAGAAAAGGCTGAAAAGAATAATGCTGGGCTCAAGGGGAAATAAACACAGATACACAAGCCGCCCACTTTACACAGTCCTCTTCTTCTTCTACAGGCTGGATAGCAACAAGTCCATTGGATACCCCTGGCCAGACAGGAAGGACCAGAGAGGGTGCCGGCGCTGTGGAAGATGCTTCAGCCGATGGTGAACTGGAGGTGACAGGCAAGGTGACCGCGGACGTGGAGTTAGCTTGGCTGTCGGAGCTGGGGGTAGACCGGGGCCTGACAAAGGCAACCCACTGGTGACCGGTATCGGCTGGGCTTGGCTGCTGATCTGGGCTGGTGGCCGTCTGGGTAGACTGGGGCCCGACGAAGGCAACCCACTGGGGACCAGCGTCGGCTGGGCTTGGCTGCTGATCTGGGCTGGTTGTCGTCTGGGAAGACCGGGGCCCGATGAAGGCAGCCCACTGGTGGCTGGTGTCAGTAGGCTCTGGAGCAGAGAGAAACGGAGAATCGGTGGTTCCGGCAGTCGGGGGAGGAGCAGGCAAGGTGGCGGCGTTTACCCCGATGCTGGCTTCTTCTGCAGGAAACAAGGATGGAGGCGCGGCGACTGGAGGAGGTTCGGGCACGAGGCTTGGCACGGCAGCAAGGTAAGGCTTGGATCCAAGGCTTGGCGGGGCAAGGTAGCAGGGCTGGGCTCGTCAACGAGGTCTGGGGTGGCGGTAAGGCAGGGCTCTAGAGCGAGGTTCGGGGCGGCAGCAAGGCAAGGCTCAGGAGCAGGGTCCAGCGCGGAGTCTGGCGGTTTCGGCATGGAGCGGATAGAACGGTTGTCTCCGGCAGCTGAGGTAAGTCGCGCCAGCCTTTTATTTCGTTTTTCGTGCCTTGGGAGAGCAGGGGCCAATCAGGCTTCACATTGCTCAGCCCGCCTTTCTGCTCTCCTTTGGCCCGCGCTGATTGGCGGAGGCGTCTTTCTTTCCGAGCCTCTGCCAATCAGCATTTCCGGGTCTCCAGTCGGTTTTGCGCCAAACCTGCTGCCTCTTGTGATTGGCTCCTCCTCCTCCTCCGAGTCCAGCATGTCAGCCGGCAGCCAGGTAAGTCCCCGAAACCTCACACTATCCCACCCGCAGGACCTTCCTCCCCCCGGCTTTGTGTTCTGGGTTTCTCCGGGTATTGGCGATGGAATTGTTTTACCCATAACAGTGCGTGGACGTCTCCAGCATCTTCCCAGGAGTACTCATCTGGCCTGTAACCCTTCCAGTCTATTAGATACTGGAGACGGCCCCAACATTTGCGTGAGTCCAGGATGCGAGCAACCTTGTATTCGGTCTCTCCTTGGATGATGACCGGGGGAGGTGGTGTCTTCCTGGTTCTGAGTGGGCTGTCATCTGAAGCGAGGACCAGCAAGGATCTGTGGAACACGGGGTGTATGCGCATGTGTCCCGGAAGGGTTAATCGGAAGGCCACTGGATTGACTACAGCTTCTACTGGGAACGGTCCCAGGAACCGGTGGTCCAGCTTCCGAGATGGTCGTGAAGAGGATAGATGTCTTGTCGACAACCACACCATGTCACCAACCTTTAATGGGGGTCCCATCCTCCGGTGGCGGTCGGCAAAGCGTTTGTAGTCCTCTTTGGCCTTTTCCAACTGGTCTGTAAGCACTTGGTGGCTGGCCTGTAGTTCTTGGGAGAACTGATTTGTGGCTGGCACGGCTGAGTCTGGTGTGGTGAGAGGAAACGATCGCGGGTGGAACCCATAATTTTCAGCGAAGGGTGCCATCTGGGTCGAAGAGTGTTGTGCGTTGTTGTACGCGAACTCCGCCAAGGCTAGGAGGTCTGCCCAATTGTCCTGTTGGTAGTTCATGTAACAACACAGGTACTGCTCCAGGATGGCGTTCACCCTTTCCGTCCCTCCATCCGATTGCGGATGGAATGCGGTAGATAAGTGTCTCTGGATTCCCAGATTCTGGAGGAGTGCCTTCCAGAAACGGGCAGTGAACTGAGAGCCTCGGTCTGACACCACACTCTTCGCTATTCCATGCAATTTGAATACGTTCTTGATGTAAAGGCGCGCTGTCTCTTGGGCCGTCGGTACGCCTTTACAAGTGATGAAGTGGGCCATCTTGGTCATGGAATCCACCACTACCAGAATAGCAGTGGCGCCCCGGGACTTGGGAAGGTCTGTGATGAAATCCATGGAAATAGCCTCCCATGGTTGTTCAGGTGTGGGTAAGGCAGAGCTTTCCAAACTTTTCATGTTGGTGACACACTTCTTAGACATGCATCATTTCGCGACACACTCTTATAGCAGGGCATCATTTTGCGACACACTCTTACAGCAGGGCACAAGGCAGGCACTAGGACCTGCGCGGAATCACAGCAGGTTTGGAGGCAGCCAGGCACAAGGCAGGCACTAGGACCTGCGCGGAATCCTGGCAGGGCTTGGAGGCAGCAGCAGCCGCAACACACCCAAACACTGCAGCCGACACACTAACGTGTCCCGACACACAGTTTGGAAAGCTATGAGGTAAGGGCATTAGGAGACCAGCAGGCTTGCCTGTCTGATTTTTTGCCCTGCGACAGTCTGGGCAAGAGAACACATATTGTTTCACGTCGTCCCGTATGCGCGGCCACCAAAACTCCCGGGGGACCAGGTTCAGTGTTTTGAAGAACCCGAAATGGCCGGCGGCCGGGTTGTCATGGCAGAGTTGCAGGGCCAGTTTGCAGAGTTCTCCCGGGGGTACGTAGTAGCGGCCTCAGAAGCATAGCGTCTCATGATTACATGTCCATTGATCGGTCTGGCCTATGGGAAGATGCGCCAGCTCTTGCCTCTTTTTCCTTGCCCAGGGGTCGGCTCCTTGTTGTTCCCGAATCCGTTGGCTTAGATCACCCTGTACGATGATAGCAGCAAACCGCTCCAGAGGGATGATGGGTTGAGGCGGTGCTGGAGGCTCTAGGCGATCGTATTCCGGTTTTCTCGAAAGCGCGTCTGCTCGTTGGTTCTGGCCTCTCGGAATGTAAGTTACCTTGAAGTCGAACCAGGAAATGAACAAGGACCATCGTATTTGCCACTGGTTCAAGGTCCTGGCGGTCCTTAAATGTTCTAAGTTCCGGTGGTCGGTCCTTACTTCACGGGGTGTCGTGCCCCTTCCAAATGGTGTCTCCATGTCTCGAATGCCACCTTAATGGCCAGGAGCTCTTTGTCCCAGATGGTATAGGCCTTCTCGGCCGGGGCGAGCTTCCGGGAGTGGTAAGCACAAGGGTGAAGGGTGCCGGTCTGGGGGTCGGCCTGGAGCAAGATGGCGCCGACAGCTACATTGGATGCATCCATTTCAACAACGAACAGCTGGAGCGGGTCTGGGTGCCTGAGGATAGGCTCAGTGGTAAAGGCTAGTTTGAGCCTATCGAAAGCGCGTTGTTCCGTGTTTCCCCAATGAAACTTGGTCTTCTTCCGGAGTAGGTTTGATAAGGGTGTGGTTAGTTCTGCGAATTGAGGAATGAAGTTCCGATAGTAATTAGCAAACCCGAGCAGTCATTGAACGTCCTTGCCCCGACGTGGAGGCTGCCAAGTTTGCAACGCCTCCACCTTGCCTGTTTCCATGGCGATGCCGGTAGCGGAGATCCGGTGTCCCAGGAACTCCACATTTTCACAGGCAAATTGGCACTTCTCCAACTTGGTGTACAGGTGGTGCTCCCACAACCATTGCAATACAGTGCAGACCTGCTGATCGTGGTCGCTCGGAGAGGATGAAAAGATCAGAATGTCATCAAGATAGATTATCAGGTACTGGTCCAGAAGATCCTTGAAAATGTCATTCATGAAGTGCATGAAGACCTCAGGGGCGTTAGATAGTCCAAATGGGACGACTGTAAACTCCTAGTGGCCGTAGCGAGTACGGAACACAGTTTTCCACTCATCGCCCTGTCGGATACGGACCAGGTTGTATGCCCCCCTCAGGTCCAACTTTGTGAACAGGTGAGCATCGCGGAGTCATTCCAGGAGCTCCGGTATCAGCGGCAGGGGGTACCGGTTCTTGATAGTGATTTCGTTCAATTTCTGTTAGTCACAAAACATCCTGAGCTCACCTGATTTCTTTTTGACAAACAACACGAGGGCATCCATCGGAGAGGTAGAGGGTCGGATGAATCCCCTCCTGAGGTTGGTGTCAATAAAGTCCTTGAGGGCTGCCCGCTCCGGTTCTGATAGAGAGTATATCCGGCCTACTGGGAGCCTTGCGCCGAGGACCAGGTTGATAGGGCAGTCGTAAGGCCGATGTGGGGGAAGTTGGTCCACCTCCCTTTCATCAAAAACGTCCGCGTAGTCCCGGAATTGCACAGGGAGCTGGGGTTTTGGGGTGACCGGTTGTAATGCAGCAAGAGTGTTGCTGGCATGGGCGACGCAACTTGGGTGGGAGAACACGACCTTCCCCGTTGTCCAGGTGATTTGAGGCTCGTGTGTCTGGAGCCACACCAATCCCAGCATGAGGGGGCAGTGGGGCGTAGTGACCACATAAAACTCCAACCACTCCTGATGGTTCCCTACACACATTAGTATGCGTTGGGTGGCGGTGGTCACCGGACCGGAACAGAGGGTGCGGCCATCGATTGTCTCAACTACCAGCAGAGGATCCACCTCGCGTTGGGAAATTCCCCACTTTTCGGCAAACCCAATGTCCATGAAGTTAAAGGTAGCCCCTGAGTCTACCATGGCTTGGACCCTCAGTGTAGGATCCGTCGGCACCTGGAGGGTGACTGTGATGGAGAGGTGCTTGGGGGGACCCGGAACGGTCAATGGTGACTGGCTGGACGCCAGATCGGCCCAACCTAACTGCCCATTTAGGCCGGGCCGAGTCCGTTTCCCAACAAGGAGACAACTGGAGACTTGGCAGAACAATTTGCAATGCGGTGACCCGCTCCCCCGCAATACAGGCATAGACCCTCCCGGTGGCGGTGGTCCTTCTCGACAGGCATGAGGTGGGGTCTGGCACCCCCAACTATATCGGCTCCGCTATGGCTCGAGGACGCGGGATGAATGGTGGGGGCTGAGTGACCTGCTGGGATAGCTGTGCGTTTTCCATAGACGGCTGTTGATCCATGGGTGCTTGGTTGTCCAGGTGACAGGCAACTACCAGGCAAGGGAGGAATAACAGGACAATAACGCTTCCTTCCTTCCCAGTGGAAGTGTGCCGGAGACAATCTGTCCTGGTCCGACTAAGACTGACACGGAAGCGTTACTCAAATAACTTTATTTACACAGATACACAAGCCGCCCACTTTACACAGTCCTTTTCTTCTTCTACAGGCTGGATAGCAACGAGTCCATTGGATACCCCTGGCCAGACGGGAAGGACCAGGGAGGGTGCCGGCGCTGTGGAAGATGCTTCAGCCGGTGGTGAACCGGAGGTGACAGGCAAGTTGACTGCAGATGTGGAGTTAGCTTGGCTGTCGGAGCTGGGGGTAGACCGGGGCCCGACAAAGGCAACCCACTGGTGACCGGCGTCGGCTGGGCTTGGCTGCAGATCTGGGCTGGTGGCCGTCTGGGTAGACCGGGGCCCGATGAAGGCAGCCCACTGGTGGCTGGTGTCGGTAGGCTCTGGAGCGGAGAGCAATGGAGAATCGGTGGTTCGAGTAGTCGAGGAAGGAGCAGGCAAGGCGGCGGCGCTTACCCTGATGCTGGCTTCTTCCACAGGAAACAAGGATGGAGGCGTGGCGACTGGAGGAGGTTCGGGCACGAGGCTTGGCACGGCAGCAAGGTAAGGCTTGGATCCAAGGCTTGGCGCGGCGGCGGGGCAAGGCGTGGAATCAGGGTCCGGCATGGTAGCAGGGCTGGGCTCGTCAACGAGCTCCGGGGTGGCGGCAAGGCAGGCCTCTAGAGTGAGGTTCAGGCTGGCAGCAAGGCAAGGCTTGGGAGCAGGCTCCGGCGTGGAGTCTAGTGGCTTCGGCGTGGAGCAGATAGAATGGTTGTCTCCGGCAGCTGAGGTAAGTTGCGCCAGCCTTTTATTTCGTTTTTCGTGTCTTGGGAGAGCAGGGGCCAATCGGGCTTCACGTTGCTCCGCCCGCCTTTCTGCTCTCCTTTGGCACACGCTGATTGGCGGAGGCGGCTTTCTTTCCGAGAAATCAGAATCTGCCAATCAGCATTTCCGGGTCTCCAGTCGGTTTCGCGCCAAACCTGCTGCCTCCTGTTGGCTCCTCCTCCTCCGAGTCCAGCATGTCGGCCGGCAGCCAGGTAAGTCCCCGAACCCTCACACAGGAGTGGTTACTTGGTTTGTGCATGCCCTTAACTTTCTGTTCCTTTGATGACAGCACATCTTATCATGCCTTTTGTGGTACATACATAATAAGCCTGATCACCTTTAAACACTATTTCAGTGTTGGCAGTGCCTACCTTGTGAGCTGTAGGCAGATGAAAACTCTTTTAAAGCTCATTTTCTTTCAACTGTGCTTTTGGGCAGATATGTGGAAGTTTAAATTACTCCACCATGGATGTGAGGGCTTTTAGGGGCCTTTAGGAGAGAGAACATTGCCACTTTCTAAACTGGTCTTAAAGGGATCATAAGCAGAAAAAGAGTGATGGCTAAAGCAATGCTAGAAATTAGAGAGACTATGGATTGAGTTTATCTGTCCTGAGGGAGTAAGAATGGACATGGAGTATCTGTGAGGGTTTTGTGGAGGCTTCAACTACTCACCCTCATTTTTTACATTCCCCTTTCAGTTTAAGAAATGGAGATGAGCACCGCCCCCCTAGAGTCGGACGCGACTGTGCAGGGGAAAACTTTTTCAGTTTACACCCTATGTACCTTAGGTTTTTGCTCAAGAATAGAAGTATGCCCTCAAAATATTGCTTTTATGTTACTTTGCGGCTCAGAAATATTTTCACAAAGCTTTACATTCAGCAGCTTGAAGACACGTTGCTTGCCACAGCTTACTTCTGTGCAATAGATTGCTCTCACAGATAAAATACTTGAAACCTATGAATATGTTACGTCTTATGGTTTTTGTAAGAGAGTAGGATGAGAGAGAGATCTAGATATAAATTGTCTTGCCTTATTTAATTTGGGTCTCCACCTATTATTTGCTGCCCTGTCAGTTATCCCACCAATGCCAGTGTGCACAAATTGCCATTACAGAAACCTGCCTTTCTCATTATCATAATATGATTATTAAATCATGTATGTATTAGAGATAAACTCATGGCATGTCTCACATACATTTCTTGGCTTATTAATCCTCTCTTTCCACTTTACCATGTCAGTATATGGCAATCATGATGTGTGCCATGACTGTCTGTTATAATGCAGTTATTGCTCCAGATGGTTGGTAAGAAATGGAGAGCAAAAGTTATTAATGCATGACCCTGGAGTAGATAAGTCAGGGTCATGGTGCATGAAGTTTGGGGAAGATGGAGTCTGATTTCCCACTGACTTGAATAAAAAGGAAGGTAAAGCAATGGAATGGAATGCTTTTCTTTTAGGCATTATTAAAAATTGTGAGATAATACTTGAACTCAAAATTAGTGAGACAAGCAAGCTACCCTGAACTTTTCACATTGTCCTTCACTTGTAAAAGGCAAAGCTTTATAGTTGAGAGTCTCTTCTGTATGAAGAGGCTCTTCATATGATACAGGTTCTTGATTTGCCAGTTCACTCACTCACATGGAGGGCCCGTCCTCTGCTAGAGACATTTGTCCTCTGTATGTGAAAGGCAACATGAAAAGGCCGGGGATAGTGTACTTTTCCTAATTCCCTCTGAATTCAAGTAGCATCTCAACACTTATTTGAAAGGGTTGGTGGAGACATCCATATATTGAATCAATTACTTTGAGTGAAGCAAGTAAAACATCTTGACTTATATTACCAAGGAACAAGAAATTAATTGCACTCTTCCCAAACTCTCAATCCTACCAGCAGGTGAAAGCCTAAAGTCCCTAGCTGCCAAATGCATAAAACAACAAATCATGCTTCTGATGATTGGATATGATGAAGTAAGAATAGTTGAGCAAGTTCACCATTACATTCTGTTCTTTAATAAATGATTGATATTTTCAGGTTTTAATGCTGAAGTTCCTTTGAGTGCTATTTCAAGTACAGGATAGATGCTCTAAAAGATAGCAGCAAACTTAGGGAAGATGAAGAAAGAGAGAACCCAACAATATCTGTATTTTAGTTCATATTGAAAAAATACAGCTGAGAATTATAATATCTTGAAAGAATTGTCAAATATTTGTTGTTCTCTCAAATAGAATTTCTATTTGCAGGTAGGAGAAGAGAAATGTCCCTAGTGAAGAGATGCAAAACTTTACCACTTGTACCTTCAGACATTAATAAAGTATTCGGGAATGGAATCCAGAAACAGTGTGTTTATCAGTAATAATATAATTAATCAAATAATAATTTATTATCAGCAATGCATGATGGCTTCTTTTCTCCAGAATTTTATCTTAGCTCCATTTTTATTGTAATATGTTGCCGTTTATTTTTGTTTATTATTAACTGTCTTAATCATGATCCATGGACTGCTTGCATATAAATATTTATAACGAATATGTTGGGGTTTGATAAACCCAGGAATTTACTTCTAGATATAAATTATACAGAGAGGCTTGATTTCTAGGTAAAAGGTGAAATATTCTGCACAGTCACCCAATTAGCAGCCATTGTTGTAGGAATGATGTGTCATGTGTGACTCATTCAACAGGTGCTTAGAGTTAAGTTGGGTGTGGTAGTTAACGAGATTGACCTATAATGTGATTGGTCAGTTGGACTATATAAGCAGAGATATTCTGTATTTCATTTATTCCCATTTACCTCGTGAAAGCTGTATCGTTGATGGTGTATCATTTGTTACCTGTGGAAGTGATCTGTAAATACGTATGTATATAAAGTAAATAGGATATTTGTTTAACTTCTGATTTGGAGTCTATTTACTGCATAGTACTTGGATCACTGGTGCCTAGGAGAGAAGCAGGCCGCTCCATCCGCGCTCCCTCTGACAGGGTTACGGGCCCAGAGGCGGCAGAGACGCCATAGACGACAGAAGGCTTTGCACTGGCTGTGGATCGGTGGATCGTGTGCAGTCTGTGAGCTGGAAGCTTTGGAAGCCTATCCAGGAGTCGTGTGGCTATTTGGAGTGATTTGGAGCTTTCCCAGGCTCCGTGTCTGCATGTGTGTTTTTTTCTCCTATGCTTGTTTTACAGCTGGAGGACATTCTGATAAGGTCTGTGTCTTTAATCATCGGTGTCTGCCCAGAAGGGGCTGAAGACAGATGAGCACAGCAAAGATGTTGCCTGCAGTCGGGGGAGGATTTCCTCTGGAGAGACTGAATGACAATAATTATTCGTCATGGTCATATAAAATGGAAATGTATCTTTGGCGTGAAG
The DNA here is from genome assembly GCA_023362775.1 of Charina bottae. Taxonomy (NCBI): domain Eukaryota; kingdom Metazoa; phylum Chordata; class Lepidosauria; order Squamata; family Charinaidae; genus Charina; species Charina bottae. The sequence continues at coordinate 63,842,555 of JALMGJ010000006.1, forward strand.
GGCTTTGGAGGAGTGTACTTTGCCCTGAACCAGACCTGGAAGATGAAGAAGTTGCTCTAAAGGACGATAGAGCATTGGCAAGCATAATTTTATGTCTGGAAGATAGCCAGTTGTGTTATGTTAGAGACTGTCAGTTAGCCTATAAGTGTTGGGAAGCTTTAAAGAATGTTTATCTAAGAAGCTCACCGTTATGTAAGGTTTTACTAACATGAAAACTTTACCATGCTAGATTAGGGGTATCTGATAATATAAGGGATCACCTGCATTTTGTAACAGGGTTGTTCCAGGAATTGGCTCAGAGAGATATGCAATTTACAGAAGCTAACAAAGTGTATATAATTCTCAGTTCTCTAAATGAAACGTGGGATACTTTGGCAATGAGCTTCGGGTCGTTATCTGAGGAGGATTTAACCATAAGATACTTATCTAGCAGGCTTTTAGAAGAAGAACAAAGGAGGCAGCAGTGTTCTAATGTAATTAGTGCTAAGCAAAACAGTGTTTGTGTTAAGGAATATTCTGAGAATGTTTTGCATGTACGAAAATGTTTTAACTGTGGGTCAAAAAGGCATTTGTTGAAACATTGTGATAAGAAACGGAAGCCGAAGGCTAAGCTGAAAATTTCCAAGCCTGGAGACGCTGCACAGCTGTCTTTAATTAGTTCAAGTGTAGAACAAAATTTAAAGGGACCATTTCTAATTGACAGTGGGGCTTGTCAGCATATAGGAAATAACAGACAGATGTTTAAGAGTTTTATGCAAGCTGATAGAGATCATGTTACTCTAGCTAATGGAAGCATTGCATCTGTCACTGGTAAGGGATATGTATATGTACCAGGGTTAAATATTGAATTATCAATGTTGTGTGTACCTGAACTGGAGTACAATATAATTAGTGTGTCACAATTGGATAAACAGGGTTATACTGTACAGTTTGGTAATAATGAATGTATTGTTATGAAAGATAACAATGTTTGTGGCAAAGGTATTTTGCAAAACTGTCTTTATGAAATTGTACAAGCCAGGACAAGCAGCAGCCATCATGGTTTAGCTACAATTAATAAGCCAACACATGATTCATGTGCGCATCTGTGGCACAGAAGGCTTGGGTATCCGAGTTTCAAAGTGATTGAAAAGATGTCAGAAGCAAGTTCTGGAATGGAATTGAAAAAGTGCCAAGTGTATTTGGATTGCACAGCTTGTAAGGTTGCAAAGTCAAAGGTGTTTCCTGTGAGCAAATTCAGTGATAGGAAGTCACATAAATGTTTTGAATTAGTTCACGCTGACTTAATTGGTCCATTACCAGCTTCAATAGGGGGTGCTAAATATGTTTTAGTCATTGTAGATGATTACACTAGATTTGGGTTCTGTTACCTATTGAAAGCTAAAAGTCAAACATTTGAAAAGTTTAGAAACTGGGTGCAGTTTGTGGAACGTAGGTATAGCACAAAAGTGTGTAGTTTACAAACTGACCGGGGTACAGAGTTTCTGAGTGGGAGTTTTCAGCAATGGCTCCGTAGAAGGGGCATTGTGCATAGGAGAACTAACCCACATAGTTCAGCTGAGAATGGCGTGGCTGAACGTAGGAATTTGGCATTGCAGACAGTGAAGGATTCACTCATTGCTGACTCAGGGTTATCAAGAGGATACTGGGGAGAGGCAATATTAACTGCTAATTATTTAATTAACAGGTTATGGAGTGTATCTGTAAACCAAACATATTATATGTTATATGGCAAGAAGCCACCATTAGCTCATTTGAAGGTGTTTGGGTGCACTGCCTATGTTCACGTGCATAAGGAAGTACGTAGGAAAGGACAGGCAAAAGCACAGAAGCTGACGTTTGTGGGGTATGAGCCAGGGACCAAGGGATATAGGTTCACTGATGGCAGGAAAGTTGTTATTTCTAGATCAGCAAGTTTTAGTGAGCACAGCAATTGGCAGAGATTACACGGGAGTAGTGAAGTTTATCTTCCTAGTCAGAGAAGTTTTGAGTTTTCAGAGTGGAGAGAGGCCACTGATGTGATTAAGAAGGAAGAGGAATTAACTCCTAGTGTGCCAATGATGCAGGATGCTACAGTGTTGCGTAGATCTGAGAGAGTTAACAAGGGCATACCACCTCAGCGTTATACACCAGGTGATGTAAAAGTGTGTTTCATTGATTATGAACCTCGTAATTACAGGGACGTATTGGAGTTCCCACAACACGAGCAGAGTAGATGGAAAGCTGCTATGGATGTGGAAATGAAAGCCATTAATTCTCATAAGGTTTTCAAATCTACTAGGCTGCCTGAGGGGCATAGAGCAGTAGGCTGTAGATGGGTGTATAAGAAGAAAACCTTAGTGAATGGTGATATTCAGTATAAGGCTAGGTTGGTAGCACAAGGTTTTTCCCAGATAAAGAATCAGACTTATGATGAGGTTTTTGCACCAACGCTAAGAGGGGAGACATTTAGGTTTGCCTTAGCAATGGCAGCAGCTGGGAATTGTGTAGTACAGCATTATGATATCACAACAGCATATTTGCATGCTGATTTGAATGAAGAGATCTATATGACTGAAGCCCCAGGGTATGAATCAAAGATTGCAGGAAGGTTATACAAGTTGCAGAAAGCATTGTATGGACTCAAGCAGTCAGCACGTTGCTGGAATCTAACTTTAGATAAGGAATTACAAAGAATGGGATTCAAGTGTAGTATAGCTGACCCATGTCTGTATGTAAAGCAATGTGAAAATGATGAACAGATTTTGCTTTTGATATTTGTAGACGATTTGTGTCTTATAGCGAAAGATCAAAGCAGGGTAATTGAATTTACTGAAAATCTGAAACAGCACTTTGATGTCAAAGATCTGGGAGAAATTAAGAATTACCTAGGAATGGGTATTCAGAAGGTTGATGGGGGTTATGTTCTAGAGCAGCGGAAGAAAATTGAAGCACTGCTAAGAGAGAACAATATGGAACAGTGTAAAGAAGTTTCTACCCCGATGACAACAGATTTTGTTAAATCAGAGACTGGAAATGATGACCAAACTTCATGTGATCAAGAACACTATCATTCAATAATTGGAAGTTTATTGTATATAGCACAATGGTCGCATCCTGATATCGGGAACGCAGTCAATGTTCTGAGTAGATATGTAACCAAACCTACTCAGAGGCATTGGCAAGGTATCAAACGTGTGTTTAGGTATCTGAAGGGGACTATTGATAAATGTTTATTGATAAAACCATGTAAGCCATTGGAATTGAAATGCTATGTAGATAGTGATTGGGGTAATGATGTACATGACAGAAAATCAATGACAGGGTTGATAATAATGTTTGGTAACACCTTGGTTGGGTGGAGGTCTCGTAAACAAAGTTCAGTTGCCGTGTCAACGGCAGAGGCGGAGTATGCAGCATTATCTGATTTGTGTTCAGAATTAATTTGGTATAGGCAATTGTTAATGGATGTAAATATAACAATTGAGGGGCCTATATGTGTATACGATGATAGTGAGGCATGTATACAGATTGCAAAGAGTGATAAGGTCAGAGCACGAAGCAAGCATGTTGATATCAAGTATCATAATGTAAGGAATGCTGTTAAAGAATCTCTGATAGATTTGCAATATTGTCCATCTGAGTGTAATGTAGCAGATGTGATGACAAAGCCTCTAAGCTTAGAGAGACATAGGATGTGTATATCTGAAATGTGTATGTCTTCTATTCTGTACAATTGAATGTAATATCTATTGTAAATTGAAGGGGTGTTGGGGTTTGATAAACCCAGGAATTTACTTCTAGATATAAATTATACAGAGAGGCTTGATTTCTAGGTAAAAGGTGAAATATTCTGCACAGTCACCCAATTAGCAGCCATTGCTGTAGGAATGATGTGTCATGTGTGACTCATTCAACAGGTGCTTAGAGTTAAGTTGGGTGTGGTAGTTAACGAGATTGACCTATAATGTGATTGGTCAGTTTGACTATATAAGCAGAGATATTCTGTATTTCATTTATTCCCATTTACCTCGTGAAAGCTGTATCGTTGATGGTGTATCATTTGTTACCTGTGGAAGTGATCTGTAAATACGTATGTATATAAAGTAAATAGGATATTTGTTTAACTTCTGATTTGGAGTCTATTTACTGCATAGTACTTGGATCACTGGTGCCTAGGAGAGAAGCAGGCCTCTCCATCCGCGCGCCCTCTGACAGAATACATAAATTGCATTTTATTCCTATAACTATATATTTGCAATATTTGATCACTGCAGCTTAGAAGCTCTAGGAAGAGATAAGCCAAGGAATAGGAATGTTATGATAGAATTTTCTTGCTAGTGGACAATTTTTCTTCTTCAAGGTTTTTTGTAAAGATCTTTCTCAAGGAATACTGAGTGAATATCACTTTAATTGGGTTTATTTTTCAGTTTAAGATGGAAACCAATCAGAAAATCTCAGAAGTTGCAGTATGTGAAATCTGACTACTCAGTAGATCTAAAATCAGATATAGATTCTCCAAAGGAAATGGAAAGACCAGATTATTTAAAAACACCTTAACATAGTCAAGTATATATTTTAATATAGTTTTTTTTCTCTTTTTGGTTACATCTGGGATGCTTCCCTGTTTCTGTATGATTGAGTAACAGGATGTGGTTACATGCAAGTACAAGTGAAACTTGCTCTGGATTTCTTCAAGGCACCAAAAGATGCTTATTATAATATAGAATGTAAAACTACCAAGAGATTGATATTCTGTGCTCTGTTGTTATGGGGTGGTAAAATTATTTTCTCAAAGCACTTCATCTTTCTTTGATATGTATGCTGGGGCATATGGGATTGGAAGTCCACTGAATAGCTTGGAGCCAACTGAGTATTTTAGGTAGCTTTATATAATGTTTTATCAATCACAGCCTGAAAGTGCACAAGATGGAAATGGAATGGATCCAGTCCTTTCTGAGAACTAACAACAGAATTTGGTGAAAAGCAAAATATTGCATGCCATCTTGAAAAGAGTCAAATGCTTCTATCATCAGGTAAAAATGTTTTCAACCTCCCCTCCGCCATATGCATATGACCATCAGTGAATCTATTATTATTCAGACAAAAATTCTGAGCAATGAATCCTGTCTGAGACATTTAATCAGTCTGGAATATGAATTAAAATTTGGACAGCCTTGTTAGGGTAGTTGAAATATACTATTTGCCCTTGAATCAATAGCTAGATAACTTACTTACTTTATTTCTAGTATTATGCCTGTCATCCACTTTCTATAATACAGTAATAAGCAAGTTGTATAATACAGTTTCTATAATGCCATAGGTTATTTTTCTACGTCTGAATAAGCCATGCATAAGTATTTATCGGAATATATTCCTATAACTGCTTTCAAATCATGGTTAAGACATCAGGCTAGAAACCCAGAGACCGTGAGTTCTAGACCCACCTTAGGCACAAAGCCAGTTGGGTGACCTTGAGCCAATCACTCTTTCTCAGCCCTGGGATGGAGGCAATGGCAAACCACTTCCGAAAAACCTTGCCAAGAAAATTGCAGGAATTACTCTAGGAAGTTGCCAGGAGTCAAAAACTGACTTAAAGGCGCGCACACACAAACACACACAAAAAAGTATTAACACTGGCACTAAAAAAGCATCTTGCTTTTGGTATGAACTTTCCACTCATCCTTGAGAAAATTATATTGGCATGAAATATGTTGTGTCACTTTTGTATAAATATTTCCTCCAAAAATGTAAACAGATTTTACCCAATTTTGGGCTGTGTTTGTATAGTGCTGGAATAATGGGAAAATACTGCTTTAACATAGCTATGGACAACTTCAGCCTTTGTAGGGTGGGGTTTGAAATGAAGGCAACGTCATCTGGTAATAAAGAAAAAAGATACTGCTGAGTTAGGTGCAAGAGAGAAAAAGCCAAGAGAGTTTAAACAGGACTGAATACAAAATGGGAATAAATAAACAAATATCAGAGAGCTTGAATCTAAGCATTAGAATATAAAAATCACAGAGGTGCAATAATTAGGAAATCAAAATCACAACCTCCAAAAATAAAGATATTAAAATTGGCTTAAGAAATTAACCTTTCTTTGTCCTAATGTTGTGCGGAAGAGAAACCCAGTTCTATCTGAATCTGAGGGTGGCATCTATCTTAAGTATAAAGATACCACTCTGAGTTTTATTCCCTTGTAAATGTGTATAACAGATTGGAACTTAAGGTTGTGAGGCTAGTCATCCTCCTTAATGTGCAAAACCTTCACAACAGCCAAAACATCTGCATATATGTAAATACAGATACATTTCAGACAGGAATCAAACATGAAAGGAGCAGCATGACATCATCCATTATTCGCTGTCAGAAGGGAGAACATAGAAAAAAGACATCAATAGACACCTGGTGATGCATAAAACATTAATGTATTCTCAGACATATTCATCTGGAAAACAGATCAGCAACAGGGTACCTGCAAGCACTACAGCATCTGCTGCACCCGTGCTCCTGAAAATTAATTTTATCCCCAAAGTCTTTAAAAAAAAGACCTGTGAGACTGTCAAATCTCACAAGATTTCAGTGATCTTATATTAGATCTTATCAGATTCTGGCAAAAGATTTCTAAAAACTCACCAGATTTGGCTATTTCAAGAAATCTGAGATGCTAGAAAAAGTAGCTAATCTCCGACTTATCACAATGGCTAAAGTTTCAAGAGAAAGGCCACATTTGCAAAGTAGCTTCTCTTAGAAAGGTTATAGATGGTGCCACCTGGCAAAGAGCAATCCTTTAAGAGCAGCAGGATTGTAGAGATTGGACAAGATAATGCTTAGCTATGTGTAAGCTTGAGAAAAGCAAAGCAAATCCAGACACATCAACATGAGAACTTTAGGAGGCATTTTATCAGTTTGCCAAAAAGTAACAGTGAAGCTTTTGAGTTCCACCAAGTCAGTATTTGGTTCTGCTTATCAGGGTTTACCTTACACTAGTGTTTTTCAAACTTGGCAACTTTAAGATGTGTGGACGTCAACTCCCAGAATCCCTCAGCCAATATGCTGTCTTACACCTTGTGTTGGGTCAATTAGAAGGGTTTCCATTCATTTCCAAAGCAACTAGTAGGCCAAAAGCAGGATCTATGACCCAGAAGTGGGAGGGAAGAAATGCTGGCTAGGGATTTCTATTGGCTTCTCCCTTTTTAAAATTTTAAACTAGATTTGTTCCATTTTTAGAAAACATTTTTCTGAAAAGGATCTGCACAAAATATGGTATGCATTTTGATGCTCATTCTTTCTAATCAGTAATTCTTGTACACAATTTTGTGTTGCTATGCATGTGTGGATATACACATACATGCAGGCATACACACAGACATTTCATAATATATATGCAGCTCATTATATTTTTCTAAATTTGAGAATTGCATTCCCAAATTTGGCAAAGTGTGACTATTGATGGACAGCATTTCAGTTTATGCATTTCATTCATTTTCTGTAGGACATCCTGCTTGCTTATGGTCACACATCCACTGATGTAACACTGATTGCACTTTTGGATTGAGAAGGACTTTACTTCCAGACACCAGGCTTGTCGATCGTAAGATTGTAAGTTTGGAGGTTCGAATCCCTAGCCCTGCATGACGGAGTGAGCTCCCACACTAGCCCCAGCTCTTGCCAACCTAGCAATTTGAAAGCATGCAAATGCAAGTAGATTAATAGGTACCACTTTGGTGGGAAGGTAACAGCGTTCCGCGTGCGTCATGCCGGCCACATGACCATGGAAGCATCTTTGGACAACGCTGGCTCTTCGGCTAACAAACGGAGATGAGCACCGGCCCCTAGAGTCGGACATGACTGCACAAATGTGCGGGGGGAACCTTTACCTTTTTTTACTTCCAGAACAGTGGCCAATGATCCAGGTTTTTCTTTTTTTCTCTGCTTTCTTCTGGGCATCCAACAGGAGTCACACATTAGGACACTAATTAATATTTCAGAATGATTTTTATGTTTGATCTGGGAAGTAAATCTAAACCATTTATACATTTGCAAAAGTAAGTTTAAATCTTTAAATTTAAATCTATAAAGAAATAATAATATAACCAGTATTGTCATCTTCTTCCTTTTTTTCTTCCTTTTCTTCTTCATTGTTAAGTAGACTCTTGAGATTTCTCTACAATGTAAATTGTTATTGTAATTGTCATACCCCCTCCTTTCACCCATCCTTCCTCATGTTAATATTCCTGACTCTAAGGGTGCATACTGAGCAGCAAGGCATTCTGTCAAGGAATTGTGTTAATCCATTATTTGAAGGGAAAGGAATGGTTGATTTCCTAAGAGAGGCAGACACGCAAAATCCCTAGAATAAATATTTGACAGCACATATCTGCACACAGGGCTTCTCCATTTGCTAGAAAAATGGATCCTGCAGCCTTCTTTTTCCTTGCAGTTTCATATTCTCTCTGGGCAGATAGTTCCCTATACTGTTTTACAGCCATATCTTAAAGAGCTTCATGGTACCAACTGAACAGATTCTTTGACCAGCGAACATTGATAGTGGGGACACAAATGCTATTTTTAAAGCCCCCCCCCCCCCCCCGTCTTTCTGAAAGAGTGCTTTCAGGAATGAGACCAATCCTTTTATCCTCTGTAAAATAGAATAGGTAAAGATGAAGCAAAGGTATCTAAATAGCTTCATGGATGAACAGGGAATTTAATCAAGGTCTCCCCAGATCTAGTCTGGCTTTCTCATACAGGGGGAAAGATTTGTAGTGAGAGAATCTTTTCCTTTGTTAGAAAATGAACATATAATCATGAAAGCTATATCAAAACTGTGATGTAAGAAAACATGAATAGCAATTTGTATAATAAACTAAAACTAGCAAGTAATTTGGCTTATTAATACTCACCTTTTCTTTTCTTTGTTCAGTATTTGCAACATTGACAAATCAGTAAGTAAAATAATTTTATGGTTTCATGTCAAAGAGTAAATAAAATTCCTTGGTGACTTTATAGACATATCCATTGTTTTCTTGGCAACAGTACAGATGTGATTTGCCATTGCCACCTTCTGGGTTTTTTTTCATATGCATAACCAAATGTTAGGGTGTACCTTCATAGTGTCCAATTCAAGAACTAATTTGTTGTAAACTTCTGTAGCTTCTGAGCTTTGACAAAATTGGCCAGGCGCTTTTTGTTGGAACTCATAGCATGGGTTCCAAAAGCTGTGATTCAAATGAACTTTATAAAGTAACTTACTTTTGCCAAATAGATGGATTTAACCAGAGTGAAAGAATTATCGTGACCTTTCACAGCTTAAACCCCACTAGCTTTAATTAAAATGCACAAGTGAAAGAAAATTGAAGGAACGATCTGATCTAAGTCTAAAGACAAGTAGAAAAGTCAGAGAATTTTACTCAAAAATAGAGTAGACTTCAGCAGGAATTAAACATTTCCCTTTGTCAGCTGGTTTTTGAGACATTTAAATCATTTTATGAAATATTGATAGGTTGGGTACTATAAATTTAATATATGGAACATTATTTTACTTTTTCTGCACAGCTATGAAATATCAAGTTGTGTGAATGGATGAATGACATGTTTATGTTTTAATTTTTCATTTTGTTTTGTTTTTTTCTAATATTCATTACAGGCTATCCTTCCCCTTACTTTGCCCTTCTTTTTTTTTTTAAAAAAAATAATTTTATTATTATAAGAAAAAACAAACAAACAAAGACATCAACAACATCAACAACATAAAAATGAATAACAAAGTACATAACAAACTTAATAAACATACATTCAAAACTAAATAACCCTACCTAACAAAATCCTTATAACATCACATCACGTGAAACAATTAATTTAAAACGACTTCCTGTTTCTTTCTTGAAGATAGCTTCTTACTTTTAATTTTTACTATATTTCTATTGTATTCCTCTTTTTATTAATGTTTCTTTAATATACAAATATCTTAACTCTTATTTTATTTTAAACCTTTCATTTGTTCTTGTATTCTAGTACATATATTCTAATATATTATCTTATTTATCCCTTCTAATATTTTTCCCATTACAATAGTTTTATTTTATATTCTTTTTGCAGAAATTCTATAAATGGGTTCCATATAAGAATTAACTAATAATACAATTACAACTCAAGAGATATCAGATGCAATTGATAAGCTAAAAACAGGAAAAACACCGGGACAAGACGGATTATCGACAGGTTATTATAAACATTTTAAAGAACAATTGGTTGAACCGTTAAAAATATTGTTTAACTCGATTCTGGAAGGTAACAAAATACCAAAATCATGGACTCAGGCCAAAATAGTCTTAATTCCAAAGGAAAACCAAGATCCAACAAAATGCCAAAATTATAGACCAATTTCATTATTAAATAACGATTACAAACTGTTCACTATTGTATTGGCGGAAAGATTAAATTTTTTTTTACAAAATTTGATAAATGGGGACCAAAACGGATTTCTACCAAATAGACAAATTAAAGATAATTTAAGAACAGTAATAAATTTAATAGAATATGCTAACACACATAATGAAAAACAGATAATGTTACTATTTTTGGACACAGAAAAAGCTTTTGATAATGTGAATTGGGATTTTATATTTAAAATTTTAGAATATAGAAATTTTGGAAAGAATTTTATAAATGCAATTAAAGAAATTTATAATGTACAAAAAGCCAATATAATAGTGAATGAAGAAGAAACAAAAGAAATAAATATAGAAAAGGGAACATGCCAGGGATGTCCAATGTCTCCACTGATATTCATATTGGTGTTAGAAACTATATTGGAAGAAATTAGAAAAGACAATAATATCGAAGGAATAAAAATTAAAGGAGAAATATATAAATTAAAAGCATTTGCGGACGACTTAGTGATAACAATTCAAAATCCATTGAACTCAATAGAAAATTTAAATGAAAAATTAAAGGAATTTGGAGAACTGGCAGGCTTTAAAATTAATAAGCAAAAGACAAAAATGATAAATTTAAATATGAAGAAAGAGGATAAGATGAAATTGGAAGAAAAAACTGGATTTCAAAACGTTAAACAAATTAAATATTTGGGAGTACAAATAACAGGTAAAAACATAGACCTATTTAAAAATAACTATAGTAAAGTATGGAACGATATTAAAAAAGATTTAGAAAAGTGGAAAAATTTACAACTATCATTACTAGGGAAGATTGCCACAGTAAAAATGAATGTATTGCCCAAAATCTTATATCTGTTCCAAACAATACCTATAGAAATTACAGATCAAACATTTTCAAAATGGCAAAAAGATATTACAAAATTTATATGGAATGGAAAAAAACCCAGAATAAAATTAAGATATCTACAAGGTTTAAAGGAAAGAGGAGGATTGGGATTACCAAATTTAAAATTATATTATGAATCATCTGTTTTGGTCTGGCTAAAAGATTGGATAAAATTAGATAATTGGAATATATTAAATTTAGAGGGCCATGATAACAGATTCGGATGGAACGGATATATGTATTATACCGCCCAGAGTCCCCTCCGGAATGGGGGGAGATGGGCGGTGATATAAGTTAGAAATATAAATAAATAAATAAATATAATAAAAGCAAAAGCAATAAGGCATTTACGAATCATAGAATTAGGAAATCAATTTTAAGAATTTGGAACAGATATAAAAAATATTTATTGCCGGTATTACCATTGTGGATATCTCCTCAGGAGGCAAATGCCAAAATAGAAACTCCAAAAGATAAAAAATGGATAAGGTATAAGAACTTACTGAAATTTAATGGGAATAATTATGAAATTAAAACGAGAGAGGAATTAGAAAGAGAAGGATTTGAGTGTTATTGGTTTAAATATTTACAACTAAAAGAACAATTTAAATTAGACCAAAAGATGTTCAAATTTACGGAAACAACAGAAAATTGGGATAGTATATTATGGAAAGAGAACGATCACTTACTTTGCCCTTCTTCACGTTTCTCCATTTCATTAGTGATGATCAGAACTGAGAAACGGATGGCTAGGTGATTAAACTAGTATGAATAACTTCTGTGCATATAGTGAAACTGTAAAGAGCTCATTGCAAAAATGTGCTTTGCTGTAGGCATGTATTCATATAGATGACTTGACTGTCCTTAACTCTTTAGTGTCTATTTCTGTTAACTATAATGTCTGAATAGAATAGAATAGAATAGAATATCTCTACATAGACTAGCTATGCAGAGTCAGTACTCATATTTATGAAAGAAGTCCTCGTCTGGCATAGCTAGCTATATGGGATAAGAAGGTTTCACCTGTTTCTAACAAACAGGTATAGCAGTTTAGCATTTTCATAAATTTAGATGAACTAGTTAATATCAATTGTGATTAAACAAATTCTGGCTAGATCTACTCAGCGGTAGATTGTTAGCTCTATTCTATATCCTGATTATACAGCATTGGGGGATTGTATCAATGATAATGTATATAGTAATATTACTGGCAGATCAAGGTACAAGTAGGGTGCAAAAATGTTTTGTGATATAAGAGTTTAAAATATTAAACAATACTTCTTATAGTAAAACTTTGTGCCTGTGAAATGCACACTAATAAATTCTGCATAAGATTTATCTGAAAAACCAATGATGTTTAACAAAGATTCTTCAAATCAGTCTAGTAATTTACTGTTTTTCATTGGATTCTCTAAAAAAACTGTATTGCAATTGAAACTACATAATTTGAACATAAAACCAGGTAGTCAGGAAGGAGACAGGTGTTTTTTTTTTTTTTTTTTAGCATCCATTCCCAACTAAACTATTCTGGAATGCATCAGGACGATATTCATCCCTACCCAGGACTCCCAAATTGTGAATATGGGCAAGCTGTGGACTTTCAGAATGAAGAAGAGATGAATAGTGGAAAAAATGATATCAATGATATCATCTACCACTTTGCAATAATAAAGTAGGTTCAGAAACACGTCCAGAAGAAATTCTGTAGAATCCTAAAACACCCTAAGAAGTCCTGGAAACATAAAATGCTATTTCCCCAGGAAAAAACACTTGGGAAATTCTAAACTATATTTCTGCACAATACAAGTTATAATTGCTCAAGCAGAAAAGTAAGCCACTGACAGTTGACCTAAGGATCACAGCAGCTTTAGGATTATGATAATCTTATCAGGTTAGATTCCATATGGAAGGGCTCATGGGGTAATCTTCTATGACATCTGTCATTAGGGCTAAAATGTGTGATGAAGATTAATGCAGAGATCTACCACACAAAACTGGCCCATAGTTACTAAACAACTCTTAATTCTAATTTTTGAAGTGTAGTAATTGATCCTACAGTGAGATTTATTCCATAATCATGGAAGTGACAGCATTTACAACCAGAATAAATTAAAGTAAATGAAGAGGAAAATTGTATTCTGTGTAACATTTAGTTCATTATAGTCTTAAACAACTACACAAACCCATCTTCATCAATATAAGTTATGATGCCTGCAGAAACAATTAAATAAAATGTTTTCGCCAAGGAACCATTCATGTTCCACAAGCATAGAAATTGGTATATTACAAGTGAGCGGCTTGTCTTAAAGCCTTAATGGCTACAGTTAGGAATATGAATGATTGTCACGTATACAGCAAGCTCTCTTGTGTTTCGATCTAAAGTTAAAAATATGGCTCATCATTGCATTTTCTTGAAGTGATATATGAAATATGGCTTGTAGTTTTTCATTTTGCATGAAACAGTAATGCTTTTTTTTTTTTGCTCTTGTAAAGTCACTGTAAAGGGGGCGTGGTGGCTCAGCGGGTAAGACACCAGTCTTGTCGATCGGAAGATCGCAAGTTTGGAGGTTCAAATCCCTAGCCCTGCGTGTGGAGTGAGCTCCCACATTAGCTCCAGCTCTTGCCAACCTAGCAATTCGAAAGCATGCAAATGCAAGTAGATTAATAGGTACCACTTTGGTGGGTAGGTAACAGCGTTCCACGCGCATCATGCAGCCACATGACCGTGGAAGCGTCTTCGGACAACGCTGGCTCTTCGGCTAACAAACCGAGATGAGCACCGGCCCCTAGAGTCGGACACGACTGCACAAATGTGCGGGGGGAACCTTTACCTTTACTTTAAAGTCACTGTAGTTTGGGTCAAAGTATTTTCAGATTTTCATTTCTAGCATGCCTGAAAGTCCCTATAACCATGACATATATTTATTGTACCTATGTTTGATTCTCATGAGACAATTCACTGGAGATTATTATTATCCATTGCTTCTGGAAACTACTGTGTTGGGGATAGATGCCTGGGGAACTTAAGGATGTTATGAAATGACAGCAGAGACATTTGGGGAGAGGGTCAGGCCAATGTAGGCCGCTGGCTATTGATCTTAGCAACCAGCACATGTAGATACCAGCCCACTATGTTGAACTAAGAGGCCACATGCGACCATTGTTCCCTCATGATGACACTCCCTAGTAAGGACTCTAACTCATATTTTACTTGGTGGCTTCAAGTTAATTATTCCAACAAGTTGTGACATTTCAGAGAAATGCCAGCATCGCTTTGTGCTCCCTTTTTCCCATTGAAGCCCCTTGCCCTTCCCCCAAAGGCATCTGAAGAGCAAAATGTTTTTAGGATGACATTTAATATAGTACATATGCAAGTGAATTGTAGTGTAGTACTAAAGTCCTAGGAGACATTGTAGCAGACAGTAGTGCAAAGATTAGAAGAGGAGTGGAGAGACTGGTAGAACTGTGAGAGTGGTATGTCTGAAATTATTGATGTAATAAAGAGTTTTAAGTTACATCTTGTCCTAAAGTCTGTGTTAAAAATCCTTGAGGAAAGAATACAGCGTGAGTTACTGTAGATCTGAGAACTTCCCTTCTGTAACTTGAATTGTCTTCCATTTATATATTATGTTCTATGGATCTACTATTATAGCAGTCCTATATATGTTTCCTTTGTTAATAGCTGCATTCATGTGATGATTCTATATAATGAAAGGGAAAACCTCATTTCATTTTTTATATATGCAGCCAAATCTTATTTACTATTTTATATTAGAACTCTGCTTCATTTTAAGCAACAGTTTGACTTCCTTCTCATTTGATAGCCATTATAAATTGATATAATTTATGTCCTTATTTATACTTATAATTATTGGTTTATATATTCTTTATTCATTTACTTCTTTATATGAAATAATTAAAATGCAGAGAACTTCCTCACCCAAAGCATATAGGAAAGTGATACTTATTTACTATATATCTAGCTTACTTGAACTTATCTTTTTTTCTAACTAGGTCCCAACATTAACCCAGTTGGATCAGAACACACACACACTTTTTTTTAGTTAGAAGTTAAAAAAAAAAAATGGTCTAAAGCAGAGCTTTCCAAACTTTTCATGTTGGTGACACACTTTTTAGACATGCATCATTTCACGACACACTCTTACAGCAGGGCAAAAGGGAGGCACTAGGACCTGTGCGGAATCACAGCAAGTTTGGAGGCAGCAAGGCACAAGGCAGGCACTAGGACCTGTGCGGAATCCTGGCAGAGCTCAGAGGCAGCAGCAGCCGCGACACACCCAGACACTGCAGCCGACACACTAACGTGTCCCAACACACAGTTTGGAAAGCTCTGGTCTAAAGCCAGAGAGATTTCTTGACTTCTCACATTTGCCTTACCCAAGTTATATATTTTAAACAGATTACAACTTGATTAGATCATTTCTGTACTACAGTACTTTCCAGTATAACACACTGTTACAACATTTGAATAAGAAGAATCATTCTAACTTCATTTTTGTTTCATCAGATGTTTCTTAGAATCCTCTTACTTTTAACATAGAAATGCCTTAGTTTATTATTATAATTATTATTTTGCCAGTCCAATACTTGTTAAACTCAGCTAATGTAGTGTCATTATCCTGCATACCAAAAGGTTTAAAGCAAATTGTGTGTGTCCTAGTGGTATAGTGTACTGAGGAAGCACTGAAGATTAATTACACTAAATCTGAGTTTTTACTTTTTCACAAATCCCCTATAGTCTATGCTTGACAGCTGAATAAGAAGCCAACTGAACAAGTTAAAATCCTCAATTATTTTGGTGTAGTGTTTCATGCCTCTGGCAAATGCAGGCCACATTGAGATTATGTTGTCCAAAATGCTAAAAAAATTGGTAACAGCCTTATAATCCTTTTATTGCTTCAGAGGAGCATTATTTGTACCAGATACACTAAAAGTATTCTCTGCCAAAGTTTATGCACAGCTCTTACTAGGACCATATAGCTCTTTTGCTTCCTTGCAGAAATTTATGATCTAAATTTCTAAGGACTGTCTTCCAAATGACATGATGCATACCCAGTGTGATCTTCCGCCATGAGGCTGATGTGGTCAGACTTGATACCAGTGTATGTGTATTTTTTTCATATTGATTAAAGCTATTGTTTGTTCCTGCAAGTCTGGACCCTCTGATCTTGGTTGATCATTTGAGTAGTCTTGGAAAAGATTGATTCTCACAAGATGTACTTTTGATGATGAGTTCCCAGCAGGTGGTGGAGAAGAATACAGGGATGACCATGTGACATTCTATGGAAATTTAAATTGGACTTGGAAGAAGCTGGATATGAAGATATTGACGCTTTTGAACTTTGGTGTTGGAGAAGACTTCTGAGACCATCGTGAACAGCCAAGAAAACAAACAAATGGATCACCAAACAAATCAACCCAGAGTTTTCACTCAAGACACTAATCACCAGGCTCAAATTATCCTATGTTGGACATATTATGCAAAGACTTAGCTCTCTGGAGAAGACTCTAGTGCTAGGAAAGGTAGAAGGAAAGAGAAGAGGATGACCAACAGCAAGGTGGATGGACTCAGTTATAGGACCAGATTAGGGACAGATCATCATGTGGTTGCTAAGAGTCAACACCAACTTGGTAGCACATAATCAATCAATCAATCAATCAATCAATCAATCAAAATTCTTTGTGGCTTAATCACATCAATCATACAGCTATTTCTGTTTATTTTATCTTATATGTTTTAACTTATATTTTGTTTTTAGTAGAATTCTGGTCAATGACTGTAGTAACGTTTGCATTTTATTTGTTAAACAGAAATACAGTATTTTTTATGAATTTCTTTTAAGCATATTGAAGTTTTAATATTTGTGTCACCCCTTTGCTCTTTACAATTTGATATCAGCTGTTTTAAATAAATTCCTGAGGATGGTAATAAAAGAATGTACATTTACTTAGAATTCTTATGATATTTGGGGTTGGGGTGAGAAACACGATTCTAATTTAAAAGAAAAGTTGTGCTTAAAGGCAATAATTCTCATTATACAGACTGGGGCCTTTAACAATTCAGCTTTTATAGACTCACAATAAATACTTTTGGCAAAACTAAGTAATCAACACTTTTACAGAGTTAGCATATTTGAAATTTACTGCTTAATAGAAATATTGATATGTTGTTGTTGTAGGACAGATTTGCAGAAGCTAAACATTCATGATGAAGTTTTCTAAATGGAAAACCTATTAGTCTCACCTTCCACTCAGATTAGTAATCATATATATGATTATACACACTGCAATTATGGTCAATGAACTGTAGAATTCAATTCCATTCTGTAGTTACTGCTTTATCAAATGCTTAAGTTAAGAAAATAATTAATTGCCAGGAGTTAATATAGTACAGCATCCACTTTCAAACAAGGGAGATGCCATCAGAGGCAGGCATTTTGGTTTTTTGCTCACTTTTTTGGTTTGTTTGTTTGTTTATTTATTTATTTATTTATTTATTTATTGGATTTATCACCGCTCAACTCCCCCTAGGGGGACTCAGAGCAAATCTAAGGTGCTAGCCATCTCCAGGTATCTCCAATCTCCTTCTGACCCCAAGCATATTGACAAAAACAGGTTTTGAGTCTTTTTCGGAAGTCCAGGAGTGAGGGGGACCATCTGATCTCCGGGGGCAGAATGTTTCAAAGGGCAGGGGCAACAGCAGAGAAAGCACGCTTTCGAGACCCCGTCAGGTGGAACTCCCTAACCGATGGGGTCCGTAGCATGCCCTCTCTGCATGCCCGGGTGGGACGGGATGAAGTGATGGGGATGAGGCGATCCCTTAGGTATCCTGGTCCCATGCCATGTAGGGCTTTAAAGGTGATAACCAACACCTTGAATTGGACCCGGAAGCAAACTGGAACCCAGTGCAGCTCGCGCAGCAAAGGTGTTACGTGGGTCCTCCTTGGGACACCCAAAACAGTCCGCACAGCTGCATTCTGGATCAGCTGTAGCTTCCGGATATTCTTCAAGGGTAGCCCCATGTAGAGCGCATTACAGTAGTCTATGTGAGAGATAACCAGGGCATGAGTGACTGTTCGAAGGGCCTCTTGTTCCAGGAAGGGGCGTAACTGGCGCACAACTCGAAGTTGTGCAAAAGCTCTCCTGGCCACGACTGCCACCTGCTCTTCAAGCAGGAGTCATGAATCCAGGAGAACTCCCAAGTTACGCACCGGATCTGTCTGGGGTAGTGCAACCCCATCCAGAATTAAAGATGATAATTTCCCAGAATAATATTTTTTCACTTTTCTGACTGCAGATTAATTGAAGTACATGCAATTTCTAGAATGCTTCTGATTTCATTGGGCCTTGGCCTTTGATAGAACAAGAGGTAAAGCTGAACTAAAATGTTTATGTTCTCATATTGTATTTTTAACCACAGCTTAAAAATACATGGGCAAATCTTTTGAGTGGATATTTGCTATAGTTGAGAAAATAGGTTTCATTAGTTAGGGTTCACTGAGTTTAAACTGTCAAGTATTGTCCTTAGGGATTTTTAAAAAATACACATTCTGCCCTGAAATGGTCTAACGATTTGTCTGCATTCTCCTCACTGTAGAATGTAAGCAAGAGCAATTTAATATTCTATATTTTGTCCTTCTATAGCTCTAAATGAAATATAAATGAATGGATTATTTTAACTTGATCAGCTTCTCAAGACTGACATAGATGAACAGTTTGTGACATAGGATCTTGAGAAAGAGAAACTCAGCTTACAATATGATTTCATTAATTAACAGAAATAATACCAAAGTTTATTTAATTACTCAATGTTGATTTAATCTACAGGACAGACTGCACTCTCAAATGACTTCAACTGTTTACTAAACATTAGATGTGCAGTGAAAGTAAAAACTATGCATGCAGCATTAAATACACAGGTTGATGATCTATATATGGCCACATGTCAGTTGATAGGTGAAGCTGACAAAGGCAATAGACAAGGTCAGAATGGGTTAGCCCAAAGCTTTCCAGACTCTGTGTCACGACACCTTAGTGTGTCGGCTGCAGTGTCTGGGTGCTGCTGCCTCCGAGCCCTGCCAGGATTCCATGCAGGTCCTAGTGCCTGCCTTGTGCCTTGCTGCCTCCAAACCTGCTGTGATTCCGTGCAGGTCCTAATGCCTGCCTTGTGCCCTGCTGTAAGAGTGTGTCACAAAATGATGCCCTGCTGTAAGAGTGTGTCGTGAAATGATGCATGTCTAAAAAGTGTGTCACCAACATGAAAAGTTTGGAAAGCTCTGGGTTAGCCATTCATTCCTGTCCTTGACATCCCCTTCTTCCTTCCTTTCTTCTGTCTCTTACTTCTCATGCAAAAAAATGATTAGGAAGGTACATACCATTCTTGCCACAGAGCTCAACTCATTGCTTACAGGAGATATTATCCTAGAGGTCATATGAAATTGGCCCAAGGGTTACTCTTGGGCTCTAGGTTAGCTACATCTGACTTTAGAAAAAAAGAGTAAAAGGTGTTATCTCATGATTTTGGTATCTTTTGAATCAACAGCATGGCCATTTAGTTCCAAGAAAAAGGAACTAAAAAGTGTGAAACACAAGAAAAAAGAATTTTGAAAGATTACATACAAATGTGTTAGGAAGGACTGGTCAAAAGAGGCCAAGTCTGGCAGCAGGAAAAGGGAAAAGGTAAAACTCCGTTGCAACGATAAAAAAGGTTGCAGCAGAGTTGAACTCAATTTCAAAAAAAAGAGCCAAGAACGCAGCACGCCTATTGGCTGCTGCATTCGAACAGCGCGAGATACAAAGTATAAAAGGAGGAAACAACGAAGAACGGGTTGTCAGGGACAACCGTTCTTCAGGAGTACCACATACCTTCAGCTCCAGACTTCTTCCACAGCTGCTCACACCACAGAAGCCCTGCTTAAATGATCTACCTTCCAATGGGGAAACATGGAGACCCAAGCTTTCAACAAGTTAAAGGCTCTCTTTATGACCGACCCCATTTTGAAACGCCCCAATCCAGCATTACCATTTGTAGTAGAGACTGATGCCTCAGATATTGCCATCGGGGCGGTGCTACTTCAGGCAAATTCAGAGGATGGGTTACTTTTACCTTGTGCCTACTACTCGAGAAAACTAACAGCACCCAAACAAGCATATACTATATGGGACAAAGAGCTCTTGGCCATCAAAGTCGCGTTTGAAGTTTGGAGACACCACCTGGAAGGGGCTAGACATGTTGTTGAGGTAAGAACGGACCATCGGAACTTAGAGCATCTTAAAACAGCACGCAACCTCAATCAGCATCAGATCCGTTGGTCTTTGTTCTTTTCCCGTTTTGATTTCAAAGTCACCTACATTCCGAGAGGGAAGAACCAATGAGCAGATGCACTTTCATGCAAGCCAGAATATGATCAAACCAAGAAAGAATTGATAAGACAAACGGTCATTCCTGTAGAACGAATCGCTGTACTACAAACCTCCAGCAATCTATTACAAGACATTCGAGAGGAGCAGGAACAGGATCCATTGGTTAAGAAAAAGATACGCGAAATATCCCAACTACCGAACCACCAATCAGGACAATGGTCCTGGAGCGATAATCTACTATGTTTCAGGGGTTGCTATTATGTACCTGCTGGAAACCTACGAGAAGAAGTACTGCAGCTATCTCATGATAAACCTGCCGCAGGTCACTTCGGGTTTTACAAAACCCTCAATCTGATATCAAGGAACTTTTGGTGGCCACGACTCCACCATGATGTAAAAACCTATATATCATCCTGCCCTACCTGCCGTAGAGCAAAACATCAGCCGGGCAAACCGACAGGATTGTTACTTCCCCTACCCACACCGGAACAACCTTGGGAGACCATATCAATGGATTTCATCACGGATCTTCCAAAATCTAATGGGGCAACAACCATCTTAGTAGTTGTAGTTACCCTGACCAAGATGGCACATTTTATCGCCTGTAAAGGACTTCCCACAGCAAAAGACACGGCACAACTGTACATAAAGCATATCTTCCAATTGCATGGGTTAGCAAAATTTACGGCAAAATTCTGGAAGGCTTTACTTACCGGCTTACAAATTCACAGACAATTATCATCGTCCCATCACCCACAATCTGATGGGGAGACAGAAAGAGTAAATTCCATCTTAGAACAATACCTGCGCTGTTACGTTAATCACTTACAAGATAATTGGGTCGAGTTATTATCTTTAGTGGAATATTCGTATAACAACTCACAACATACTACAACAAAAATGTCACCATTCTTGGCTAATTATGGGTTTCATCCCCGCTCATTCCCTATGGACTCTCCTGACTCAGCGGTTCCTGCAGCAAATCAATTTTTACAAGACCTACAGGCCACACATCTGGCACTCCAGAACCATCTAAAAAAGGCTAAGCAGGACTATAAAAGATTTGCTGATCGTCATCGACGTGCTGGGCCTCCACTCTCAGTGGGAGATTTAGTGTGGCTTTCCACTAAACACCTTACGTCTTCTCGCCCTTCAAAGAAATTAGATCACAGATTTGTGGGGCCTTTTCCCATCGAAACCATTATCAATCCGGTGGCCTTCCGTCTTACCATCCCATCACACATGAAAATTCATCCTGTATTTCATAGATCCTTACTGATT
Source organism: Charina bottae (assembly GCA_023362775.1). Classification (NCBI taxonomy): domain Eukaryota; kingdom Metazoa; phylum Chordata; class Lepidosauria; order Squamata; family Charinaidae; genus Charina; species Charina bottae. The sequence continues at coordinate 63,864,488 of JALMGJ010000006.1, forward strand.
CCAGCTGGTCCACCTAGCCCATTACGAACTATCAAACCACCACCACCTCCAGTCCTGGTTCAGGGTGAAGCAGAATATGAGGTTGCATGCATCCTAGATTCACGGGTTCACCATGGACGACTCCAATATCTGATATCTTGGAAAGGTTATGGACCACAAGAAAACTCTTGGGAAAATGCTTCCCATGTTCATGCCCCTGCGAAGCTTCGAGATTTCCATCAACGTTACCCGACAAAGCCTAGGCCACAATGCCGGAGGGACGGGGGTCCTGCGGGGGGGGGGGATAATGTTAGGAAGGACTGGTCAAAAGAGGCCAAGTCTGGCAGCAGGAAAAGGGAAAAGGTAAAACTCCATTGCAACGATAAAAACGTTGCAGCAGAGTTGAACTCAATTTCAAAAAAAAAGAGCCAAGAAAGCAGCGTGCCTATTGGATGCTGCATTCGAACAGCGCGAGATACAAAGTATAAAAGGAGGAAACAACGAAGAACGGGTTGTCAGGGACAACCATTCTTCAGGAGTACCACATACCTTCAGCTCCAGACTTCTTCCACAGCTGCTCACACCACAGAAGCCCTGCTTAAACGATCTCTCTAGCCCTCCCCATCCTCAGACTAACTCCAGCCCTCGGATCCACTGATCAACCAGTTCTCCTTACCTTTCGGAGCTGTCTTCCGTCGCAGTTTCTGAGGAGACTCCTTCTGCAGTTGCTTCCCTTGCTGCCTCAGCGTCAACGCCGTGGCTTCCCTCCGTGCCTGTCTACACTGACGGATCTGTCTCTGGGCTGTCTTCCTTCGCCACTGCTGCTGCCTCGCCAGTGCCTTCCGGCTATTTCAAGCCCCCTGTTGTTAAAAACAAAGACCGCTTATCACCTGCCAAACAGCATACTGTTGCTGGGCTGAATTACTCTGACCCTAAATTGCCTCAGACCTCAACTATTGGAAAGTCTGTTACAGCAGAGGATCTTCTATCAAGCTCCCAACTACCTGTCTTCAGAACAACCCAGTTAATTAACCCTTCCCATTCCTTCCTATTAAAACCCAGCCAGCCTTTTAAAATACCCAGTCCTTTCCACCTTCCTCCTAATCCAGCCTTGCCTACCTTTGACAAAAAACCATAACTGTCTGTTTTGTTCTTGTTAAACTGTACATTGCCTGAATTAATTCTTGATGTAATTACCACCTAGTAGATTAGTGGTTGTGTAAGTTGTCTTGCTAGTTAATCTCCAGAACCAGTCTGATATTTATTCTTGATTGTACTGATTGTCTTGCTTGTGTTGTCTTGCCTTGTTCCTGTCCTGTTGTATTGTTTCCAGATCCCAAAACCCATCAGATTGAAGTAAAATACAGTACTGTGCCCTATAACAGAAGAAGATTATCTTGGAGCCTGCCACCCAATTGATCTGATAGTACTTAATAAAAACTGTTAAGCAATTCAAGTCTCTGTATTAAGTTGGAACAGGACAAAAGGTGACTTCCAACTTTCTACAGCAAGAATATACAACAGTTATCATAATCAAACCTTTTCTCTATATCAAACCAAGTTCACATCATTTCTATAAATCCTTCCCTTAACACATAAACAAATCACTAATACAAGTTCTCCTTCCCCTTATATAAAAAAGAAAGTATATAAATAGAAATAGAAAAATATAAATTTATAATTCAGCTTCCCTCCTCCATAAAACATCATCCATTTAATTATTTCTTTCCTACCACTATTCTGTATGTTTCTGTCTACTATAATAAACATCAAATTATAAAAACAAATAAATTGTCTGCCTTTATAATTAATAAAAACTACAAGAATCATAATTAAACCATATTAAACCTAAAAAACAATATAAAATATTATATCTTATCCATAACTTTTAAATCTTACAAACCAAAAATCCTGTAAATCTTAGACCAAATAATTAAAAAATGACATCATGATAACCTCATTATCAGTCCAATTACACATTCTTAATTTTTTAGCCCTCATCAAATTATACCAGAGCATTTACATATTTCCCCATTACACAAAAGGCATTTTTAATATAAAAATCCCACAGCCCAACTGCCTTCAGAGATACAGCAGAAAAAATCCTCCCACACATCATATTGTCTTCTTTCCCATAACACTGATTCAGATAGTCATAACATTTCCCCAACATAGCAAGTCCTTGTGCAGTTTTAAACTCAGACTGCCATTTTAACCCCTTCAACACCAAACCACGATCTTCAGCTGACATTACTTCAATCTCAGTAACAACAACAAAATCTTCATCTTCCATCATAGCATTTCCAGCCAGATGACACATTTTAGCAACAATCTCTTCTCCAATGTCCTGAACACTCTGAAAAACAGCTTGACAACAATCTGAAAGGATTTCTTTAAAAGTCTGTTTACGCTGGGGGCTTCCGGTGCAGGAAAATGGCGAGCGGACGTGCGAGTTCACAGCTCGTCTAACTTCAATCTTTAACTTCTAAACAGGGAAAAGTTAATTGGTCTTGCGGAGCCTTCGTGTTAAGCAGATCACAGCAGGAATGCTAGAAGAAGAGTAGACCTGCAAAGAAGAAACCAGCAGCTTCTGGACGGCGACGAGACAAGTAACTGTCACTTTCGCTTTCTTCGCCTGTTTCACAGCTCAAGTGAAAGTAGCAAAAGCAGCTGGGAAGCCGGGTATACGCTTACCTCGTTAGATGCCTAAATTCCTTAGGTAAGCTGCCGTTCTTTCCTGCACTGAATTTGGGATTTAAGATTAACTTAAAGAGAAGAAAGTTTATCTACTTTACCATCTAAAGAAAACCTAAAATTGAAGGAGACTCTGATACTAAACTGGACTTAGAAAGATGAGATTTATATTTAATTATTTAAGATGCCATTTTTGCTCTGTAAGGCTTTCCCTTTCTCTTTGTTGTAATTGTACTTTTCGTGGCTGATATTATATATACACTTATATTTGTACTTATCTTATTATTCTATTTAAGCTACATTAAGTTTATACTCTTCAGTTGTAATTGACAAGTTGATAAGGTTTAGGTATTAGTAGTGTAAGATATACTGATACAAGATTAAAATTAAATTCTAAAAAGATGAATACCAGAAAATTACAGAGAAGGAAATCTGACTCAGAGGAGAATAGAGGGGATTGGATGAAATCTCTTTTTGAAGAATTTACCACAAAGGCAATTCAAAGCATAACCTCTAACGTGACTACCTTATTAGAAGAAAAAAATAAAGGGTTTGAAGACAGCTTAGACAAAAAATTAGATAGCATGGAACAGAAGTTTCAAACAGAAATTCTCGCTAAACTCATATGGCAAGGGAAGAAACCTAGAATCAAATATAAATACTTACAAGATACTAAAGAAAATGGAGGATTTGGCTTACCAGATTTAAGATTATATTATGAAGCTAGTGTACTGGTTTGGATGAGAGAATGGATAAAATTAGATAACAGAAAATTATTGAATTTAGAGGGGCACGATCTTAGATTTGGATGGCACGGGTACCTCTGGTACGATAAAACAAAAGCAAATCTGGCATTTACGCATCATCCAATTAGGAAATCAATTCTAAAAATTTGGGAGAAATACAAGAAATTGATAGTACCAAATTTACCACTATGGATCTCCCCATATGAAGCATTTGCACTGCCAGGTGTCACAACTAGGAATAAGTGGTTAAATTATAAAGATTTGTTGTTATTTGAGGGTTCAAACTATAAATTTAAAACCAGGGAAGAATTAGAGAATGAGGGCCACATTTGCAATTGGTATACATATTTACAAGTAAAAGCGCAATTCAAGATTGACTCCAAAAACTTTAAATTCAAAAGTAGCTTTGTTATTTGGGACAATATATTGTGGAGAGAGGAGGACCATCTAATTACCAAGGTTTACAAAATTCTACTACAAAATAAAATCTCCAAATTACCTATAAAGAACTCTATAATTAAATGGGAACAAAATGTGGGTCACAGCATTCAATTTGAAAATTGGGAGAAAATATGGTTAAAAGATTTGAATTTTACTTTAAATTACAATATGAGAGAAAACTTTTTCAAAATGATGTACAGATGGTACCTGACTCCAAATGTATTGTCAAAAATGAATCCTGTTATACCAAATTACTGTTGGAAATGTAAAAAAGAAACTGGTACTTTCTTTCATTTATAGTGGACGTGTCGAAAAACAAAGAACTATTGGGACAAAATCCATAAAACTATCTGTGACATTATTCAAGAAGATATCATCAAAGATCCAGAATTCTATTTATTGGGCTTCATAAAACCAGAACTACATAAGAAACACAGAAAACTACTATTCTACGTAATAACCGCTGCTAGAATCGTCTTTGCCAAATATTGGAAGGAAGAATATATACCCACGACTGAGGAATGGATTATAAAAATATTGGACTTGATGCAAATGGCTAAATTGACTGACCAAATTAACGATAGAAACATGGAAGAATTTAATATAGTTTGGAGTCCTTTTTTAAAATTTATTCAAAAATTGCAAAATATTCAATTAGAAAATTAATATCAATTATGTAATTAATATAAATAGAATTAAATTGGTATATAAAGATGTGAGGGAAAGAGTAGATGGGAAGTAAGAAGTCCTTTTTGTATTTGTGTTTTTGTTTTGTTTTTTGTTTTCCTTTTGGAGGTGGTAAGGGGAGAAGGGGTAGAAGAAAGTAGAGTAGAGGGAGTGAGGAAGTGGAGTTAAAAGAAGGGTAGAGAAGAAAGAGGAAGAAAGGAGAGAAAGAAAGAGGATGAGAAGAAATAAGATGAAAAGAGGGTTATTAATAACTACCAAATTAGAAAGTGTAGAGGTTAGTCAGTTTTGGTTAGCTTTGTCAAACAGGAAGAAGTATTGTGTTTGTGTGGTTTTTTTTTAAGGTTAGTTTAGATTAGATCAAGGTTAATTATGTAAAATTATAAAATGTTAGGGTAGGATATGTTAGGATATGTTTTGTTATATTATATTATGTTATGTCTGGTATGGTTTTTTCTTTTTATAATGTATTGTTATATATTATTCAAAAATTAATAAAAAAATAATATAAAAAAAAGTCTGTTTATGCTCAGAACAGAATTCTAAGACATCTTCTTTAAAATCTTCCATACTTCAGGCAGCAAACCAAGGCGCCTCCTAAATAGTTAACTCACAGAGATAAAACTCACAAAAACAAAAATCAATGACTTAATGAAAAACTTCCATCTGAAATTGACAAAAGAAAGTATATTAGTAAACAAGTCCCAGAGAAAGTGAACAGAAAGCTAAAAATTTAAAACATTTAAACATTTAAAACATCAAATCCAATGTGTAGGAAAACAATCCATCCTTCAAATTTATTACAAGAAATAGTAACTGATAGGCAATTATGTTTTTTCGGTCCTCCTTATGCTTTAGATGGGAAAGCAAGCCAAACCTTTTAATAAAATTAAAAATATAATCCAAAAATAACGATAATCACCAAGAATATTCGCTTCTTCTTACTGTAAAAAGCTTCTCTTAGGGTACAAAACTTAAAAGCTAAATCGGTGCTTTAGAAATGGGAAGGCAGAACATACGCTGCCCCTTTAAGAGGCTGCAACGCAGCTCGGAAAAAGATGAAATCCCAGCCTCCCGGTGAAGTCTTACCGTTCGATCACGCATGCTGTCCACGCTCTCCTGGCTACAACTCACCGTCTGGAGGACAAATGGGTCAATTCCCAGCATTTTCCTTACTCTGGAAAAATGCTTTGGGCTACAGGAAAAGCCTGCCTATGCCTGAAAAAATGCCACAATGCCAACTCTGCCCACAGAGCTCGCGGGCAAGGTTGTTCAGTTCGCCATTTTCCCACCAGAAGTCGTCTATTATAATTTCTTAACTTTCAGAGTGCCATTCATCCTTAAGAATGGATCTCAGGACCAGGAATAAGTGCAAGCTTAATTTTTAAGATGTATTGTGTTTAATTAGCTCATGACAGCAATATCTGTTGATTGAGGTTTGTTTTTACAACAGCAGTATATATTTTATTAAGATTAGGCAACTTGAAAACAGATTTATTATATGCACCTTTACATTTTATGTATGACATGAGCTGATGAAAAGAATGGCTTGATATGTATTACTGTTGCAACATTTGTCTCAAAGTTTGGGCTAGGAACTAGAATGTTGTAAGGTGTTTATAATGATAAACAGTGTTAAATGCCATTAAATCACTCACTGAGAGTTTTATGAGATCTTTGGTGTCCCTCAATTCTATCACAACTTCCCTTGTTAAATAATTAACTGAATATCACTGTCAATTTCGCCAGTGTATCTTTTTCATTTCTGTTACAGGAAAGGCAGCAGGATTGTCCCAGTTTTGTCGAGTACCAACATTTGTTGAGAAACATATGTCTAACTGACACCATAAGTCAGATCAGTCTGTTTCATTCTTGCTGAGCATTAAAGCTTTTTGTTGTTGTTTTTCACAATAGCAAATGACACACTCTGTTTTCACAATTGGAGTGCATTACTATGAGGTTGATCTGATGTATGATCACTGAGCTTGAATTTCTTGCTAGAGATGCTACATTGATTTGAGAAAGCTATTGCAAGCTCATTAAAACCATTAGTTTAATTGCAATTTTGTAGTTGTAAAGAAATTAACAAAATTAATAAAACAAATGCTTGGAAGTCATCCGTTTCAAAATGAATTTGCATGAATTGTATTTAGGATGCAAAAATGTTCATCCTAAACCTCCTCAAAATTAGAATTGGCCTTCTGCTAATATATTATTAGCTGATAAAGTGCGGTATTCACACCATATTCAGATAATGCCTCCTGGCCAGGAATTAACTTTTATATTTGATACGCATGTGGTGGTTGTTTAGTGAACAGTTTTCAAAATGTGTACAAACTGAATAAGTACTCCATGGTAGTGATTTTTTCTTTTTAATAGTCCTTCTAGTGGTTGTCTGGTGCACACTGAGGTTAAGTGAGGTTAACATCTCAGAGGGGTATTTAACAGATATGGATATTTTTCTGTATAAAGCAAAGATAGAGAACCTGTGGCTTCCCATGTTTTGAACTCCTAGTATATCTCCTGATTAGCTATGCAAGGCTAGGGCTTCTGGGAATCACAATTCAGCTACACTGAGGGGAAGCATACAAGTTCCTCACCCTTTGATACGAAATCTGATTGAATCTACTATTTAATCAACTTTCTGAATTGTATCAAAAGTGTTGGATAGAATTAACAAATTGAATCACATGCATTTCAAATGATAGGATTATTTTTTTAGTCACTGCTAACAACGTAACATAAATCAGATTCAACATTTTGAATCAAAACAAGAGAAACTACTAAATTCCTAAAAGTGTTGGCCATTTGGATTAAAGTAATAATCCAAACAGACTCAGTGATTTGAAATGGTTTAAACCAATCTGCACACCCCTATTAAGACATGTATACTGTATGTTTGAAGCCTATTCTATGCATAGATATTTACTGTTTTAGGATCCAGGGACATCAACAACTCCTTCTTAATTTCATATGTTCATTTTATCTGACAGGGTATCTATGGAACCTTTATGGATTCATGGGATTTTTAAGTACTGCTACATTTGGAGAAACTTAAATATTTTCAACTTCCAGAACACGGCCACACAGCCCGGAAGACCCACAACAGCCATTGAACTCCGGCCGTGAAAGCCTTCGACAATACATTAAATATTTTCCTTTCTCTGATACAGAGGTATTTGAGACAATGCATTCTGGAAGGAAGGGAGGGAGGGAGATCTTTATTTTATTTATATTTTAAAAAAGATCTCCACATAAATTGTGTGAAATATAATGTATACAGTAGGGCACAGTGGAAATAAGCACACTGTGCCATAGTAATGCATTGCCAAAGTGTGCCTTGCAATGTCCGAAAAGTTTTCTCTCACAGCAAATGTCTACCTTATTCTCACCCTGGTTGAGTTTTCTTTAAAATTTCTTTAGGTGATGCTGGCAGATTATTTTACTGCTAGAGATGACCGAGACTGTTGTTATTTGTCACACATCTTTTCATCATTAAATCTCCTTGGCTGCCCCACTTTGAAAAAGCCCAAGAGAAATTTTCCCAATAATATCTTCACTTAGAATTTAATTGCAGCAGACCTCTGGAGAGATTATGGTTCAGTGAAAGACAGGACATTCTTCCAATAACTGCAGCAATGTCTGCCTATTTCTGATGGGAAGCACATCATTCCTAGCATTCCTTTTTGATGATCTTTTGAGAATCAAAAAAATTGCAATCTTAATCTTCACTGATTCCTCAATGGAAAAAAAGTGGCTCTGTCAAGAATGCTGCTCTCTGATCAAGTCACTCAGCACATATTCCCTTCTTCATACACTTCAAACAATTTTGCCCAGCAAGACTCTTGTACTGGACCACACTCCCTCCCAGATCCAGAGGGAATAAACCTCCAAGTACTCTCACTCTGTGGCGACCATCCCTCAACCAAAAAGTGGCACCATGCTTACTAGCCTCCTAAGAACTAAAGTCAACAGAACTCCACTCACAATCATGTCACAAAAATATTCTTCTTTACATGGGCAGGTGAAAAGCAATTAATTTTTCCCATCAAATTAAATGAGAATGGTTTAAAAAAATGCAGAAGAAATGGTCAGCACAGAACTAGTGGTAATACTTGTGAGCAAACCTCACTGATTTTAGTGGGTTTATTCCATACTATGTGAGTTTAGGATTTTACTTTAGCCTCATGCCACGTCTGCTCTTCTTGTTTGGAGCCCCCTTTGAGTAAAGATATGTGACATTCATCTTAAATACACCAGTGCTGGCATTAATTAGAGTGAGATCACAATGTTGGTCATTATCACCCTGTGTGTATGAGAAGTACAATCATTCTGTGAATCTACTGAGATTGAAAGAAACCAAGAATAATCACTTTACTTTGTTTATAATACTTGGAAAGAAAATGCTGTTGATCAGCTCAGTTTTAGGTACACTCTGAATTACTAATTACTAAATTACTAAATAACCCTTAATTAACTTGTAGAACTCATTACTACAAGGCACTGTGAAAAACAAAAAAATTAGTACAAGCCCGACCTATTAGAGATGGTGTTTATATGAATAAAGAGAACATCCATCACTATATTAGATATGCCTCAGACCAAGTCAGTGAACAAACTGGTTAGGAAAAAAGGTCTCTTGAGACAGGAGATTATAACTGTTGAATAAAGCTTTGCTTCTTTCAAAACATTTTAAACTTGTGATTTCCTTGGTTTTATTGCACAATTTAAAGAATATAAAAAAGAAAACATAGTAAATTATTACAGATCAGGTCAGCTATCCAAGTCAGCAGCTCCAGAATCTCAAATATGGACAGTTTTCCCCAAAAGTTTGTACTGATGTGTTTAATTGAGAATGCCAGAGATGGAACCTCACCCGTGCAAAGCTTCTAGTTTACCATGAAATTACAGTAGGGCTATAATTTCTGGGCTGCAGATTTATTTATTTATTTATTGGATTTATATTACCACCCATCTTCTCCGCAAGGAGAACTCTGGGCAGTTCACAACCAAACCAACATTAAAATACAAAACCGGTCCTACTATAAATACACAAAATATAAAATATCATTATTTGATATTAAATTATTCTGATAACCACTAGATCACAGCAAATAGATATGGCCCTGATATGATCGCTCTAATTATTGACTGGATTGAGAGAGAGAGAAAAATCCTTCACGGATTCTGTGGGAGCAAGGTTTGCATTATTTATTACCACTAGACTTCACAGCATCATAGACACTAATATTAATGTGAAGTCTGCTAGCATTCATCTTTTTCCAACTAAATATCCATGAAAATATGTTTTAAAAAGAATCTACACTACAAAAGTTGACAAGTATATGACAAATTGTCAAATGACAATTGGATTAGTAATAGTTCCTTAACTACTGGGGTATAAAATTGATCACAGTGGGTGTTACAGGCTTCAGTTTTGGGCCTGATACTCCTCCTCTATTAATGACTTGAACAAAGGTGGAAAGACTGCTTACTCAACTTGCTGATGATACTAAATTGGTTAAAATAGTTAATAATGTAGAAGTCAGAAACAAAATTCAAAATTATCTTGATAGGTTAAAGAAGTGATCTGAAAGTAACAGAATGAAATCTAAGACAGACAGTAGGATTGCAGAAAAAATAAACACAGTTTTAGTCTATATCAACAGAAGTATCAGGTCCACATCCCAGAAAGTATTTTTTTCCATTCTGCTCTACATTGACTCCACCTCAAATTCCGTGTCCAGTTCTAGGCACCACCATGCTTTAAGAAGGATTCTGGCAAATCAGAACAGGTACAAAGAAGGGTAATGAGATGGCCAGGATTCTGTAAGCAATCCTATAAGGAGACATTGAATAAACTGAATACCTCAAAGTAAGGGCTAAAAAACTAGAGGCATGTTACGAACCCTGTCGGCTAAAGAATTCTGACTGGCAGGATCCAGGAGGAGAGCCTTTTCTGCCATGGCCCCCACCCTGTGGAACATCTGACCCCTGGAGGTGAGGTTGGCCCCCACTCTTCAAGCCTTCTGAAAGAGCGTCAAGACCTGGCTCTGCCACCTAGCATGTGTATCCAATAGCTTTATGCAGCCCTGGGGGTGGTTGGTGGGTTGAATATGCTCTCTCCATCTTTTTAACTTTATACATTTTTAATAAGATTTTTAAGAATTCTCCTTTTACTTGTAAGCTGACTAGAGTCACTTACACGGTGAGATGGGCAGCATATAAATTTAATAAATAAATAAATTTCCCCAGTAGAGCCTTATAACATTTTCTAGTGTCACCTTTGAGGCAATGTAAAGCCTGTTTTCATTACTGTAATATTGGCACAATAACTCTTCAAAATGCTATAAGTCACTGGTGGGATCCTGCATGAGAGAGGATATGATAGCATTCTTCAAAGGGTGACACATGTTAAAGATCATTAGCTGTTCTCTCTTGTCTTCTTTGCCCAGAATGCAGAAATAGAATAGCCTTAAGTTGCAGGAAGGTACATTCTAGTTGAATAAGGGGGAAAAAATTAAAGGGGCGCGGCAGCTCAGCGGGTTAAACCGCTGAGCCGGAAGACTGCCTGTAAAGATCTGATGGTTGGCAGTTCTAATCCTCGTGTGGCGAGGTGAGCTCTCGTCATTCACCCCAGCTTCTGCCAACCCAGCAATTCGAAAACTAAGGCGAGTAGATAAATGGGTACCACGTTAAAGTGGGAGAATTTGCCGGCGTCCTGTGATCGGGGGTCGCCCTCGGAGCGAAGAAGATCCCGGGAATCCCGTTAAATGGCGGCGGAGGATGACGGAGCCTGATCGGCGAACATCCAGGATGTCAGCATCTGACTCGGAAGCGAGGCATGCTGGGACATGTAGTCCAATGCCTACGGAAGAAGAGTCGGTTCCCCTACCTCCTTCCTGTGTGCGCGGTTAAAATGATATGTATATGAATTGTTAAATATATATTGAAATGCTGTAAGCCGCCTAGAGTCCTCCAATAGGGAGGGGATAGGCGGGGTATAAATATGATAAATAAAATAAATAAAAAAAAATAAAAAATGGAATTGTAAAGGAAATCTGAGAGGGGAATCAAACTAAGGAGATGGTGGTCTCCCTTTTGCTGGATATGTTCAGGCAGAGGCTGAATAGATATTTGTGGGCATGCTTTAAAGCACATTCCTACATAGGCCTAAATCATTGGAATTAATGACCTAAACTGCTATTTTTCTATGACTGAGTGGGTGGAGAATAATGTATCACAAGCCCAGTGTTATTACCCAATTGCCTGTTGTTCTTTTTTTAAAAGAAAAATATAGGGTATGTTTGTGGGGAGGTTGAAATTGATCGGAATATCAATATCATTTAGGATCATTGGATTGTAGAATTGATATTGCTATTTAGGCCATCAAGTCCATCCCTCTGCTCAGTGTGTGCAGTCTCCCGCACTAGCTCTAGCTCTTGCCAACCTAGCAATTTGAAAGCATGCAAATGCAAGTAGATGAATAGGTACCACTTTGGTGGGATGGTAACAGCGTTCCGCGCGCGTCATGCAGCCACATGACCGCGGAAGCGTATTCAGACAACGCTGGCTCTTCGGCTAACAAACGGAGATGAGCACCGGCCCCTAGAGTCGGACACAACTGCACAAAAGTGCGGGGGGGGGGGAACCTTTACCTTTACCTAATCAGTAACCATGACAACCAAACTCTTAACCCAGCCGACACTTAAGATAACAAAAGAATACTTTTGGAATGCAAACAGAAACTCAGACTTGCTGGCACCAATGATCCCTTGTGATCCAAAACCTTGTTTCCAAGCTAGCAGAAAGTCTTCTGACCCAAATTCATATTTCCAGCTAGCAGGATATCTTTTGATTCAAATTCTATTAAATCATAAAACCACAATACTTGGCAAATATCTCTGTGATGGGAAACTGCAACTCTGAATCTCCTTTTGTCCACTTATTCCATTTTTCCTCATTAATAATTGCTAATTTTCTCCAAATGTCACATAAGATTCTAATAGGGGTTGCCCTTGAGATCCCTTTGAGTACTCTTGTCCTATTTTTACCTGAAGTTGCCCTACAATGGGCAAGTAACTTACATGTAATATGCATCGGAAGGATGTGCCTTAGACACTATTTTCTCTGAGATGAGGTGATCTAAGGCATGTAATACATATTAGATCACTCAATGTATATGTGACACATGTTACCACCCTCACTTCCTGTTGTAGAACCCAGATGATACATAGATAGATAGATAGATAGATAGATAGATAGATAGATAGATAGATAGATAGATAGATAGATCAATAAAAACTAGCTGATCAGCAAAAGTGAAAATAAAGTGAGTGTCAAACCCTGGTCAAGTATATCCATATCTATCTTTCTTTGCTTTAAAAGATGTTTTTACAAACTCCCCAGTTACAGAATGCTCATCAATATTTCCAAGATGAAGGGAGGGGCTTTAGCTCAGTTGTAGAGCCCCTGCTGTTTAATTTCTAGTTTTTCCAGGTAGGCTAAGAAAAAAAAAGTCTGAAACCCTTCAGAACTGCTAGCACTCAGCACAAATGTAGAGCAATGGTCCGAGATAAGGTCACTTTCCATGTTACTGTTCTAAAATATGTGTCCTTTTTTTTATCAGAAAGCACATGATGATGTGAAGTAAAAAAAAAAAGGGGGGGTGAGGGGGAGGGAGGTTATCAGAAAATATTACCAGAAACCATTAAGACCACTACACTTTGTTTCCATCACGGTGTATAACATTAAGCAACAAATCACTCATATAAGAAAAAATGGGCAGGGGTATTTTAACAGTGTATGCTACATGCACCATTTATTATTTGATTGAATTGATTGAACTATCAAGATTAAACAGACAATCTGGGCTGTGTGCTTAAAAATCAAAACTCATATTTGTTTTATACAAAAATTATACAAAAATCAAAAAAATTAAAAAGAAATAATTTGCAGAATTGTGGTGTTTAAACTAAAGGGTTTAAACATATTGCACAATATTGGTGACCCAAAGAGAAAAGATGTATTGTTTTAAGCATAAATAATTAAAACAAGATCAAAATTTTTTTACTCATTCATGAAATTAGTTGTGCTACTGCAAACAAGCAACAACAGTAAAATCTACCTTAATGAAATACTGTATTCCTGTCTTTATGCATGTAGTGCTGCAAGCTAAATTTGTCCTTGGAGTCTGTTTCTAATTCAGAGCTGTTCCACTTCCATCATGACACAGGAATGACTCCAATGTGCCTTGATTATCAGTACCAATGTAGCTTTAGAAGAAAAAAAAATCAAGCCATCTTTTTGACTTTTATATTCCCTTTGTTGAAAGACAAAGGAAAGTTTTAACTCTGGGAATGGCCGGGGATAGAAACTTGAAAATAAACAAACAAACAAACAAACAAACAAACAAACAAACAAACAGGATTATGAATAAAGTTGATGGGACATGTGGGGGGAAATGAGAACAAGATGGATGCACTGTTAGACTGTATTATGTAGGGATGTATTGTGTAAACTTACAAAAAGGAAATCCATGAAAAGAATGTTGTCACTGGGATACCATGATTTGCAGCTTGAAAGGGGGAAAAAATGAAGAAACCTCTTCTACATTTCTCATTGTTGTCATGAAGTGAATATCTTCATGTCTTTTTGTGCTGCCTGTACTAGAACAGTCCTTTAATGACTTTTTGTCTTCCATATCTTTCCTTTCTGGCCCATCCAACTCACTTTAGGGATGTGTGTGTATGCATGTGTGCATTGGACAAGGAATAAAACATCTGATCAAGATTCTGAAAAGTAGCAAAGAAAAAGATGCAGCAATGCAAATTTGAAAGAAAAAAACCCCATGGATAAAGAAAAATTGAGCTGATACCAGAAACAAAGAAGAGATACTTTAAATGGGCTGCCTGTATTGAGAATGTCTCCTCTCAGGTCATGTAACAAACTCTTGGCTGCCATCAAGGGGGCAACCATGTAAGTTCTTAATGACCCATGTTGAATATAAGGAATAAGACCCAGTATCCATGTCCTAAGTCCCTATGCAACTAAGCATATGGCAAACTAAACAGAACTTTAGGAATAAATTTCTCTCTGTGTGTATTGTAAGATCTTAAGCTGAACTTTATGTGAGAATGTATTGTCGAAGGCTTTCACGGCCAGAGTTTGATGGTTGTTGTGGGTCTTCCGGGCTGTGTGGCTGTGTTCTGGAAGTTGTGGTTCCTAACGTTTCGCCAGCATCTGTGGCCAGCATCTTCAGAGGGCAGGAGCACAGACAGAAGCGCTCTTTCTGTGCTCCTGCCCTCTGAAGATGCTGGCCACAGATGCTGGCGAAACGTTAGGAACCACAACTTCCAGAACACGGCCACACAGCCTGGAAGACCCACAACAACCATTTATGTGAGAAATTCGTAAAATGGTTCTAAGATGATAGATACATTGTTTTGCACTGACCTGGTGTTTACTAGTGATATCTCCAGTCCTGAGGCAATCTGCCAGGCCATGCTGGAGTCTGAAGGATGGAGGCTGGTCTTCAACTTTCAAACAATATTCCTGATCTCTCCTCATCTGGCCAATCTCCTTCTCCCCAAAATAGTTGGACTTAAGATGTACAAATTACTATCTTGAATGGTGTATATAGTTGCAGAGATCATGTAAACAAGCAAGTTCACTGAATGAAATTAAGAACTAAGATACATGAGCACATGCACACAAATATATATATGGTTCCTTCCAGCTTCTCTGATATTCAGGCACTAGATTTTTCTTTCACTAAGAGGTGTATAATTTTCATTATTCTCTATAGCACGTTCTATTATCCAGAGGACATTCAACTACCCTCTCATCCTTGCCCCCATAAGACATTCTCAGCCTTTAACCTTGGAACTGTCTTCTAGGGGGCTGCAAAGTGGCCTCTATTCACCCTGTTGAGGTGCAGAGGTCACAAAATTTGCCTCCACACTTCTTCACAGTATTGATTAACACTTTTAATAACCTGGAGAGGTTTCTGCCCATCTGCAGGTATGAGACTATATTCATTCATAAAGCAGCTTCAGAGGGATACTTCACAAGAATCTTCAGCAAACTGAAGCACCTTTTGAACTTGTTCATAGTCCTATATCCTCTGACTCAGGATAAATCCAAGAGGAAAGTTGAGAAACACAGAGAAAGCAAAATAGTATACTTAAAAATAAACAAACAGAAGACAAACAACTGTAACAGTATATATAGAAGAGTCTGTTCTCTAGTTTATGGAATATAGTCAGTTTGTCCTTACCGATCTTTATGGTCCCACATTTTTCAAGAGTCAATCCTGTATCCTGCCTTGGCTGAAATCTGCAGGATGAAAGCTCTTACACTTTTGCCTTTTGGCTCATATTAAGGCTCATGCTTCATCTAAAGTCCAGATATTTTACTTACCAGAAGAGAAATTGCCTAACATGAGTCTGAGGTGTAAACTAGACAAGTTCTACCAGTGAAGCAAAAGAGCAATTAGGACATGGGAAAAGACATCCATTTGAAATCTTACTTAGATTATGGCACTACTTATTTAAGTCATAACAATTACGCTGTTTCTTTCAGCCAATTACAGTATATTCCACTGGCAATGTAGCTGCTGGCCTTCTTACTTTCACTTCAGCTAATTTTGACCCTTGAGCCTGGATCCTCTGCAAAGTGCCAAGATTCTGCTTCTTGTTTTAATTTAATATTATTTCCTTTCTCTGCCTGCTCCACTTACTGTATATTCACTAGACTAAAACCTCTCCTTTTAAGCAGTCAGAAAGATAATAGAGGATTGCCTACATTTCTGGCCCCTTTGCACGCCCTACCTTAAATTTAACTTTTCCAGCCTGAACTGCTAGATTTCCCACAACCTTTTGAACCTGCTTGGCAAGAATACCTCTAAAAGTAGACTAACTATTTTATAATCAAGAATAAACACAAAATGGCTGAATCAATCTATTTTTTCCAGTATCATCAGTAGAAGGGATAACAATATATGAATAAAAGTTTAATAACAGAAACAATATAACAATGACAACAATACAAAATCCTAATGGATCTGAGCACATTAAGGTGTGACACAAAGAGCAGTGTCTAAACTGCCTGATTTCTAGCATCTGATTTAAATAATGTGTCATGAAATCTGTATTTTTATTAAATGGACTGATATATTTCATTTAATGTTAGGCTATAACTCTAAGTAAAGTTACTATGGGGAAAGCTAATTATTCTCAAATAATTTACTTCTGGGTCAATTTCTTTAGTATAGTATATTAAGTAAGTGCTAAAATGAACCAAGAGCGTGAACTACAGCCACTCCTCGTTTAGTGACTGCCTCAGCGACCGTTCGCAAATATGACGGTAATAAACGGTCCAAGGCGCCCTTGGACTATGTGCTTTAGAGCTACCAGATTTGTGCTGTAACACACTCAACTAGTAACTATGTCCAATCCTAATTAGGTTTCCAGTCCAGCTAAGGCGGGTGTTGCTAAACGCATGCCTTCTTTGTCTAGTCAAAATTCAGATGAACTTAGAATCATTTTATTTGAAAGGGATTTCTTTCAAATAAAATTTTCTGAATTATAATATATGGTAGTAAATGTGTGCTGGGCTAATCTATTTCTTCACTGAGGTGAAATTTGGCTAGATTTTAAAATGCTGCTATTAAAAGTTTTGTCTCATTTTAAAGGCCTTAGGCTCTAATACCATCTGGCTGAATCACTTGTTAAAACATGACTCTAATTGCAGTTTTTTCCAGCTCTTTCATGAAGATGCATACATGGTATGTTATTTGCAAAAACATATATTTTAGGAAGATTATAAGGATCAGGAAACAAATAACCTTCCCTGTGAAATGCTTTTATTGTCAGTGACCAACAAGATGTTCTGTTCCATTCACAACAGCCTACAATCTCCCCTTATCTGGGTACTGCTTGTAGGCCAAATCCCATCCCAAAGGAATTAGAATGATGTGAGCTCCATGAATTTCAGTCCTCAATGCAGAGGCACAACTTTGCAAACTATCCTGCAAGTCCTTGGTAGATCCTTATCACAACAGGAGCCATTAGTTCTGACAACATTTCCCAACCCTAGCAGGACAACTTGATATCCTCCCTCTACCATTCCCTTGTTAGTCAACATATGGTAGAAGAGATTTTTTTCTAGCCAGCTTGGTTGCCCCTAGCAAAAGTAAGGACAAAGGGACCAGTTTTAAGTAACTGTTCACAAGGAACATCCCATCAAATTCATAACTGGAAGTAACACAGAAGTGTTGAGGACCTGCCCCCACATAACAAAAGCTATCAATTCACCAGACTGTATAGCCAGCACTATACAACTTAGTAAACCTGGGGCCAATCCTGAACATAAAGAGTGGCTGAACTTTGCCATCTTGCATCTGGGGAATTTTTTAATGAGAAATTACAACTTTCTTCACTATACTTTCTTCAACACAATCCTCACACTTCTACAGAATGTGAATGACAAGGGAAAGACAGTCGATTTGGAGGGACAGGTGGTCACTTTGCTTAATCAAGCAATATGCTGTATAACTGGTTTTTATTTTGGGGATCTAGCTAGCAAATCAAAACATTATATGGCAAGTAAACCCCTTTTATTAACAAACGTGTGGCTGAATGATAAATACACAGAATAATTTCCACCAGCTGTAGCATTATATATAAAAAAGGTTGTACTAGGCTACTAAGTCTGGGCTGAAAGTTTTTTTGGATCCCTTTGCTGCTGTCTAGTGGTCATCCAGATTTATGCATCCCACATCTGGTAACCCTAATGATATGGGTGAGACTTTTGTGGGGTGGATGAATTCTTTCTATTTGGGCCTTTTAGCATTGGGTTAATTTAGCAGTGCTTTAGAAGGCGCTGTTGAACTATACCAAAACCTGGAATTTGTCACAGATGCATATAAAGAAGATTATATATGCATATAAGGAAAATTTGCTAAAGTACAAATTTTAGGAAAAGTAAGCAGCTTTAAGTGGATTGGGAAACAATCTATCCTGGGAAATGCACTTTATTTTTAGGACCAAACAAGATGTTTCGTTTCATTCAGGACAGCCTCTTTCTCTTCTCCTCCCTCTTCTTTATCTAAGTATATCACTTGTAGATTAAACTCCATCCCAAAAGGAATTAAAATCTCTGAGTCATTTTCAAAAAACCTTTCTAAGGAGCAAAGATTATAACAGAACTTTGTTAGGAGGTATAGCTATAATTAGTTTTAAAAGAATGGCAATGACAGCAAAATAATAGGCTGCATGTGCTCTAGCAAGAGAGGGAGGAAAAAAACCCACAAACAAATCTTTAACTGTCATAGGTGATAGTAAAAATAAACTGACCAAACTAGAGATGAATAATTTATTCATCTGTTTTTCTTTCCTTCAAGCAACTCAGAGATGAGTTTTAGCCTCCACCTCATCAAGTTAACCTGAAGGTTAGCCAGGTTCCCATGGTCACCCAAAGACTTTAATAGCTGACAACAGCGTTGAATCTCAGTCTCCCAATGATCAAGATAGATAGATAGATAGATAGATAGATAGATAGATAGATAGATAGATAGATGATAGATAGATAGATAGATAGATAGATAGATAGATAGATAGAGCTAAAATCCACAAAGGTAAAGGTAAAGGTTCCCCCCACACATTTGTGCAGTTGTGTCCGACTCTAGGGGCCAGTGCTCATCTCCATTTGTTAGTCGAAGAGCCAGTGTTGTCCGAAGATGCTTCCACGGTCATGTGGCTGGCATGACACGTGCGGAACGCTGTTACCTACCCACCGAAGTGGTACCTATTAATCTACTTGCATTTGCATGCTTTCGAATTGCTAGGTTGGCAAGAATCGGGGCGAGTGAGGGAGCTCACTCCGTCACGTGGGAGTAGGGATTCGAACCTCTGAACTTGCAATCTTCTGATCAACAAGCCTGGCATCTTACCCGCTGAGCCACCATGCCCCTTATCCACAAACCAACAAACAAAAATCCACAAACCAACAAACAAAAACCTGTTATGAAATCTGAGTTCCTACAAAGTACAGATAGGACCCCCCTCTCTCATTTGAAAATACACTTGGCTTGGTTTGGATCCTAAGCAAGTTTCCCTGACTGCAAGATTATAATCTTTTTATAAAAATAAAATAAATTTATAATAAGGAATAAGATCTAGTGGAAAATTCCATTGTTGGAAAGAAGAGTTATCTTTTTTTCTCATTCTCCCCTCTCTTGCAGCCCTCCTCACTATCCTCATTTGGAAACTTTGCAAATACCAAGAAGGTTTCAAAAGTTATACAGGATCTGGCATTGTTCAAGTCAAGGCACATCTCTTGCATATTGGATCCAAAGCAGATAATGCATAATGAGAGTCCCCATGTAATCTCATAGATTGGAAATGAGCATTTTCAGTGCCCATGTTGAGACTGCCTCTTTCCGTGATAATGATTAGGAAGTTTGTAAGAGCCTTTGGAAAATGATGCACTTGATGTGTTTTGAGTATTTATCCTGCAGATTAGCAATGGTATAGGATTTGAGGGGTAATGATGCAGCCCCCGAATATTTATAATGTTATTTATTTTGTATGATTATGTTGTTTTGTTGCTGCTTGTCTGTATCTGACCTGCAAGCTGCTTCGAGTTGGTTTGACTGAAGCAACACAGAAGTTACAGTTAATCAATCAATAAAATAAAATAAAATAAATAAAATAAAATAAAATAAAATAAAATAAAATAAAATAAAATAAAATAAAATAAATAATAAAATAAAATAAAATAAAATAAAATAAAATAAAATAATAAAATAAATAAAATAAAATAAAATAAAATAAAATAAAATAAAATAAAATAAAATAAATAAAATAAAATAAAATAAAATAAAATAAAATAAAATAAAATAATAAAATAATAAAATGAAATGAAATGAAATGAAATGAAATAAAATGAAATAAAATAAATAAAATAAAATAAAATAAAATAAAATAAAATAAAATAAAATAATAAAATCAATAAAATAAAATAAAATAAAATAAAATAAAATAAAATAAAATAAAATAAAATAATAAAATAATAAAATGAAATGAAATGAAATGAAATGAAATAAAATGAAATAAAATAAATAAAATAAAATAAAATAAAATAAAATAAAATAAAATAAAATAATAAAATCAATAAAATAAAATAAAATAAAATAAAATAAAATAATAAAATAAAATAAGAAATAAAATAAAATAAAATAAAATAAAATAAAATAATAAAATAAAATAAGAAATAAAATAAAATAAAATAAAATAAAATAAAATAAATAAAAATAAAATAAAATAAAATAAAATAAAATAAAATAAAATAAAATAAAATAAAATAAAATAAAATAATAAAATAAAATAAAATAAAATAAAATAAAATAAAATAAAATAAAATAATAAAATAATAAAATGAAATGAAATAAATGAAAGGAAATAAAATGAAATAAAATAAAATAAATAAAATAAATAAAATAAAATAAAATAAAATAAAATAAAATAAAATAAAATAAATAAAAATAAAATAAAATAAAATAAAATAAAATAAAATAAAATAAAATAAAATAAAATCAATAAAATAAAATAAAATAAAATAAAATAAAATAAAATAAAATAATAAAATAAAATAAAATAAAATAATAAAATAAAATAAATAAAATAATAAAATAAAATAAAATAAAATAAAATAAATAAAATAAAATAAAATAAAATAATAAAATAATAAAATAAAATAAAATAATAAAATAAAATAAAATAAAATAATAAAATAAAATAAAATAAAATAAAATAATAAAATAAAATAAAATAAAATAAAATAATAAAATAAATAAAATAAAATAAAATAAAATAAAATAAAATAAAATAAAATAAAATAAAATAATAAAATAAAATAAAATAAAATAAAATAAAATAAAATAAAATAAATAAAATAAAATAATAAAATAAAATAAAATAAAATAATAAAATAAAATAAAATAAAATAAAATAAAATAAAATAAAATAAAATAAAATAAAATAAAATAAAAAATAATAGGAAGCTGGATTGCTGGAAAGCAAAATACCATTTTCTAGGATTGTATTTATTGGCAGGAATGCCTTTGGCTCTTATAAAAGTCTCAGTGAGATCTAATAGACTTTCCATGGGACGTGAAGTATTTTGTTTTTTAAAGAAATTGGTGTTTTTTAAAAAGAAATGGGTGTTTTGTGACTTGCCAGGCCCACCGAGTCAGCCCTTTTATAAATAGGCAATGGGAGCTAATGAGGCCAAAATGGGGGCAGGGGGGCACAACTGTGGATCAAAGCCCTACCCTTTGGATATGCATCAACATCATACATACATACATACATACTGTACATATGTGTATACAGAGATACAAAGGGGCAGGATTTTGATCTACAATTGTGCCCATCATAGATGTGCCATCATCTAAAAAAAAAAAGTGCTACTTCTGAACTTAGAGAAACATGCACATCACCACAGACATTGAAATGTACTCTGCTTGTCCTACTCCTACACTTGTAGATTTTGCTTTATATTCAATAAATAGGTGGATTGTCATATTTTACACACCACCTTGTATTTCTGTGTAAACCCTCCCACACAAACCTAGCCACAAGCATACAATTCATGTCATTATTCATATACAATGTTTAACTATCGCTAACTGTTTCTGACTCAGGACTATGAATAAGTACTATCATTGGGTAGTAGCGTGATACTAACTTTCCGCTAGGTGGAAATTAAACAGTTGTTAATTTAAAATTGGGTTTCAATCTACAGATGGTGCAAAACTGGGTACATGACATAGTTTCCCCATATATCATGTGATTGTTCCTATAATCATTTGTTATTTCCTTGGTGTTGTTACACATGTAGGATCTCAGTTTGACTATCTTTATCACTGCTTCATGATTACTACCAGTAATCTGAGTGTAACAGCAATTGATGATTTGTCAGAAAAATGAAATAAAATCCACCAAAGATATTTCCAGATATACCCATTTCTTTTGCTCTTCTATTATGCTTTTGGACCAGAAACTAATGTTTATACTGGATACATACCTGATAAGAAAAAAAAAATTAGCCATAATAATTAGAACTTGTATTTATACCAAATGAGTCCACAAATCTAAGAGAAAATCATCAAGTCTTTCATTTGAAACTGTAATGTTGCCAAAACTATATTAGAAGCGATTTGGGGGGTTCCTTCTCAGCCACACCAAGTAAGTAAGGCAACAATAAGCTTTTGGTCCACTTGGTTTCTCAAAGAATATAACAGTATTCTAACAATAACAGAGAAATGCAAATATAGTTCTGGATTGCATCACAAGAGGTCACCTATTTGAGAAATAGTATTTGCCTGAAAAATAATGTTTGTGAGAGCTAGGCATCCATGGAGAGAAACAAAGGAGGGCAAATGACATCATCACACAACTGCCACAACTTATGTACTTGGATCAGAGGTCGAGATGCAAGTATGTAATGGTGACATTTGCATAAGGTCATTGAGAATTTCCATGTTGGCATCATTACTGTATATTGCAGATGTGTCTGTGTATCTGTGTATTTTGTTCTTCCCTCCTGTCTCTTGAAATTAAATTGTGCTACACTCATTTAATCAAAGTAGTAGCTTAATATTTAATTTTAATAACAAATTACCCCATGAGCTTAGCTCAATAAAGGTCAGTAAAATGTTAATAAGTATTAAATACAATTTTTTATCTCATATTTTAAAAACAGGGGAAAATCCATATTGATACAACTCATTGCAGAGAGTAAATTTCCTATAAGCTCTGCTGCATGGTGCCATGCCTTCTGCTTTGGAGACATATTGCTCTTTTCATTCCTTTTCCAAATAAGCATATAAATCCATTTATTCCTCTGTTTTAACTGAGATGTTGATTTCATCTTATAAATCCAGAAAGGATGTTTCTCTTCAGTTTTATTTTATCTATTACTTCCTTCTTTTAATTACAGCCTATTATCTATTTCTGGGACTGAAATTGGACCAACAAATATTTCAAACTATGAACATGATGCAACCCTGGGGACATTATCTCGTTATTTCTCACAGCATGTCTGTACTCTAGCATTCTTTAAAAAACACTAGTGGTATCCTCAGTAAAAATTAAACTATGAAGATATTATATTAAATGAAAAAACATATTCATTATGACAGCTGAAATCAAATATAATATGAAAGTCTTTCCACAATTGAGGGTGATAGGATACATCCCTCACAGTAATATAATCTCATTATCTGCAGCATCTGCAGAGATTCTGTCATTACACTGGTGCTTTGAGATAGATCAGCAATTTCTCTCTGACTTCTGGATTCGGCTGAATTTGATTTTCCTTACCAGAGAGACAGTTTGGTATCATTTATGGGAAAATGTAGCCATAAACTGGAATTAGTCTCTGCAGTTGCATATCTGATGGCTTCAAAGAGTCTATTCATGTTGCATTTTTGCAGAGATGGGAAACTTGGGGCCTTGCAAGAGGTGTTGTGTTCAAAGTCCTAATAGCATACATAAGCATAGCTAATGCAAAGGGAAGTTGAGAACTGCAGTTACACAACATCAGGATGCCATTCATTCCCCACCTCTTAATGGAATGAATGATTTTTGTTGATTAGACCAGAGCTTTCCAAACTGTGTGTAGCGACACAAAAGTGTGTTGCCACACACAGTCTGGTGTGTCGCCACACAACCCGGAAGCGCTGATCATCATTTCCCGTGGCGACACACCAACTGCAGCGCGCAAAATCTGAAAGTGGCAGCAGCGCTTCCGGGTTTTTGCGCGCTGCCGCAAGGACGGCACTTCCGGGTTTTCCCGCAGCAACACACCAATGCTAGTTGGTGTGTCGCCGCGGGAAAAACTTTGGAAAGCCCTGATTTAGACTATGTGAATATAATTTTATAGATAATGATATGTGGAAAGCAACCAGATCTATCAATCTCCATATACAGACCACAGATAATCTATATGGCTTTAGGCCTGAGGCCTAAAGGACAGAGGAGAAGTTTGTTCATATCACAATGAACCCCAATTTGCTCTTCACAATCACAAATAGTGTATATGCTGAGATAAAAGGATATACACATTTTTCTGATGTGATGTGATAAATTTTGCAACTCATACATAAAAAAGTACACAAAGGAATATGTATTAAACACAAAAATGCCTATTGTAGTACTGGGAAGGAGCTTGTGAAAATTGTTGCAAAAAGCTATAGAGAAAATGCATTAAAGTATATGCCAAAAGAGATACTTTTTGAGAAACTCAAATGGAGATATATCTCTTCCACTCGGTCTTCTGTTCTAAAAAATGGCAAAGCCTACTGCAGAAACCTATGGCTGCGAGAGCTGGACCATAAAAAAGGCTGAGCGAAGGAAGATAAATGCTTTTGAACTGTGGTGTTGGAGGAAAATTCTGAGAGTGCCTTGGACTGCAAGAAGATCAAACCAGTCCATACTCCAGGAAATAAAGCCAGACTGCTCACTTGAGGGAATGTTATTAAAAGCAAAACTGAAGTACTTTGGCCACATAATGAGAAGACAGGATATCCTGGAGAAGAAGCTGATGCTAGGGAAAGTGGAAGGCAAAAGGAAGAGGGGCCGACCAAGGGCAAGATGGGTAAATGATATTCTGGAGGTGATGGACTCGACCGTGAGGGAGCTGGGGATGGCAACGGCCGACAGGAAGCTCTGGCGTGGGCTGGTCCATGAAGTCACGAAGAGTCGGAAGCGACTGAACGAATAAACAACAACAAAACTGCAGAAACAAGATAGAAGGACTTAAGGGTGGAAAAATGAGAACAGGGCAAAACTGATCTTGGCAGATTTGCCAATCCTACTAAGTGTAATGCAGATATTACAGTACAGTAAAGGTCATTTCCATGTGAAAGATTATACTTACTTTGGAGCAAATTATCAGGGCTTGGCATTGTTGGAGGCAAGAGGGTATCATCACTTTCATGCCCAGTGTGGCACATACTGTTCTGTGAAATACTTGCCTTTATATACAATTTTTCATGACAAAGTTTGTATCTGTAGTGGGCATCATGCTTTTATATGCTTACAGATACAGTATCAGTCTTTTCTGTCCATAATTATTCATGTTGGGGTATATCATAATTTAAGATTAGTCAAGGCACTATTGTATTGATTTATAGAGTCCTAAGACTATTTCCACAATAGAATCAGAATATGAAAATCTTGTCCATAGCCATTAAGATCATAGATCTGATACAAAGTTTTTGTTTTCAAATCAAGAAGTCATTTACTGATATCACTTCATGAAGCTGGTTCCTTGTATGGAATGGACTGTCATTTGTCAAGATGACACAGTAAAATGGCAAAAATGTTGGTGTCAATGGAATTGTTATATTAGTTCAAAGATTTGGTTGTTTTCAATTGATCCATTTGACAGATTGGACACTATTAAAACTACATCCTAAAATGAAGGAAGTTGTAATATTTGGTACATATGGTCAGAAATCTTTAGAAGAGCTCTAGGGTTATCTCCATATCCAAGAAAGCTGACTCATAACCCAGGAAGCTGACACAGAAGCTGAAGCAAATAAAGAAGGGAGGGAGAGAGGGAAAGCGATAAAGTTTTTAGAGCTTCCAATCCCCAATTTTCACCATACAATATCTCCTGTACCATATTAAAAACATTAATGGGACTCTTTTCCTGTCCCTCTCCTCGTTCTCGTATCCACACCAACTTGCATTTATATCACACCCATTTCCACAGACTTCTGACTTGTAACATCCATATATAAAACATTAAATAATAATCACAACGTAAATATCACAATAATAATCTAAAACTAAGGACACATACTGTACCACACAGAGAAAGACTAAAGAGAAGAAAGTGCAAACTGGTTTCTCCTCCAGAATGAAGATTATATGCTCTGTTTTCCTGAGTGTCTTGTAGGTTTGTTTTCATGTACAGTATGTGCAACTCTGATAAAAGCTGGTTAGCGCTGATCTCTCCCAGCAGTCAACAGCAAGTGACTGCGCTGTTAGGTGACATGCACTGCAAAGGCATGAAAGGGACTGTTCCGGTTGAGGATCTTGCTGAGACTCACTAGATTTAGAAACAAACAAATAGAAAAATATGCATCCCACTTGGTTTCAGAACGCAATCATGCAGGTTCCTCCTGGTTATATTGCAGTTGGCCAAATCTTTTTTGGGATTTTATTTCCTTTGCTGATCTGCATGGAGTGAGCTGACTACGTGCAGAGCACCTCAGGAATGACAAGCAAAGCCACAGTGCATAGGAGGAAAGAAGAGGCAAAAAGATTTATGTGCAGCAGAAAGCCATGGAGAGTTGGGAACTTGTTCAAGTAAGCAGCTTGACTGCCAATAAAGCAGGTTGATGGGAGCTGCTGGGCATCATCACCACCACTATCCCAAACTCCTCTGTTTAAGAGCTGTAAGTTTACAGTCTATATGTCATTGAAAGGCATTTAGAAGGGAAACAGCATGACAGCACTATATAGTTTTCACACCCAGTTTGTTTGTTTATTTCTTTTAGATGCTTTTATGCTGTTTAAATCATTAGTACTCTAAGCACCGCACGGCAACAACATGGATAGATAATTTCTGAAAGCATCTAGTTGACTGCTGAAGAAAACAGACTAAGCTTGTTCATAAACAGGATAGTTAGAAATGTTGTGACTCTCCCACTGATCTCAGGGTGTTTGTCCAATGCAAAGCGGTGAAACTAAGCTCTCCCTCTGTTCTACAAGATCCATTTTTCAAGGGTAGTTATATGGTCAGAGCATAGAATCCTGTAGAAAGGGTAGCACAGACATGTGTGCACATGGGGATATTCTTTCAGAAATTGAGATGATATTATTATTATTATTATTATTATTATTATTATTATTATTATTATTTTCTCCTCTAGAATACTAAGATGGGTTTGAGAGAATGTTCTAGAATGGATTGGGCACATAAATTCAAATAGATGTTTTGCTGGGTTAAACCATTTTTGTATTAGAACAAGCCTATCCCACACTATTGCTATTCTATAACTTCTCAGATTTAGACAAGAGAGAGAGAGAGAGAGATGATAGAGATGGAGAAAGGAATGTAGAGATGGAGAGAGGAATGTAGAGATGGGAGAGGGAGAGGGAGAGGGAGAGGGAGAGGGAGAGGGAGAGGGGGAGGGGGAGAGAGGGAGAGGGAGAGGGAGAGGGAGAGGGAGAGGGAGAGGGAGAGGGAGAGATGGAGATGAGAGAGAGAGAGAGCAAGAGAGATGGAGAGAGGGGTGGAGGTGGAGGTAGAGAGGGAGAGATATGGAGAAAGAGAGAGAGAGAGAGTTTTCCAGTATAGTGTTACCTGAGTAGGAGGCCTACAGTACATCAGTTCAGGAAACTGCAGCCCGCACAACATTAATACGAGTTATCCTATCCCAATATTGCTGGGCCTTTTCTAGAGCATGCTTCAACATGCTTCAACACCTTTCTCTCTGGGATAATGGAAAGTAGATACAATCAGACACCCTTTTCACATAGAAGATGCCTCTGTGCCTCTAATGAAATTGAAACTTAGAACATGTCTTCCTGAGGTGCAGATTTTATAAGGATTGTGCTCCCAACCAATTCAACCCTCAATGGATAGACCGCCTGGCTGTTCAGACCAATGGTATTCAGATTTTTTTCCTAAAAGATAAGCACCCTGAAATCAACTATACCATAGCTAAATTCTGAGGCCAAGCCATAAGGCTTCACTAAGTTCAGACCCAAAAAAAGAAGTAGGTGATTTACTTCATTAATAAAATCTTATTGTATTTTTAAATTGTATTTGGTTGTTTTAACTTTTATGATCTGGTCTTGGACTGTCATAAGAACTATTTGTGTCCCCCCACCCCCACCCTTATATGGAAAAGTTGCAAAAGATTCATTAAAAATGTTCTGGGGAAAAAGAGTGATTCCTCAGATCAGCAATAAAAAGCAAAATAATTCCTTCTCTCTTGCTGTATTTTCTTATTATATGATATGCATTCATACATGTACCCTTCAATTCAGTGGAGAAATTTAATTTGGGAGCTTTTAAAACTTAAAACACCAACAGCCAGCTTATCACACAGTAGTGGATACTAAGTGAGTGGTAATGGAAGCTGGGGGGGGGGGGTTAGTCTGAAAAGGCCTTCAGCAAAATGTCTTCTGATACTTGGAAGGATATTCCATCTCAACATTTATTCATTTGACTTAGACCAAGATTAAGTAGAGATCTGTTCGTTACTATATGTTTTTTATTTTTCTAACAGATAAAAAAAATGATCTCCTTCTTTCTCTTGAGCTCAGTCTATGAACATGGCCTTAAGAATAATCATGATCATGCAGCTCTTCCACTTCTATATTTATAGAGGAAATTGAATTTTTAGCACTAATAAATGTTCTTTATTAATAACTGCAAGGCATATTGAAATATTACCCTATGCAGAGATATGGGAAATGATGTATGTTTTCCTTTTCTGTTCTGGTACAAACTGTATCTTCTAAGAAAGGATTGGTATCTGTGAAACTAGAATTACATTTCCAAACTATGTTAACACAACTATTTTAAAAAATAGAACTGAATATAAAAATGAAGAAATTGTTAACAATTTTTTAATCTTTCCCAATTAATGTTTGCTTCCATCACTGAAACATGCACAAATAATCTATAAATACTGAAAGAATATAATCACATCTCTTAAAGTAGGACTATTAATTGTTATATACTCTGGAGGCTACTTTTAAAAGTTCTGAAGGAATCTAGAAATAGGAAGGTGAAATGTCCATATTTCTAAGCACCAAAGGTTCCATGGAATATTTTTATTATTTGTTTGTTTGTTTGTTTGTTTGTTTAAATTTGTACACTGCTGACTCCCAGAGACTCTATAATCAAAATCTTATAGACTAGGAGAAATAAAAGGGTATGGTGTAGTTTGTTGTGGTGTGATGAAGTATTGAGGGAGGGATTTAAAATCATAGATCCTGGCTCTGAATAAGGTAAGAAATTAAATAAAACAAATTCAAATATTAATTTACAGACATAGATTCATTTGTGAGACCCACTTGTGAAATCTAGTCATATTTTCTTGTTTAACAGGGTAGAATGATAGTGAAACAACAATGAAAAATGTATTGTTGCTTCCACTTTAATTTCTGAATCAGTTTTAGTATTAGATAAGAGTGGGTTTTTGCTTAGATTAAGAACTAACATTTCTGCTCAGGTGAGACCCTGTGGATATACTTGGGAAAATTGGAATACTCTGGATAATCACAGAAACAGAAACACACAAAGGTGCAATATGTGCATCTTTTCAAAGTGACAGTTCCCTTTCACTACTAGTGGTTGCTGTGGGACTGGAGATTAGAAGGGCAACACACTTTGGCCTCGCTACAGCTGAAGCACCCAAAGCCTCTTCCCAGGAGCACCATCCCAGCAAAGCTGAGACCAACTGGCACCTTTCATTGACAAGATGTCTGCTTTGCTCCTTCCAGCCATATTGAGAATTGCTTGGAGGCTAAGAGCATTGGTCACATTTAGCAGCCATCGGTCCATTTAAGAATCAAGAGCTACAACATGCTGTTCGAGCAGAGCAAAGGGAAGAGAACTGCCCAGCCTGGGCTGGATACTGATGAAAGCATATTACTGATCATTTCTATATGGACTTGAGGACCTGATGCCTTGCCTTGCCTTGCCTTGCCTCTTGTATCTTTGAGATTTCTGAATTGTGAGCTTGGAGATAAGGCTGATGTAATTGAGGTATTTGGGGTTTGTTTGTTTGTTTGTTTTTGCTAGTGCTGTTATTTGTTTGTTTCCTATGTATTTGAATTTCCTGCTGAATTGTTTTTATTTCAATATGCTGTAAATCACCTGGAGAATGGAAAGTATTATAACTAATTTAAAAAAATAAGGCACAAATATTTATGCAAATACTGACAGGCATTATACCATTCTCTGAAACTTTAACATCTGAATTGGTCTAACATGCATGGTAGCTATCTATGTATATCCTTTATTACCTATAGACAGAAAAAATGCCTCCAGGCTTTGAGCCAGACAACCTTGAGGTATAGCGTAGTAAGCATATCAATCTTAGGCAATATTGCTTGTAAGCTGTTTCCATCTTATGAACCAAAATTATTCTGTAGGAATCTGCTGGAAATATGCATAGAATTTCTGACTGGAAAAGTGATGCTGTGCTTTAACAAAATATCCCGGCAAATACCTCTGATCCACAGGCTCCTAGAGGCTAACATGTTCAGAAGTGAATTTGACCCATGAGGTCCTTTTCATCTAACTTTATGAGAAATTAGTATATCACGGATCACTGTCAATACCATGCGGAAAAATAAAATCCAGATTTATTTACATGATGAGTTTGTTTTTGGGGGAAAAAATGAGCCTTCTGCAAACAAGCATCAATTCTGACAGGTGAAGTTGTAATTTTAATATAATTGATACCTTGGGGAAAATATGGTTGAAGGTTCCCACCATCTTGTTAGAAAGAGTTATGCACCTAGCATATCACTTCAAGAGGCTAATGCGTGCTAGTTCAAGTTCTAAGATTATGGAGCCAGGATAAGTTAATTTGTTATCTAATAATCCAGTTGGGGGTGGAGCAAGAATAATGGGAAAGCAACCAGAGTGAGACAGTTTCCAAAGGTAACCAAAATGAATTATTAGGGTTCCAAGACTTAAAAATTAAACCACATTATATTGCTATTGTTCCAGCATACATAAAAAAATGCAGCAATATTTCATTATTTTATTGCTTTCAACTACAGGTAGTCCTCAATTTACGACCACAATAGGGACAAGAAAATTCATCATTAAGCGGTGCGGTCATTAAGCGAGGCATCACATGACTGCACCTGATTTTATTACCTTTTTGCCATGGTCATTAAGTGAATCATGCAATTCCCCATTGACTTTGCTTGTCGGAAGCCATCTGGGAAGGTCGCAAATGGGAATCACATGACCCCAGGATGCAGCAACTGTCATAAATACATGCCGGTTGCCAAGTGCCTGAATTTTCATCACGTGACCAAGAGGAAGTGGCAATGGCTGTAAGTTTGAGGACCGATCATAAGTCACTTTTTCCAGTGCTGTTGTAACTTCGAATGGTCGCTAAATGAATGGTCATAAGTCAAGGACTACCTGTATAAGAGCCTAATCTGCAATACTGATGCTTAAATACTGATGTTGTGTAGTGACTAAAACAGGATCTTATCTAAATATTTTTTAGTTCTGGATGAGATGTCAAGAAAGATAAAAGAAGCTTGCAGAGATTACCATCCAGGAAGAGGGAGAAAATAATGATAGTAGCTGTAATGCTATTGCCAAAAGCTTATAATTTGATCCACAGAGTGATTAAAATGTATAACAATGTGTATAATGAGATAGTAGATTTTAAAATGCATTCTTGTCAAAATCCCAAAGATTAAGCAACTCAATCCATAAATCAGAGATCTAAGAAAACCAGTATTAAAATGCATATAATTTTAGGCTTTCACAAAACATTACTTAAGTATTTGTCTGAATATGTGAGATCTTGAAAACTCTCTGCCTTCCATTCATTCAGCAGCAAACTTGTCTCCTCAGAGAGAGAAAGGGGAGGGCTACATGTGCTCCCCATCTTCTAGCCACTTTCAAGCCCACATGTTCAGGCAACTGCCTGAAGAGAGCTACTATTCTGCTGACGTAGTACTTAGTTTACTTAGCCCCCTTTATTTTGGCCTAATTCTCATTGATACATTTAAGACATTTATGCTCTACCACTTCAGACTAGACATGGAGGCTCATAGGATTTCATGTTTCTATTTTTTAAATAAATCAGGTAGAAGATTGGCATAGGTTGTTTCTCTCCAAAATATTAAACAGATTTAGGGAGACATTGGTGGACCCAATAGATTTGGGTAATTTTTGTCCAGTCTCCAACCTTACTTTTTTAGGGAAGATGGTTGAGAAGGTGGTTGGCTTACAGCACCAGAGGGCCCTGGAAGAAGCTGGTTATCTGGACCCTTTTTTAGTCATCATGTTCTAGCTTGGTTAAAGTACTGAGACAGCATTGATCATGCTTGTCAATTACCTCTGGAGGACTCAGGATGGGGATAGTGGATCTCTCAGCAGCTTTCAGTACCACTGTTCATGGTATTCTTCCTGGCCAACTCAGTGGATTAGGAGTTGGAGGCATCATGTTACAATGGTTCTTCTCTTTTCTCCAGTTGGTGTTGGTAGGGAGGAAAGGTCAAGCCTAAGGCCCCTGCTTTGTGGGGTGCCTCAGGGCTCCAAGTTCATTTTTGATCATATACACATACTCTGTGTGTGTGTGTGTGTGTGTGTGTGTGTGTGTGTGTGTGTGTGTATATATTGTTGGGGTTTGATAAACCCATGAATTTACTTCTAGATATAAATTATACAGAGAGGCTTGATTTCTAGGTAAAAGGTGAAATATTCTGCACAGTCACCCAATTAGCAGCCATTGTTGTAGGAATGATGTGTCATGTGTGACTCATTCAACAGGTGCTTAGAGTTAGGTTGGGTGTGGTGAATAACGAGAGTGACCTATAATGTGATTGGTCAGGTTCACTATATATGCAGACATTCTGTATTCCATTTTATTCCCATTTTACCTCGTGAAAGCTGTATCGTTGATGGTGTATCATTTGTTACTTGTGGAAGTGATCTGTAAATACGTATGTATATAAAGTAAATAGGATATTTGATATAACTTCTGTTTGGAGTCTATTTACTGCATAGTACGTGGATCACTGGTGCCTAGGAGAGAGGCAGGCCGCTCCATCTCCGCGCGCTCCCTCTGACATATAGATAGATAGATAGATAGATAGATAGATAGATAGATAGATATTGTTATTAAAAGCAGCTATGCTATTTCTTGATGCGGAGCAAACTTTTTGATAATCTGGAATGGCCTTCATATTTATGCCTCTTAAGAAGACAAACTGAGTTTGAATTTTCATACATTTATAAAGATCAAGAAGCTAAGATAATGATAAATGGACTTTTATCACAAACACATATTATAACAAAGGGGACAAGACAAGGCAGCCCTCTCTCTCCTTCCTTATTTCTACTGATATTACATACAGTATAGCAAGAAAAGAAAAGTTTAGGAATTAAACATATATGCAAATGATTTTGTTCTCACCCAAGGGATTCTCTAGAATTAATAATGGAACATACACAGCAATATGGCTTGATATCACAATATCAGAATAATAAGCACAAGACTCAGATGATTACATGGAATTTACCTCAAGAAGAAAAACAGTATCTGCAGCAAATATCAGGGTTTAATTTAAAAGATTAAGTATCTGGGAATTTATTGAATTAAAAAAAATAAAGATTTGTTTAAGAATAATTATTCACAGATTGGGAAAAATATAACATCAGACATTTTCAGATGGAGAAAGCTCAAACTGTCCTGGCTAGGAAGAAGAGAAGCAGTTAAAGTGAATATTTTGCCAAGGTTTAACTTCCTATTTGAAATGATTCCAACAAGAAACGAAGACAAGATATTAAACAAGTGGAAGAGATAAATAACTAATTTTATGTGATCAAATAAAAGGATGATTAATATTTTAAAATACCTGGAAGAATGAGGTGAATTGTCAGTACCAAATTTCAAACTGCATTATTATTATTATTATTATTATTATTATTATTATTAAATAATAATAACAACAACAACAACTTGGATTATTGACTGGATTACATCACCTATATGTTAAAGTTATTCTATGTAGGATTCAAGCGAATGGATTCCTTCACTATGAATTTCTAGCCTGTAAATTGGGATTTTTCCATTCTCTCTGCTGTAAGCAGTTTCCCATAACAAAAG
The DNA here is from genome assembly GCA_023362775.1 of Charina bottae. Taxonomy (NCBI): domain Eukaryota; kingdom Metazoa; phylum Chordata; class Lepidosauria; order Squamata; family Charinaidae; genus Charina; species Charina bottae. Next base: position 63,898,937 of record JALMGJ010000006.1, read on the forward strand.
CACGTAAACACCAAGTGTGTGGCCTTGCCATAGCCAAAACAAAGCGATATCAGCCCTGTCCCATGGGAACAGTGTCCCGAAAGGAAGACAATGTTAAGCTGAAAAATGTCCTGGCCCACATTTAAGCCAATCAGAATGCTGAAACCTGTGTATAATGCAGCTATGAACTATGGGTACTCACTCATTCCATCTTTCTTCTTGACTTCTATCTGTCCTGTTACCATGTACTCTGTTCCTGAATTGTCACTATGCCTGGCCTTTGCATAGGCCATGATTTTTCATCACATCTGCTGATGGAACTCTGCGTATGCTTTGTTTTTTCCTTTTTGCAATAATGCACTATACATCCATTATTGCCTTATGCTACCAATAAAGATATTGTTAGCCTTACAAACACGTTGTTTGGATTACTCTGTGCCTGAAATCCCTTGAAGCCAGCAACACCCCACACTATATTGGGTCGATAGAAACTAAAATGCACTACCTGTAAGAGATCATTTGATTATAATCAAATAATACAGAAAAATAATTTGTCCAAATTTATTGCCCCTTGATTCAATATTAAATATTTATGTTCATGAAGGTGAATTTACAAAAAAAAAATACTACTGCGGAGGTAATTATACATATAGACTGCAAGACCTAATAGTTAACAAAACAAAGATAAAATCTTTTGAGATTTTTTTTATCCAGAGTGGTCAGAATCCTTTTATTGGTTTCAGTATCTCCAAATAAGCAGCATAGTTCAAAAGGAATGACAAAAATAGGGCAGATTACTAGAGACTTGACCATATTTGAAAAAGTTCTAATAAAAAACTCAGAATATCTGTTGACTTATTTACAAGTTGTTAATGAAACATGCTGAGAAACTGAACAAGTTAAACTCTGTGATTAAATGGATGCAGAATTTAGACACTCGATATGCAACAATGGGAGTATCAGTGAAAGGTGAATATTAAATTTACCATAAATATCACACAAAAACCGGTACAAGAAGTTTTACCATTGGTATATCCAGTATTAATTGCAAAATAGAGAACTCATTTTCTAAAATTGCTGGAAGTGCAAGTCAGATTATTCTTATACTTTGTGTATGATAACAGTTAGTAGGACACTTTATGCTTTTCATTGGAAATCACATATAATTCCCTCTAATGACAAATTAAGGAAACATGTGGGAATATGCATCCAGTAAAAAATAACATCATATTTGAATTACAAGTCAGATGCAGAATTTAAGTCAACTTGGAAACAATTTATGGATCACAATTCTACATACAGACCTGTACCACATACAAAGTCTCACTCGCTGGATCGTCACCTTGTTGTGGTGAGTGGGCTTGTGTGTTCCCAATGAACCCTGTGAGCGAAGCCGTCGGGAGTCATGTACTCCTGGTAGAGTCACCCATGGCGGTAAGGTCCAGGGGGAGGAACCAGACAAAGAACGATCCAAGAAAGTCCTCAACGGCAGAACAGGCGGAAGATAACAAGGTGTATTGTTACAACGGCTGCGAAGGCGGATGAAGGCTGCAGCAGACAAAAGGTCACCAATCGTCATGGTATCCATGCCATTGGATTAGAGCCTTTTTCTGTGAAGGTTGTGTGCTGATCGTTGTGCACCAATCTCCAAACATAAAACAAATTCATGCACAGGCGTCTTCCAACCACACCAAACCCAAAACAACCAAAAGTCCCATGGCGATTGACGAATGGCAATGGGGGCAGGACTGTGAAATCTGGAAGCTCCTAGTCATGGACCAGCACATGGGCGGTGGATACAGATTCAGTCGCCCTAACTCAAGGATCGAGGCAGTTGAGTAGTTCGGCAGCTGTATCCACGACTGAGCAGCCCTATTTAGGATCCACTCTGCTCACCCCATGTGGGGAGGGGGCTAGAAAAGGTGCCCTAAACATAGTCTGCCTCATTTTCTCCCTGACTGGATTACCGCGACCAGTGGGGTCACCATCTAGCGGTCGTAAAAAACACATGAATTTTGGAACATGGAATATACGGACACTGCAAGACAATATGGATAGTGAACGACCTGAACGTAGGACTGCCATTATTGCAAGGGAGCTGAGACGTTTTAATATTGATATAGCAGCACTCCAAGAAACTTGAAGAGCAGGAGAAGGACAGTTGAAGGAAGAAAAAGGAGGTTATACCTTCTTTTGGAAAGGACTGCCTGAACAAGAATGACAAATACATGGGGTAGGCTTTGCTATCAAAAACGACCTTGTGAAGCTCATGTCAGAAGTTCCCACTGGGATTAATGAACGACTCTCAACTCTCTGAATAAAACTCGCCAAAAACCAACAGGCAACTATCCTAAGTGCTTACGCACCAACACTAGATGCAGATGAGGATATCAAGGAAAAAATTTATACCCAGCTGGACACCATCTTATCAGAGATACCAAAGGAGGATAAAATTATCCTCCTGGGCGATTTCAATGCAAGAGTTGGGCGTGACTTTGATTTGTGGCCAGGGATCATTGGGAAAGAAGGAGTTGACAACAGCAACATGAATGGAATCTTACTTCTGACTAAATGTGCAGAGTATAACCTTGTCATTACTAACACACTCTTTCGCCAGAAAAATAAATTTAAAACATCATGGAAGCAGCCACGGTCGAAGCACTGGCATCTTTTAGATTATGTAATTGTCCGTGCTAGAGATCGCCGTGATGTACTTCTCACCAGAGCCATGACAAGCGCCGATGACTGCTGGACAGACCATCGATTAATTCGATCCACGATGGCCATAAAGATTGTCCCTCATCGTAGGCTCCAAGGAAGAAAACCAAGGCGTAAAATGAATACACTGGCCCTTCAAGATTCTATTAAACGAGCTTGCTTTCAATCAACTCTCAAGGAACATCTGCCTATGGAACTTCCTGAAAATGTTGAGGAACACTGGGTTAAATTGAAGACTTCTATTATTTCAGCCTGTGAACAAACTATCGGATACCAAACTAAGAGACATCAGGACTGGTTTGATGAGAACGATAGTGAGATTGAACATATTATTGACAAGAAAAGGAAAGCCTTCCGGATATGGCAAAAAGATATTAACTGTGCCATTAAGAAAAAAATCTACGCCAGTGCAAAGGCAGAAGTCCAAAGAAGAACTAGAGAACTTAAGAACATATGGTGGATAAAAAAAGCCCAAGAAACCCAACATTTTGCAGATGCTCATGATGCCCGGGGTGTTTTTAATGCCATAAAGGCCATCTATGGACCAACAAACCATGGTACAAATCCCTTACACTCAGTAGATGGTGCTAAACTTCTAAAGGACAAAGAGTTTATTGCACTGCGCTGGAAAGAGCATTACTACAATCTCCTTAATCATCACTCTACTGTGGCTGATGAAGTCTTCTTGCAAATCCCGCAAAAACAAATAAGAGATGAGCTTGCAGTACCCCCTAGTTTGGAGGAAGTCAGTAAAGCCACTAAACAAATGAAAAATAACAAAGCTAGTGGACCTGATGGGATTCCTGCTGAAGTCTTTAAAGAAGGCGGGCCTGAACTTACACAACAACTTCATAAGCTCATCGAAAAAATCTGGATGAGGGAGGAGATTCCAGCAGACTTTAGGGATGCCATAATTATCACTCTCTTTAAAAAGGGTGATAGAACAGACTGTGGAAACTATCGAGGCATCTCCCTTCTAGCCACAGCAGGCAAAATCCTGGCAAAGATCATCGCAAACCGTCTCCTATCTGTATCAGAAGACATCCTCCCTGAAACGCAAAATGGCTTCCGCCCTTCCAGGGGAACAGTGGATATGATCTTCACTGCACGACAACTTCAAGAAAAATGCAAGGAACAAAACCGCCCTCTGTACAGGGCGTTTATTGATCTGACTAAAGCTTTTGATACTGTAAATCGTACTGCTCTCTGGACCATCCTTCTGAAAATCGGATGCCCTGATAAATTTGTGAACATCCTGCGGCTACTCCATGACGACATGATGGCAACAATCCTGGATAACAATGGCTCTCAAAGCGATTCATTTAAAGTGGAATCCGGCGTTAAACAGGGATGTGTTATTGCTCCAACCTTATTCTCTATCTTCATCGCTATGATTATGCACCTTGTTGAAGAGAAACTTCCTACTGGTGTAGAAATTATATATCGAACAGATGGAAAGCTTTTTAATCTTAGTAGGCTGAAAGCAAAAAATAAGGTAATGACAACTTCTGTTATAGAACTTCAATATGCTGATGATAACGTAGTCTGTGCACACTCCGAGGAAGATCTTCAAACTATCCTAAACATCTTTGCAGAAGCATATGAAAAGCTCGGCCTCTCGATTAACATTAAAAAACCAAAGTGCTTTACCAGCAAGTTTGAACCAATCCCTCCGCAGCGCCATCAATCCAGCTTAAAGGTGTGTCACTAGAAAATGTCAACCACTCTTCTTATCTCGGCAGCCATCTATCTACAAAAGCCGACATCGACGCTGAAATTCAGCATCACCTGAGCTCTGCGAGTGTAGCTTTCTCCCGAATGAAGCATAGAGTGTTTGAGGATCGGGACATTCGCAGGGAGACCAAAATGCTTGTTTACAAAGCCATTGTACTACCAACCCTTCTATATGCCTGTGAAACATGGACCCTCTACAAACACCACCTCCAACTTCTTGAAAGATTCCATCAACGCTGCCTCCGAAAAATTCTGCAAATTACTTGGGAAGATAGGCGGACTAATGTTAGCGTATTAGAAGAAGCGAAAACCACCAGCATTGAAACAATGATCATCCAACATCAACTTCGCTGGACCGGCCATGTTGTTCGAATGCCTGACCATCGTCTTCCAAAGCAGCTACTTTACTCCCAACTTAAGAATGGAAAACGGAATATTGGTGGACAGCAAAAGAGATTCAAAGATACTCTCAAAGCTAATTTTAAAAAAATGTAATATCAGCATTGAGAACTGGGAAGCCCTAACTCATGAGCGTTTCAATTGGAGGTCAGCCTTTATTAATGGCGCTATGGACTTTGAAGAAGCACGAGTACAGGGTGAAAGGGAGAAAAGAGCTAAAAGGAAGGCACGTCAGGCAAACCCTCATCATGACCGTCTTCCACCCGGAAACCTATGCCCTCACTGTGGGAGGTTGTGCGGATCCTGAATTGGCCTTTATAGCCACTTAAGGATCCACTGTTAAAATTTTACCTTTGGAAGACAATCTTACTCGGCTACGAGTGACCACCAATGAATGAATGAATGACATACAAAGTTTTGGCTTCTCATAACACAAAGCTTTAAAAGCTTAGTTCCTATTTGTTTTGTTAAATAAGGATAGAATTCTTAGATTAGACCAAACCTTTGTTAATTCTTATTCTGATTTATAATTCATACTATATTGGCTCCTGTTTTTAACTACTGATTATTAACTTGACTGTGATAGTGGAAGTGTCTATATTACAATGACTGATCCGTTCAACTAAAGCAGAGCTTTCCAAACTGTGTGTCGGGACACGTTAGTGTGTTGGCTGCAGTGTCGGTGTGTTGTGGCTGCTGCTGCTGCCTCCGAGCCCTGCCAGGATTCCACGCAGGTCCTAGTGCCTGCCTTGTGCCCTGCTGTAAGAGTGTGTCATGAAATGATGCATGTCTAAAAAGTGTGTCACCAACATGAAAAGTTTGAAAAGCTCTGAACTAAAGACTGAAATACCGAAAAGAAACCCAGATGAAAACAACTATGATGTAAAATGAAAAAAAAAATTATACAAATGATTTGAAAGTGATCACATTTTCACCAAATTAAACTCCAACACATAAGTTTGCAATACTTTCCATGCACAAGAATTAGATTTAGCTGGTGTAATATGTTGATCTAATAAGGAATCTAAAGCTTGTTTTAAAATCCCCAGCTATAATTTAACTGATCCATAACCAACCTAAAAACATGCTCAAAAACATCTATGTAATATATTGGTAAAATCCTCAGGAGCACCATAATAATTGAAAAATGCAGTATGTTTATTAAAACACAGCAACCAATATTAAATGACTTATTTCTTGTTCCACTACAAATTTTGAGCACTTGTTGATTAAATTACAACATCTCTTGCAGGTTTTGAATTTCCACTTATATATGCTTGATCAACCCATGCACTAGATAAAAAAGTCTTCTCTTGTTGAAAAATATGTTTTCTATTTTAAGACAACAATCCCATTGGCAAGTGTTTCTCTCTTCTTGGAAGGACATCCAAGGCATTTTATATTGCACAAGACTAATAAAAGACCCCAAGTTGAGTTAAAATTGAAATTTGGTCACCTATATCTCCATAGTTCATGAGGGGGGGAGACAAAAAAGAAAGACATAAACTTTTAAAAAATGAAAGAAAGAATAAAATATAAAATATATACAATTAAAAAAGGAAAACCCTTGAGTTGACTGCACTTAAGAAACATGCCAGGGAGAAAGCCAGGGAGTTTCAGAAAAACATCTATTTGTGTTTTATTGACTATTCTAAAGCCTTTGACTGTGTGGATCATAACAAGTTGTGGCAAGTTCTTGGTGGTATGGGGATACCAAGTCATCTTGTCTGCCTCCTGAGGAATCTGTATAACGACCAAGTAGCAACGGTAAGAACAGAGCACGGCACAACGGACTGGTTTAAGATTGGGAAAGGAGTACGGCAGGGCTGGATACTCTCACCTTACCTATTCAACCTGTATGCAGAACACATCATGCGACGTGCTGGGCTTGAGGAATCCAAGGCTGGAGTTAAAATCGCTGGAAGAAACATTAACAATCTCAGATATGCAGATGATACCACTTTGATGGCTGAAAGCGAGGAGGAGCTGAGGAGCCTTATGATGAAGGTGAAAGAAGAAAGTGCAAACGCTGGGTTGCACTTAAACCTCAAAAAAACCAAGATTATAGCAACCAGCTTGATTGATAACTGGCAAATAGAGGGAGAAAAAGTGGAGGCAGTGACAGACTTTGTATTTCTAGGCGCAAAGATTACTGCAGACACTGACTGCAGCCAGGAAATCAGAAGACGTCTACTTCTTGGGAGGAGAGCAATAACAAATCTTGATAAAATAGTTAAGAGCAGAGATATCACACTGAGAACAAAGGTCTGCATAGTCAAAGCAATGGTATTCCCTGTAGTAACCTATGGCTGCGAGAGCTGGACCATAAGGAAGGCTGAGCGAAGGAAGATAGATGCTTTTGAACTGTGGTGTTGGAAGAAAATTCTGAGAGTGCCTTGGACTGCAAGAAGATCAAACCAGTCCATACTCCAGGAAATAAAGCCAGACTGCTCACTTGAGGGAATGATATTAAAGGCAAAACTGAAGTACTTTGGCCACATAACAAGAAGACAGGATACCATGGAGAAGACGCTGATGCTAGGGAAAGCTGAAGGAAAAAGGAAGAGGGGCTGACCAAGGGCAAGATGGGTGGATGATATTCTGGAGGTGACGGACTCGACCATGGGGAAGCTGAGGATGGCGACGGCTGACAGGAAGCTCTGGCGTGGGCTGGTCCATGAAGTCACCAAGAGTTGGAAGCGACTGAACAAATAAACAACAACAAAGAAACATGCTTGCATTCTTAATGGTTTAATGTCTACATTTTTCTAAGAGGAAAAATCATGGGAATAATCTATTTATAAACATAAGATTTTATTATTGAATGTAACAATATTAACATTAATTGTTTCCAACATTTATATTGCTTTGTTTATTTTCAAGATGATCTCCAACATCTAGGAACAGTGTCATGCATTGAAGAAATCATTTCTTGTTTCTTGTTGAAGTAAGAAATTAAAACTATGTGCAGACCTTTGATACAAATTAAAATCCAGTTTTGGTTTGCTTTTCACAAGTCCAACAAAAATGAAGAAGTTGAAAGCACATTATAATAATTCCACATCCATTGTTGAGTGAAGGCAACATGGGCTTTTGTTGTGCTTTGTTTTGGCTGGGTTCATTTTCATTTTATTTACGCCAATGGTAATTTCTACTCAGCTCATTCACTTGCTTGGATGTAGGTATTTTTATAATTATAAATAGTACATCTCCTTATCACTTTATACAATTTAAACTTTTATTTAATTATTTTTAGGTGTGGAGCTGGCTATTTTATAAGAGTTTATAACAAACTATATCTTAACTATACTACCCAAGTAATTGTTTCTTTTATTTTCATGTTAGGCTTATGGGCAATATTTTAATTGGTTGTTCTATATGATATTCTATATGATATTTTAACCTTTCTTTTGTTTTTTTTCCAGCATTATTACAAACCTAATTTGTGACAACTGATGAAGGCTTATAAGCCGAAATGCATTTAGTCAAGCTTTGTATGTTAGTTAGTTGGGCTGGTTGTTTATCCTTGTCTTTGTAATCATATGTAAAAATTGGCTGTTTGGGGCCTTTTTAAAAGTTTTTTATTGTCACTATTGTATTTTAATGTATGTTTTTACCATTTTATATCCTATACTAGTAAACTATACTGTATAGTATCATTTGTGGCCCGCTACATTGTACTTGACCTTGCTGCTACCGTGCTTTGTTTTGTTTCATTAAACATGACATAGTGTAGCTATATTGTGGGCTGAGGTGTCTCTGCTCAAAATAAGAACACAAACAAACCTACGTAGCCTCTGGAATTGAGTTATCAATAAAAAAGACATACTCTGATAAACCGGCACCATTGCTCTTGAACTGTAGAGTGGAAATGCTGTCAGATGCTCATCTGACATGGATGAATAGAGGTAAGTTTGCATCAGATTCAGCTGGGAAAATCTGTGCTCTGCAGATGCTGAAATCACTAGATATGTCAGGTTGCAATGTGACATCATCAATGTAACATCATTGCAATGTGACATCTTGGAGATAGGTTCCAATACAGATTTATTTCTACTGCAATAATGATAAGCTATCTGCTTTTTTATTTGTCTCTTGTATGTATGCTTAAAGCCCAGTACAACCATATGATAATGTGATGGACTGCAGTAACACAGCAGGTTCTCATGAAGGAGGGAGCACATTCCAAGGAGCGGGGCGAGACAAGAGACAACACAGTCCTGAGTTGGCTTGTGGGAAGAGGAAGAGATTTAAGATAGTCACTCCCCAGAATCTCCCAGGGCATTTCCATTAGGTTAGAGTAATGCAGGTTTAGTCTGGCAAGATTCTGTCTATATGGTGTAAGCAAATGAAGATCTGAACTTTGGCCGGATTGCTTCTATGTCGTTCTTGGGCTGAGCCTGACATCAATCTTGGCAGACTAAGAGTGCAGGGCTCGGAACAGCTAAGATACTGCACAGAACCCTCAAACTCCCAGGCCTCTGGTAGAGGACCCGAGGTTGAGGAAGACACCACCCATAGGGCTGAGAAGGGATTTTATTCATATCTAAGAAAAGAAGCATTGGAGCTGGCTGTAAGATACAGAAGTGAAAGACAGTTGAGGACTCTTTCAAACTGACACTTGCATTTCTAACCAGACACAGGTGGAAGGTGGGTCAGAAAGCCATAAACAGTTACAGTTAGGACATGGAGTGGAATAAAGTGCAAGCATACGCTAGAAGGCATCTGGGTGGATGGGAACAGATTAACCTAGAGCCACAAAAGGCCCAACCAGCCCTAAGCATTCTTCTTCATTCACAATGAAGATTATATAATCAGAACCAGCCGGTTACTGCTTCTGCCCCATTTCACTGGCTGCTTGAACCCATATATAACCCGTTGGGGGAGTTGGGTGGTCATATAAATTTAACTAATAAATAAATATGCCAAGGTGAATGGAAAGCACTCACTTTGGCAATTTTCTAATAAGGGTATAATAAGCTATCTAGAATTCTGTATCTTTAGGTCCACTCTCTCAAGACTAAGGTAAAGGTAAAGGTTCCCCCCGCACATTTGTGCAGTCGTGTCCGACTCTAGGGGCCGGTGCTCATCTCCATTTGTTAGCTGAAGAGCCAGCGTTGTCCGAAGATGCTTCCACAGTCATGTGGCCGGCATGACGTGCATGGAACGCTGTTACCTACCCACTGAAGTGGTACCTATTCATCTACTTGCATTTGCATGCTTTCAAATTGCTAGGTTGGCAAGAGCTGGGGCGAGTGCGGGAGCTCACTCCATCACGCAGGGCTAGGGATTCGAACCTCCGAACTTGCGATCTTCCGATCGACAAGCCTGGCGTCTTACCTGCTGAGCCACCACGCCCTCTCAAGACTAGATCCACAAATAAGCCAAGGATCATTCCAGCCACCCACATCTCCAGCTGCTCTTCTCTCAGTTTGGGTATGCACACATGACAGATACATGTGCTCAAACATTTTTTTAATCCAAAAAGGAAAGTAAGACAGGGCACCAAATCTAGACTGCTCGTCCATTTAATACATGTCTAATAATCAGATTCCAGTACCAAGCAGGATGAGAGACAGGCTTATATATGGAACCAAGTGTGAAGGGTAGCTCGTGGGATAAATTGAGCTGCATTTATGCAGGAAAATCCCCAGCAGTCCTTAATATTGCAGGAAGATGCTGCACAGCTTCATAGTGCAGAATTAATTTTACAATGGGACCGCTGGGGAGGAGGAAGAAAAGGCTAACTTGCTTGCTTGTTTTTCCTCTTCCTGTTTTTTGCATATGTGCTTGCAAATTCAGAAACTTGCACTTTGGATTCCTGATTCTAATTGGATTTTAACAATTGTATCAAGCATAGATATAAAAGCAAAAGAAAAGGAGGAAAATGAGGGGAAAATGTATTTTACTGACTTTCTTTGAAACTCTTTTTCAACTACTGGCAGGTGTATTCTGAATTCGTGTTTGTGTGTGTGTGCGTGTGTGTGTGCGCGCGCGCGCGCGCCTTTAAGTCAGTCTTGACTTCTGGCAACTGCTGGACAAGTCCCTGCAGTTTTCTTGGCAAGATTTTCAGAAGTGGTTTGCCATTGCCTCCTTCCTAGGGCTGAGAGAGAGTGACTGGCCCAAGGTCACCCAGCTGGCTTTGTGCCCAAGGTGGGACTAGAATTCACAATCTCTTGGTTTCTAGCCTGGTGCCTTAACCACTACACCAAACTGGCTCTACATTCTGAATTTACTCACTAATAAATGACAGCAATTGTGCAATGCACAGCTCGCTGGAGCAAAAAATCCAAATATAATTCTACCTGGCAACAACAATTTTTATTAGTACAATATAGTTATTATTCCTTAAGCATGTAAAAACTCCAAGATGCGCCCTAGTGCCAAAAATTGTAACTTGCAAAATTGAACTTTTAAAGCTTTTTAAAAATTGCGACTTAGCAATAACATTCGCAAACATGATTTCAGCATAATTAATATTTCCTCAACCAAAGCATGGATTTTCTACTGTAGGAACCTGGAAGTTTCTGGATTTGCCCAATGTTATTTTGTTGACCTTTCAAAACCCTGTGGGTCTGAAGCAGCCTTTCTCCTCTGGGGTTCCTCAAGAGAGCAAGATTGGAAAAAAAATAAACATTGTTTTTTGAACTGCACGCACTGCACAATGTTAGTGGTTGTGGCGGTGGGAATTTTTACTTGCCGTATCTCAGCCTGGCACTTTGCAGCTGTTGTTAATGTTGCAACATGTGGATTCTGTAAGTTAGAAGTTATTGGTATTGTGAAGTTTTTTCCTTTTTTCCTTTTTGCAATTTTATGCAGGTGGTCACTGAGACCTGAAAATTATTTCAAGGGTTCCTCCAGGCTAAAAAGGTTGAAAGAGGCTGAAGGCTAAGGGCTAACTTGTTGCTGAGTTCCCATCCTCTATACTCAAGATCTTTGTCTGCCTTAGTTCACTTATCTGTGCAAAAGGATTTGTATTCCTCAATTATTAGTAGAGAAAACTGTTTCCTGCTTATGGTTGTTATAATGATTTACTGGGCTCAGCTGTGTTATCGATTGTAATTAGCCTGAAATCTACAGATATTGGGGGAAAGGGGAATCATTGCTCCCTAGCATATAGAACTTAAAGATTGGGCTGGCAGATCTGGGAAATGCTTCAGGTCCTCTTCTTCAAATCAGGAACATTAGTTTTTCTTCCCCCATATGAATGTGCATGGAAGTATAAGTCATATAAAGGTAAAGGTTTCCCCCGCACAGTTGTGCAGTCGTGTCCAACTCTAGGGGCCGGTGCTCATCTCCGTTTGTTAGCCGAAGAGCCAGCGTTGTCCGAAGACGCTTCCACGGTCATGTGGCCGCATGACGCGTGTGGAACGCTGTTACCTACCCACCGAAATGGTACCTATTCATCTACTTGCATTTGCATGCTTTCGAATTGATAGGTTGGCAAGAGCTGGGGCGAGTGCGGGAGCTCACTCCACATGCAGGGCTAGGGATTCGAACCTCCGACCTTGCGATCGACAAGCCTGGCGTCTTACCCGCTGAGCCACCACGCCCCTATAAGTCATATACGTGCATGAAAAAAAATGATGAATATTTCCCTCTTACACAGATGTTTGTCAACTTGCCTTACCACATGCTGTATACTGTATTCTTGCAATGCCTAAGCCTTTCCTGAATGGTTTCCTTCAGGAACCAAAGCTTTCCACTGGATAAGATCAACATCTGGGGAGGAGGTATCCCATCTGCAGAGGGGAGCAAACATTTTCATCCACCCTGCAAGGTAATTCAGGACGTACAATTCTACAGTTGTGCTTTGGGTCCTTGGAAAGCTGGCAGCAGGGTTTAGGTTTTCACTGATGTCTTCTGAAACTGCTCGTGACATTTAAATGCGTATACCCTTCCTAAATGGAACAGTGTCAATAATTGAAAGTTCATATTAAATTGCTGTTTTACTTGTCTCTCCAGAATCTGCAAATTATATTGTCTCAATCAACACTTTCCATGGGATACAATTAGTGACAGACCATTGCTCTGTGTGGATTTTGTCCTCGAGGAACAGTGCAATGATTCAGAGACTTTCCCAGCATGTCAAAAGTACACTGTGTTTCATTTTGCTAAATACAAAGGTACCAGCAGGAACAAGAGGCAGGAAAACCATTTGATTTTAATTCATATCTTTATCTCTTCCCCCACTTCAATTACTTTAGATCAGAGGATATAACTAAGGTTGCCAAGTGGAAGTGCCACAAAAAAAATTCAACAGGAAACAACCTGTTCTCTGAAATGTATTGCTACACTGGGACATTAATCTGTTACCTCAGGCATGAGTTGTCTTTTTAAATTCAGAATAAAAGTTATTTGTTGCAACTGAACAATAGTTGTTAATATTTCAGTGGGTCAGACTTTACTACTCAGTAGCTGTAGGGAAGCTCAACTCTATAGCAATGCCAAGATGTCTGGCTGATCTTAGTAGGATCAGAACTGCTTAGTTCTTGGAGGAAAGACCCACCAAGTAACCCCAGTGCTATTGCTTAGACTGGGAAGACAGAAACAAAACATCCTGGAAAAATGATCTTTCCTTTTGTAGCCAAGAAAAATTCACAGAGGTATTCATGCAATCACTAGGAGCTGAAAGGGACTTTACCTTTATAAGTCTAGATCAGTGTAGCTCATGCAAAGTAATACATGGATCACATAAGCCATTTCAGGTGGTTCATAATAAAAGAAAGCAAGGATTAATTGTTAACTCTATCCCTCTGTTGCTATACTCACAAACTGGAGGTAAATGTTTGCAGTGCCAAGCCTTTTCTACTCATGTCAGCTCTCCGTGCAACTTAGACTCTGATATTCTATGGTTGCAATTTGCACAGCAAATTCTATCTATTCTACTCTAATTTCTGAAGGTGTCCACAGAGGTAGGACAGCACCACTAGGCTTATCTCTAATCTCTTCCATCATACACTTTGTCTGAATGCCGGAAGCCATGGGGACTTTGGACATGTGATCTTCAACAAAAGGTTGAGCAGTATTTACAGGTTGCACATAAGTTTCAGCCATGCTGGTGTGTGAGCATCATAAAGGGGGGAAAAATAATACATTTCCCCTTTGCTGGTCTTTTCTGTGCCCTAATATGGTGCCAGAAAAATCAAGTTTAGGGGAGGACCTTCCAGAAGAAGGCATGTTTCATTTCTCCTTTTCTTCCTTCAAAGGCTCCTCTACATAGTGTGCTTAATTTCATGTAGTTTTCATCTACATTTACTATAAGCTATTAGAGACCCTCTTCTTCTCTTTGCCTCTAAACTCATGTTTTTCTCTCCAGCTGACAATCTCTCTCTCTCTCTGTCTTCCTGTGTCTCAGTATCCCAGACAGCTCTGAGCAACATACAGCAAGAAAACGGACGGTTACAAATAATCAAATAATAACCAAGCAATATGCATTATAGATATCAATAATCAGCAGGGGTATACTCTAAAAAAACTAACATCCCCCAAATGCTGTTTTCCTCAGTTACATTTTTACTTCTTTATGGAAAGTCCATACGGAGGAGGTAGTTCTATATATATGAAGGCAGGCTGTTCTATAGGAGAGGTACCACCATTGAGAAGGCCTTGCCACAAAACCCCTGTTGAGGCCCTGCTTGATCAATTGGTGAGTCAGGAAACTGCATACTCAGAAAATCCCCTCAGTATTTAGAAAGCTTATGATCATACAGTATATGGACTGATATGTGAATATAGGGGCATGAGGATTTACATTTTATTTAAAATTTTGTTCAACACATACGGTAGCAGCTTTTCAAACATGTTTTTGCTCTACTGATGTTCTGAAGCTGCTATTAATGCAAATTAATGCTTATATCCAAATAAACAGAAAGCACTATCTTAGAAAAAGTCAGACATACAGTAATTTGACAGACTTTCCAAGTGGGATTTGAAAGCATTCTCCTGGGAATATGTCATTTTTATAGATAAACGCCCTTCTGTAGTGCTGGTAAACTGCTCCGGGCATGTATTTTTGGAGATTTGCTTTTCTTCATAGGCAGGCTTTATTTTCCATATTTTATGCAAATATTGATGGTGTTTATGAAATTATCCAAGAATGGGCTGTCTGTCATGAATAATAACAGAAAGAATATGTTCACTCTTTGGAGCTGTTATTTAAAAACTATATAAGGCACACATGTCAGTAAACATGCAGAAATTCATATTATTTGACACAACATTTCTTTAGCACTCGGCAGGCTGCCTCCCGAGCGTGCTTGAATTAGAAATGGTATTGACTTGTGTAGCCAAAGTATAATTAACAAACACTCAACTGTTTGCTTTTTTTCACAGAAAACATTCCTAACTGCCAGCCTAATGCATTATAGAAATTGGTGTTTTCTGTGCAGTGAATGGCTACAATCATGAATAACTCCAAAGAGGATTAAGTAGTTTGTTTTACTTTATTTTATGAATAGACTTCAGAATACAATGAGAAACTGCTAGGGAAGCAGCGTTTCTCTCTATGGAGTATTATGAATATATGTACCATAAGCATAATGTACGCAAACAAGAAATTAGGTTGTGCAGAGTTGCCATTAAAATTCCAATTAAATTCTGAAACGATATTACCCTGGTTCAGGTGAAACATCAGAAGAATAGTGAGGAATATCAGACAAATTTCAGTTCAAGGAATAATGCTTCCTTGAAGCAAATATAGCAATTCTGGGACAAAAGGAGAGTCCTTATGTAAATCAGTCATTGGTTAAAGAAAATAAGATTATAGGAAGTAGAAATAGCTTGTGCTTTCAACAGAGGATTTTACACAGTTAAGCTTCCCAGAGATCTGCACTGTATCTTAGAGCTGGATCTCAACTTAGGGCTGAACAGCATGCTGGAACATTTACTAACAACCCTAAAATGTATAGAATGATTAAAAACAAAGAGATCCCTCAAACTTGGAAAGTGTATTTAAATGGCAAGTGCAATTAATGTTTGGAAGTAGAAAACAATTCATACTTTATTGATGTAGGGCCAGAATGCCTCCACGCACAAAGTGCACAAGAAGAAGCAGATTACACAGGGAGATTAGTGATAATAAGAGCTCTCTATAAAAAAAGTAGATAAACTAAAACAGAATTAAAAAATACAGCTGAGAGAGAGAGAGGGAGATGGCAGTCCAGTGTCCTTAACCAGCATAAGACTCAAACCAAAACCCTTCTAATAACAACTGCAATAATTTTCAAACCATCAGAATCTTATTACGGGTTTCTCACTTCACTCCAAATGTGCTTCTTTGGTCAGAACATAGATGTGTCAGAACTCTGACAGAAACTCAGAGTCCTGTCATAAGCGATCGTTAAAAGAAAGAAAAGGGAAAAGCGAAACTGGAGGGAAAGTGTCTGTAGCTTGAATCACGTCAACTGGATTTCTATTTTCTCAGTGGAAACGTTTCGCTCCTTATCCAAGGAGCTTCTTCAGTCTGAGCAAAGTTAGTAAGGGAATCCTTAAATATGTTTCTAGGTGGCTGTGTGACCTTACACCCGGGGCTAGGTCATGGTTATTTTGAGATGTTATTTCTAAGTCCCTTTATCGTCTAAAGGAGGATCGTTAAGATCACCATGCTGCTGTTGAGCTTGCGAAATGGTCTTAATCTTCCTAGGCACAGAAGACAAAGCAGGGAGGAAGATGGGGGAAAGATTGTGCCTGAGGCCCCCACCTCTATTCAAGGAAGGATTTTCTAAGTTGGCATAAATGGATTCCTTGACCCCTCTCTCAAAATAATCATGACCTAGCCCCAGGTGTAAGGTCACACAGCCACCTAGAAACATATTTAAGGATTCCCTTACTAACTTTGCTCAGACTGAAGAAGCTCCTTGGATAAGGAGCGAAACGTTTCCACTGAGAAAATAGAAATCCAGTTGACATGATTCAAGCTACAGACAATTCCACCTGGATGACTGAGAACCTTCATAGACATGGAGGGAAAGTGGCAACAAACAGCCAATCAACAATTAATACTTACATGGCCTGATCTGAAGCAAGTCTGAGAAGGGAAGGGGCGGGATCAGGAATAGAAGGGTATAAAAAAGCAACCACACTCATGTAAACCATTCTTGCCTTTCTTTAACGTTCACCATTGTAAGCACGAAATAAACCGTTCATTCTTCCATTACGAGCGCTTCCGTTTGGTAATTGGGAGGAACGTCATCGGTCTTGGTGTGGAGCGGCTCACAAGATGACACCTTATAGCAGTTTGAATAAGGACCTGTAAAATGAAATATTGGCTACAACCAGGGGTATCCACAAAATGTGGTCAAAAAGGTCATGATGGTAGTTGTGATAGTGCAATTGAAGCTCTGCCTGATTCGTGTGTGTGAGCCTTTGGGGTAAATCACTCTCCCAGGTTATTTTGGCAGGTAACTTTACTTCTACTTGGAAGAAGACCATTGCCACTTACTTGACCTCCTGCGGCTTTTCTGTCCTACATTCCTAATATCGCTCAGAAAAGACAAAAGTTGTGCAAGCAAGTAAATAGTCCTTGATATGGATGAAGAGAGTGCCAGAGCCTCTTTTATAGCTCTCTCTCACTGCCTAATTACTTTTATAGAACTACTTTTGCTACACAATATAAAGCATGTTGGGCAAAAAATCCTATCTTGACACATACTGTACTTCTGTGTGCTGATGAGATTTGAGCTCATGGGGACTGAATAGTAAAACTACCTCAGAATTGTAGTGGGAAAGCTCAGCAAAAACATGGGCCAATTGCAGGTGCAGTGGAATAGGCAATTCTTTGTTGGAGATTTACAACAGCAGCAACAATAAGAGTCACTGCCAATATCATGATGGTATTACAGAAATCTGTATGTAGAAAGTTGGGTACAATTCTAGTCACTGCGTCCCAAACAGAAGGTGAAAGTGAAGAACTGGAAGTCACCAGAAGCTATAAAAAAGCTCATAGAGAATGTGAAGATTAAAAAGGACACATAAGAGATAGAAGAGAGAAAGATCCCCAAGAAAGTATACACAGTGCCAGCCCAGAATTGTAGAGAAGTTTTCAGGTAGTTAAACTCAAAATGAAGTCAAGTTTGAAAAGAACAAAAAAGGCTTTGAATGTTTCAAGTTGACAGATTACTGAAGGATGATGAAGTTCTGACCAAACCTTTAAACATTATCTCTGGGAAATGCTGATAACAAATTACTAGAAGAAGGTGTGCACTATTCAGATCCAAAGTGGGCATGAGTGGGCAAGGGTGTTTAGAATCCAGCATGCACACCATATTTGTACTTGCTGGCTACTCCTTAAAGAAGCTCAAATGTTTATTTCCTGAGGCCAGATAGCTATTGTGTGAACCCACAAAACAACCCTTTACTAACAACCCTAAATTGTATAGAATGACTAAAAACAAAGAGATCCCTCAGACTTGGAAAATGTATTAAAATGGCAAGTACAGTTAATGTTGGGAAATAGGAAACAACTTATATCTTATTAATGTATGGCCAGAACACCATAGATTGAGATCACCCCCCACCATTGGCCCCCTGCCACTACGAGTCTAAACTTTCACAATGGCATGGATTGGAGAGCAATCCCCCACATAATCCCATGGTTTGGATATTTTACAAAATGTTCATTTGTGGATCCAGATTAACTACATCAGTTGCACACATGTGCATCTTTGTTACAGCTCTATTGTACAGCAACACTCAAAATTTTGTGGTTTTTCTGGGCTAAATCTTCAACAAAGGGATCTGAATGGGGCCTTTTTGTATTATAATATAACACCCCTATTGAAATGGTAAAGGCAGCATGCAAAATAAAATGAGTCCAACTTGCACTGCTAATCACTTGGCTTTCCAAGGGCTTCACTTTAATGTCAGTATCTCCTCACCAATACTTCATTCTAATTTTTCTTTGATGGATGAATAAAAGCTGAAATACTACCATCTAAGTTTCCAAACAGCATTATTTTATTTCTACATCTGCTCCAACATCAAAGTGTGTTGTTTCTGGATTCATTATGCAGATTGTACAAATTAAAGCAGAAATCTTTAATCTATTGCTAGGAGGAAAAGCGGTAGCTATCTCATATTTCTTGATATGAAAGGAGTAGCCCTGAGGCTTTCCAAATAAATCCCTGAAGCTGTAGTGCCTGGGTCTCTAATGAAACTCCTTTGAGATAGTTTTTTAGAGAGTAATTTAATGGTTCTCAATTTCAAAATAAGTTCCACTAAATTCAGTGGGAGTAAGACCCAGATAAATGTACACCTCTGCAGCTTTACCTTCTTTTTTTTAATAAATGCATGTAGTAAGATGATTACTTTTCAGATTCCAGATTAATGCAGAATTCAAATGAATCCAAATTATGAATAAGGACATACCTAAATGACCTATTCCTTCTCATCTTTTCCCTGAAGCCAATCATGCATGGTATACTTATGGTATACTCTGAATGCAAGGTGATATCTCTTGTATGCCATAAAAATGGAAATTAATTGGGGAACCCTAAGCCAGTTATGATATTATTTCATTCCTTAAGGAAGAAGCCATGCTAAATTGAAGTCTAGTGGCCATTGCCCCAAACTTCAGATATTGCTGGAATTCACTCCAAAATATTGATGAAATATCAGTGATATTTTATTTTGTTAAAAAAATAGAGAAAAAATCATAAAAATATGAGTTGTGGCAAGTCTGGTTTTAAAAGTTTTGGGGGGGGGGAAGGTAACACCAGGTTTGGGCCCTTCCCCCCAGCCCTAAATGAATAATGCAGATGGATTCCTGCAAAAACGGATGTTAACTAAAAATTAATATGTATCTACAAGAAACATACTGGAGACAAACATTATGTAGTAAAATCCAATTTAAGGGAACTAGCCTCTTGGCTCAATCTACTTGTTGGCCAACACAGAGCTATTTTAGTCTATGGATGGCCCTGCTCACCCAAACCTCCCATCAGCCTGAGAAGATGGGGCACTCTCTTGAAGGTGGAGTAATGGAGTCAGCCAGCTGTAGTCTTTTTTTGCACCCTCTGTTGCCGACAGCCCACTTCAACCTGCTATACTGGTTAGAGGACCCTACTTTTCTGCACCCAATGGAGCTGCAAATGTTGCAGCCCTCTCAACCAGCCTGAAGTGTAGTCCTGTGCATGTCTACTCAGAAGTTGGTCTCACTGAGTTCAGTGGGGATTAAGCCCAATTAAATGGGCATAGAGATATAGCCTAAACCGAACACAAAGTAAATTGACAAAGAGCAGGTTCAATTTGATTAAATATTGAAATATCTTACTATTTCCATTTGTATTCAAAATGCAACTGTCTGTTAGCCTAGAGGAAGGGAACACAAGAATTCTTTGAAGACTCAGATCGTTCCTGTTTATGTACTATAAACCTGCCAATGTGGATCAGGATAAACAAGCATTATCAAAGACACGTTAAGATAATACAATTGCTGGCTGAGGATGTTATTTGAGGAGGAACATTTGTATTCAGCGCTGTATACTTACATTTTAATGTTTTAATTATTAATTGCATACTGCCAGGAGAATTGTAAATGGTAATGGAAATATACAGCTAACAATTAAATAAATAAACATTATATAAGTAAAGTGTTGTGACTATAGAACAAATAGGTTTTGGGTGATAATTGTGCAGAATATTTGTTTTATAGCATCTTTTGCACTTATTGCAGTACTGTATTTATCTGAAGCGTCAGCTTTTGGCAGCACTGGCTGACTTGGTCCAATTTTGAAAAAAATAAGAATGTTTTCATCTGATTAGTACTTGGTTGGGAGACCACCCTGGGCTATCAGTTCATGTGGGAAGATGAAAAAAACATCCTCAAAGAAGACAGTGCAAATTACTTCTGTTGCCAAGAAAACAGCACAGACATGACATGACCATGGATTCGTCAGGAGTTAAGCTTAACTCAATGGAAAATTTATCTTTACCTAAAAAGAAGACTAGGTTTTTCTCCCAATAATTTACTTTAAAATGGGAGGCTCATCTTGCAGAAAATATGGTAATGGAGGCAGAATCAGCCTTTCCAACAGCATGTTGGGATAGTTCAGATCAAACATATGCATTTGTAAAGCTAAATTTAAGGGTAGTGGTTAGAGTACTGGACTTAGCCTTAGAAGATTCATTTCACGAATTTGACTGGCTGAACTTGGGCTTCTCCCTCTATCTTGACACATCCCACAGGGTTCCTAGGACCATGATGGAAGACATGTATAGTCTTCTGATCTCAGCTCTGGAAATGCAAGATAAAAATAAATTTCTTGTTTGAAGTTATTGTGAACATTGCAATGTATCAACTTTTTAACTAATTTTCTTCCAAATCTGGAACACCAAAAGAAAAATAACCAACCACCTGCTTCTCTTCCTCAAGGCTGCTTTTGAGCACCAATGAACTTTGCACATTCTTTAGCCCAAATCCCTGGCCTAATAAAACTAGATTTAGACAGCCGAAACCATCCCACAAAGACCTTCAAAAATTACATATTGTATCTCTTTTGTAATGCATCCATATACTCTATACTCCACTTAGAATTGAGTTCATGATTGTATATAGGGAGTGAACAAATTTAACCAAGAAAGTGTATAAAAAGGTAAAGGTTCCCCCCGCACATTTGTGCAGTCGTGTCCGACTCTAGGGGCCGGTGCTCATCTCCGTTTGTTACCCGAAGAGCCAGCGCTGTCCGAAGATGATTCCACGGTCATGTGACTGGCATGACGCGCGCAGAACGCTGTTACCTTCCCACCGAAGTGGTACCTATTAATCTACTTGCATTTGCATGCTTTCAAATGGCTAGGTTGGCAAGAGCTGGGCCTAGTGCGGGAGTTCACTCCATCACGTGGGTCTAGGGATTCGAACCTCCGAACTTGCGATCTTCCGATCAACAATCCTGGTGTCTTACCCGCTGAGCCACCACGCCCCCAAGAAAGTGTATAAGTTACAATAAAAGTCCATTTCTGTCAAGCCCAGCTGGATTCTGGCTTAATGGGCACATGAATGTAATTTTCTTGGCAGCCACATGGAAATTGTTTGCCACTGCCTTCTAGGCTTGGCTCCTTCCTTCCTTCCTTCCTTCCTTCCTTCCTTCCTTCCTTCCTTCCTTCCTTCCTTCCTTCCTTCTTTCTTTCTTTCTTTCTTTCTTTCTTTCTTTCTTTCTTTCTTTCTTTCTTTCTTTCTTTCTTTCTTTCTTTTTCTACTGAATCCAGCTTTTAGCCCTATCATTTCCTGGTGATCCCCCATCTAAGGAGATCCAGTCCTCCTTAGTTTATCATGGTCAGCCAAGGTAGCCTAGCTGTTGCCATCTAACATGGTATAAATATTAAGAATAGTTAAAATCAAATAAAATAAAACGATTAAGTGGAATAAGGACCTACTTTACATTTTTAAGTTCTTCAAAACTTCAAAAGCAACAAATTGAAATGTGTTTACAAGAAGCATTGTACATTGGTACTTAAAGGGAGAGAGGAATGAATGTGCTATCTTTGGATTGCTCCATTTTTCATTTTTCTTGTCTTGTTAATTTTGTCCCATTTTAAATGTTTTGTATTCCTGTTTTTAGAAAAATATGGAAATGTATATATGCATTTCTCTGGATAAATACACAGTACACACTTTTTGCATAATGTAATTCATGTTTATGCAAATAATTAGAAATAAAAAAGATTGGCATGAGTTACTATTAGATACGCATTGTGCAGAAACAGGAGAAATATATTGAAATTTGCAATATTCAAAGTGTTTATGCAATTCTTTTTATCTTATACCACTCTGGCTGTTATTAGCTGGCAGTTATTACTATCAGAAACTGCTGTTATGTACTGTTGTAATTAAGAGGGATATTCCTAGTTTTATATAAGATTTTCTTTGTGTGTGAGTAAAACAACTTCAACCAGTAAGTAAACTTTTTATCTTAAAGATTTAATATAAATCTCTTGATGTGAAAAACAGTCATAGAAGCATTAAAATTTGTAGTACATGTTACTGTCATGTATACATTTTTGTGTTCACTTTTCCATAATACACTTTTTAAATTTGGTTTACCTTGTAAAACTTGGAAAAATGAAGACATTCATGTGTAATTGTATTCCAATTCATGTATTCCAGGAAGTATGAACTACGTAAGTTCATATCAAAATAAAACTCAAAGATATGTTCAAGTAGAACACCTTAACTACTATGTCATATATATTCTCTTTTCCTCCAAACCCAATTTATGGATCATTCTCAAATACATAAAATGAGAGTGGATGGGTTCTAGAAGAGACAATGGTTATGGCAGACATTCTATGGGCATTCAGATGAAAAATAGGACTTTGGACAATGTATTCTGAAATGTTGTCATGTACATTGGGCCTTTTCCAGACAACTGGTATTTCTGTCTCCCAACAATTGGAATTTACTTTAAAATACACCAAGACTTATCCAGATATGTGGACTATTTTCAGATCCTTTAGGTCATCAGGAACTATGAGGATGGACATGTTGATATGTTTGTAAGTCTAAAGGTAACTATCACCAATCAATGCATTCCTTTTCTGGCCAATAGCAGATCACAGAGTATTATTAACAAATTGGTGCTCAACTACTGGCCAATGCCTTGTTTTATACCATCATATCTGTGTCTAAGCACACATCCTTTCTCTGTTTTCTCAAAAGTAACAGAGAATGGCACTTCCCATCCACTGATACAATGCTTGGGCACAGGGGTATATTAAAATTGCTTGTATAGTATTAAACCTTGGCTACTATATCATTTGATCAATGAAAGGCTCAGCTCACACCACTACCAGGTCTTCAACTTTGTCTGGAAAAACCCCTAGTCATGATGGATCAGGGACTCTGAACACTAACCATTACGGAATATCAGTGGGATGATATTATTGCCCTCAAGTTCTGCTTGTTGGGTTCCAAAATGATGATGTTGAGATAAAGAACTGTGAACTGGAAAGATCTGATCCAGCAGCTCTTTTTATGTTACAGAACCAGACCTGCTATTATCCATTGCCAATAGGACTTATGAGAAACTTGGATTTTGACCATAATTGATGCTACTGCTTACAGGGGGGAAACAGAACTTTTTCAGTTCAGTGAATTTCTGACCATTTTTTTCTCCAGCTTTTCCACAATTCTAAACACTGGCACACAATGCCTGCATGAAGAGATAGAAATAGACACTCTGTTACCATTTTTTTTAAAAAAAACCTATAAACCAAACAACAGAATTATTCAACAACCAGTTGAGTTCTGTAAAGATATTGCTATCACATTTTGAAAGGTTCCTTCCCACAAGGCAATGGCATCCTTGCATGGATGTATACCCTCACAAGGCACAGTGGAGATTTCTCTCCATACTACCTCTCCATAGTATAAAAAAGGTAAAGGTTCCCCCCCGCACATTTGTGCAGTCGTGTCCGACTCTAGGGGCCGGTGCTCATCTCCGTTTGTTAGCCGAAGAGCCAGCGTTGTCCAAAGACGCTTCCACGGTCATGTGGCCGGCATGACACACGCGGAACGCTGTTACCTTCCCACTGAAGTGGTACCTATTAATCTACTTGCATTTGCATGCTTTTGAATTGCTAGTTTGGCAAGAGCTGGGGCTAGTGCGGGAGCTCACTCCATCACACGAGGCTAGGGATTCGAACCTCCGAACTTGCGATTTTCCTACCCACAAGCCTGGCATCTTACCCACTGAGCCACCACACCCCTTAGTATACATGCATACAAAGATACTTAGTTCTGTGAACTTTTGGAGGGGAGAGGAGGAACACAGTGTACCTCTCACCCTCTTTATCATCAAGCTCCAAAGACTGACAGAAAAGGATGCAGGAAAACAGATGCAGTTTATATTGGGGAGGGTGTAAAATTGCTCGTAAGAGCAGGGGAGGATGTAGCCCTTCACAGCCTTTACTAGCATCCCATTCAATGCCATGACAACACAGTTTGTGGGGCACTGCAGTGATCTCCCTGTGTGTGATGGATATGGGGGCCTTAATGCTCCACAAGAGAACCCAACTTCTCTGCTTTGGGATGCCACTGATTGTTGTCACTGACAGTTCCAGAACTTCATGAGATAGGGGACATTGACTAGAAGAGTTTTGGACGGTGCACAGTATTGTAACAAGACCAATACAGAAAGCGAGAAGGGCTATGAATAAATTATTTTTTCATGCCCGGGGAGACATTAAAGATGAAACCTATGGGGAAAATGTGTCCACTTCAGATTAC
This sequence comes from Charina bottae, assembly GCA_023362775.1. Classification (NCBI taxonomy): domain Eukaryota; kingdom Metazoa; phylum Chordata; class Lepidosauria; order Squamata; family Charinaidae; genus Charina; species Charina bottae. The sequence goes on from JALMGJ010000006.1 coordinate 63,923,991, forward strand.
CTCAACCAACAGCCTTTCTCCCTTTGTTGGTCAAGATGCACATCTTCCTCCCTGAGTCTGTATACCTTGGCTAAGGAAAGGGGTAATTAAAGGAAAGGCATTCTCTGGGAGAGCCAAAGCCAGCGCCTGAATGCATGTGCCATTAGGCAGAAGAGAAATAAGGATCTGTGATGCTCAGGGAGGGAGGGGTCAAATAGCAATATGTCAGCACTTTGTCTGTAGGGAAAGAACATTCTGTGCTTATGTATAAATGCAGGGACACCTGCTCACACATGTAAGTCTGTTTTGCAATTGATTACTCTGCAATTGGTTGCACAATGAAACAAATTGTCCCTATAGAGAGAAATTCTTTTCGGAAACATTGATCCAAAACTGGGTTAGCTCTTGTCTATGACAGCTCTTTATCAGCAGAATTATTTTTATACTGTCTTACAAAGCCTACTATACCAGCCTATCAAGCAGGCAGGATAAGTTCGTTCTCTCTTTTTTAACAGATACAAAGAGTTTCCATTGCCATTTCACATGCAAAAATTGTGTTTACTGATTATTCTTAGGTTGGATTTCTGTCCTCACAAAGACATATGCTACAAGTAGCCCTGCTGAGATACCAAATGCTTTTCATCATTGATAAGGTTTGCTCACTAAAGATAGGAGCTTTATTTAAGTGCAATCCTTTTATCAGTGTGCATATGTGTGTGTATTTCTATATGTGTGTGTCAGGCAAGAACAACTTATGGCCCTTTGGACACTTGTGATCTCAGCTTAATTTCATGCAGATCTTGACCTCATTTCAAAAACTAAATCATTTCAGATCTTCAGTAAGAAGTCTCTTCTTTTCCTGCCAGCTTGCAGCCTGAAGACCAACATGATGTAAGGAAGAGAATAAGAAGGAGAGGAAGAGAGGCTGGTAATAAAAACAGTGGGAGATGGAGACACTTTTGGCTCCAGCCATAGCCACTACTGGCTTTAGCCCAGCTCATCACCGGCATGCAACAAAAGAAAGATTCCTGATCTATGTGGCTCTAGGTTGGAGATGAGAGTCTGGTTCTGGCATAATTTCTTGCCTCAGAATTCCACATTGCCCTTTGCCCTTTGTGAGAACTCAAGGATGCAATGGTATCTTCTGAGCAAAGATGATAATTGGCTGTTTTCAGTATGGGTGTTGTGAATAGTGTTGCTTATGTACCCAAAATGGTTCCACTCAAGCACAAAAGTAATGTATTAGTAGAATCAGAAAAGCCTCATGAGGAATGTGTGTGCTTGGTGCAACACAGAATGTTGTTCTTGTGTTTGGAAGAAGAGCGATAATGGAATGTGGAATGGAATCCTACATTACACTACTCTATACTGCACATTTCACTGCTGACCAACTTCCTCCTTTGAATGTTATTATGCAGGATTGGAAGATATCCAGCACCGCACAGGGTCTTCCACTGTAATAGACAAAGTTGTAGATGCATGCAGTTTAGAGCGATATTTCAAGTGCTATCATACCATATTATCCAGGAAAATCTTTGTAATATCACTGGGATTTTACAACGGGATTTACTTGATTGAATATATACAGCATTTGGTTTTGCCATTTTTTACACCAAGTTATGAATAGTCCCATTAGGAGACTATTTTAAAATGGTAAACGTTGATGATTTAATGGCTTGCATATCCATTATTTCGCATTGCCTGAAATCTATTTGTATTTCAGAAGAAATTCAAATCCCAAGAAAATGTTATATCCCAAGAAAATGCCATTAAGGTCCCAAAGTGAGCTCAATGTATTACAAGGGAAATAATTAGTATCAAACATGTAGATTGTACTGAAGCATGACAAATACACTTGGTGCAAGCTGAATGAATAAGCAAAGTTTATTTTAATTAGAAAGAATAGCATTTTGAGCAAGATATGGAAGGGAAATAGTAAGATTTGCTTTTGTTTATACCTGTCTTTTTAAAAAATCAATTAAAAGTGTGCTTAAAGAAAGAGGAAGCCCAGAACTATATGGTATTTTTCATTGTTGACTCAAGCTACAAACATCAATTTTCTCTAACAAAGTTTTGACAGTCCATTACCAGCATGATATTCAATATATTAGCACTCTTTCCTTTCTACTAACTGAAATATGCTTGTTGCAGTCTATTGCAACCTGCTATGATCCTTAATTGTGTCATTCTCAAGATCAAAGGAAGATCAGATCCTGGCAATCAGTAATATTGTCCTGAGATGGATGAACCGTGTGACACAATATTATTTGCTACATTTATGTATTAACAGACCCAGATTCCTTCTATCAAGTATCCAAATACATATGGCAATAACTGTAAATAGGAAAGGCAAGAGAATCGTAGATTATTTCCTTCTCAGATGCTGAAACATGTAGAATAGATGGGGTCACTCCAAGTACAGACCGAACTCTTTTCCAGCTGTCTTCGGGCTTCGTACATCTTTTCTTCTAGCTTGCTTCTTCTGACCCTCCTTCCACTTCTTCTGCAGCAGCCACTGCCAGCAAGCCACACAGAGAGCCTCTGTGCTGACAGCTTCCCCCTTCTGAGGTATTTCCATCCCTTCTTTAACAGATATGGCCTCTCCCCTTACTTTTTCTCTAAGGTAAGGGGTTGCAGGACATGCCATTTGTGACAGATAGACTCAGGTGGCCTGCTGACCCTGGCCAACCTCTCACAATGGCAACACACTCAGTAAGAAATAAAGACATTTCTGGGCATGTCAATAGTGTTTTCTTGCAGCAATATGGAAGTATTTTCCTTAGAAGAACAGCTTGCCTAGCTGTAGCTACAATGAAGATGTAAACTCACAGTAAAAGAAAAAAGCAGCCAATATAAATCAGGAAAAGGGAAGAAATTCAACAAAGATAGATGCAAGTACTTTTATGAATGAAACCATATTTAAATGGTGGCTCTCCATCCCTCTGCTTCCAATTTCTCAACTCTGCCAGTGGATGTTCCTTCCTTACTATCAGCAGGGTAAGTAGTTATAGTGTACAGTGACCTGTAAGGGGAGCTTACCAGTAGTTTTAATTGGTTACATCATCAAAATAAAAAAAAACTACATGGTGAAGATTTTTACTTTTATTTCTTTATTTATTAATTTTTTTATCACCGCCCGTCTCCCCCCTTGGAGGGACTCTGGGCAGTTACCAGATCACAAATCCTACCAGATATGATGTGTTACCTACTCCCATCAGCTCTAAAGCTGATGGTTAAGATAACCCTCCACTTGGTTGTATTGACCTTGGGTAACCTCATGCCTTGAATATTTCGAAGCAGACATTTTGCTACAGTTTGAAGCCAACCTTATTTATGTTTTGTTTTGTTGAGTTTTTAAAATCAGCACCTCAAGTGCCAAAAATATTTTTTTCCCCCTGTCTTTTCTGAAAGTTTGAAACTCATATTTTTGCACCGTTTAACTGGAAACACACAAACACATCCACTGCCCTAAATTCAGGGGGGGGGGAGAACTTTTAAAGCTGCAGCCTGCTTCTTTGTCTTTTCTAAAGCTAAATACATACAAATATTTTTTGTGCAAAATTTAACTGGACACACATCCCTCCATCCCTCCAGCAAGCAAAACCTGGAGCCTTTCTAAAAGAAAGTGAACAGCCAGTGCATACACGAGTTTAATATATTTAAACTCCTGTATGCACTTTAAACTGCAGGTCTGCAGAAATATAACTTCATGACTGCTGAGAGGGGCAGAAGACATCCTACAAGGCAGACGATCATGTCTCTAGGCGTGCGTAGAGCATACTCGGCGAGAGGAAACATTGCTGTTACTAAGCAAAAGAGGCTTTGGTTACATGACTGGCCCAATTGGGTAGAAGTAAGGGCTTTTCTTCCAGAAGGATGAAAGCTGATTTCTTTGATGTAGAATTGACCCTTGAACTTCCAAAGTGAAGGGTCAGGAGAAGAAAGAGACTCCACACTGCTGAACCATGCAGCTTCTTTGAGGAGAATCCACATGATGGAGTTTATCGCCTTGTTACTATAGATTCTACAATACAGCAAAAGTATAAAGATTAAGAAAAACAGTACTTCAGGTGAGTTCTGAACCTTGCACTCTAATTTCATTTTACTCTGTGTGTTTTGAGAAACAATGAGATTGCAAGATGTTAGCGTGACATAGATTCTGAAAACCTGTATCATAAAAATCCTCCATAATTTTCTACTGTATGTGACCAAGAAAAACAAGTTGACAGCTACACTGAAAACTCATTAAAAGCTTCGCTGTAGACTTTCCAGACCTTTTTGCTGGGGATTTTCCGAATCAAAAATATTTCCACCAAGCTAGATAAATTATATTTCACACAGGACACTCTTGTTGAAATGGCAACCTTCATATGTTCACTGAGGACACCGATCCACTTCTAGTAATGCCAAACATTGGGGTTGAATTGCCTGTTAGTCTGAAATGGCTGGTATGTCAAACTGTTATGCCTAACAACCACAGGGACATGTTAACCTTCTCCCATTGAATTTTATAATATAAACCCTGTTTAACACTATCAGAGTGTAAAACAGACATATACAATTGAATCAAATGAAGGCAAGGTGTTATCCAGATAAATCTTCCTGGGTCTGATGGACTTTTCAAAGGTGTTAAGAATGTAGGTCTGATGTGATTTGTTTGTGACATTAACATGAGTTATAAAGGCCAGAGCATACATAACTTTTCCAAAAATAGGTTTTGTGCCTCATTTAGTTGCTTGTACCATTTCACAGCTAAAACTTTTTTGAGAATGGACACAACTAATATAAGAACAGTTATGACTACTTTATTTTATTTTTTTTAGAAGTAACCTTGTTAGAGGCAAAATAGTATTTGTGAACTTTCTCTTTTTTCCTTTAACAGATAAAGTATCAAACTCACATTGTCTCAAAGCCTATAAAGGTAATCAATTGTCTCAGAAATAAATATCAATAGAGTTTCAGGCTCCTTTCAAATATTCCTGCACAACTCTGACCTTTGTTGTTACTTTTCTATTTTTAGATTATTTGGATGATCAAATCTTTGCAACACTGCTAATGGCCATACAATGGCACCAGTATGTATGGGAACTGGGATCCTTAGCCTTCTATATCCAATGCAGCACAAGGTAAAAATATCTGCTGTGTTTTATTTAACTGCATCACACATATGCAAATAGGTTACTGTAATTTTGCTGATGTTTCTACCATGTTACCCAGAGCCACTGGGGAAAAAAATAAATAAATGGGAGATGGAGGATTTCCTGCGGTTCCTCAGGCAGTGTAAACAGCACAGTGGACTCTATGCCAGAAGCTGTGCCAGTGAAGGATATAAAGAATTTTCTGGACCCAAACACAGTGAACTACATGGTGCAAAAATTGACACTGCAGTGCAGGGGAACCTTTTGGACCTTTTTGGGGTAAAAACAGCCCTTCATGGGTTCATCTGCATATTCTTTCAATGTGTATAACACTTTCACCCCTTGTCCCTAATTCTCTGATGATTAATATTTAAAATCTCCTCTTCAGTCTGGATACTGTAAAGTGATATCTTACCTTAAGATTCTTCTCCTTCTTTTTGCCTTTTAAAATTTCCCCATATGACCTTATTCATGTATCCCATTCGTTAGATGGATTTATACTATCAGGGTCAGTTGAATGCTATGGTGGTAAGTGCTATTGTAGCATCAAAGAACATTGGCCAAAATGCCCATGGGCCAGTGGATATTTCCAGCAGTAAAATATCTCCAGTGTTTTCTTTTCAGAGTATAGTTAAATCTCTCTCTGACAGCCGCTTTAGTTTCACTATGAGTGACAAAGTGATGAACAGAGTAATTCTTTACCTGCATCTGTTCATAATTTGGGAGGTACATGCCCTATTTGGAAAATATTCTGAAAGGTGGCCCTATCTCCAACTTGTCAGATAATCAGAAAGCCCAGTACTTCTATCTTGGATAAAATAAACTCCCCCCCCCCATAGTTTTATTGGAAAATTTTGAAATATCTATGAAATGAGCCTGCCATTGCTGATCTAAGCTGGACAGTTTTATTTCCTTGCAGGTTTATGAAAGGTATAAGCCTCTTGCCCCAAAAGCCAGATCTTGACCTGTTTTCTGAACAGCTTATGATAAAAAGCTGATATTTTCTGCCCTCTTAAAATATGGAATTCCTACCCCACAATTCCCTACATGATCAGGCATGAAATAAATGTTCCTTATAATTTTTTCTTACTCCAAAATATTGAAAGACTGTGAGGAAATTATCATGTCTCAACTTAAAAACATGATTTTATTCATAATGGATACATACAGAATTCAGAAGTGCATTCTATCTCATCAGATGCAAACTCCCTTATCATCATCATCATCATCATCATCATCATCATCATCATCATCATCTTCAGAAGGAGGAGTTGTGACACACTTCATACATTTCTGGCCAGTCTGTATCCCACAAATTAGGGCCGTAGTCACAAGCAGACCAGTATTCACTTGAGTTAGAGCACTATAGATCACAGTGAAAATAGCATGGTCTTCTTGATAGAAAGGAATCACAGCCACATTCCAGATCAGAAAAATCCTCAGATCACAGTAGCGGTCATTACAGTAATATATATGTAGCTTCCTTCAAACTGTTCACTTTTTTTTTTTTTAAAAAAAGGTTCCCCCCGCACATTTGTGCAGTCGTGTCTGACTCTAGGGGCCGGTGCTCATCTCCGTTTGTTATCCGAAGAGCCAGCGTTGCCCGAAGACGCTTCCACGGTCATGTGGCTGGCATGACGTGCGCGGAACGCTGTTACCTACCCACCGAAGTGGTACCTATTAATCTACTTGCATTTGCATGCTTTCGAATTGCTAGGTTGGCAAGAGCTGGGGCTAGTGCTGGAGCTCACTCCGTCATGTGGGACTAGGGATTCGAACCTCCGAACTTGCGATCTTCCGATTGACAAGCCTGGCGTCTTACCCGCTGAGCCACCACATCCCTACCACGTTCACTTTCTAGGCATCATTAATTCAGAGACTGCAAAATATAAATTAAATCCTTTAAGGTGACGTCCAGGCACTTATTTACATAACAAGCAATAAAAGCCAATTATTTATCTGTTAGAAGTCCTTTGCAGGGATCTAAAGGGGGGGCATTCACCATTTCACTGGCTGCTTTATTGCTCATTTTCCTCTGTTCCTCATCAGCTTTGCCAGACTGCTGATGGCAATACAAGCTCAGCCTGAAGAAACAATTTTCTTCATCAAAACTTTGACAATAGCTTTTATCGTAGTGTGTCAGCAATGGTTGTTCTTTCAATAGAGAGGGTATTGTGGTAAGCGGTGAGAAACACAGCCTTGAATGCTTCAGGATGGTTGAAAAAGGGTTTGTAAAATCTTTGTAAAAGCTCCTTGGTGGTATCTGAGGTCACCATCTCCAAAATCTTATGTTTCAAAATACACAGGACAAAATCAAATATGACCTCTGCCAAACTGTGCCAGAATACATAATAAAGCCCCGTTACTAAATTATACACATTGAACCTTGTAGAGTATGTTCTGTCTATGCCCAAATATAAAAACCTCCTTTAGAAGGTTGCACATGTCTTTAGTCACTGTGAGGGGGTGTCTCTGCTCAGCTGCAGACCTATAGGTAAACCTTTTGCACAGAGAAGTTTAAAGCTGTTATTTTCTTTCAAAAAGGCTGAAAATAGGGCTTGCTCACCGTGTTCATTTTTTCACTGCTTGCTGGAGGGTTAAAGGGGTGTGTATGTGTGGGTGTGGGCGGGGTGAGTTTCCAGCTAAACTTTGCAAAAATCTTTAACTTTCAAAAAGGCCAAAAGGGGGGGGAAAGCAGCCAGTAGGAAAGGAAAGGAAAGGAAAGGAAAGGAAAGGAAAGGAAAGGAAAGGAAAGGAAAGGAAAGGAAAGAAAAGAAAAGAAAAGAAAAGAAAAGAAAAGAAAAGAAAAGAAAAGAAAAGAAAAGAAAAGAAAAGAAAAGAAAAAAGAAATCTGTACCTTTAAAAGTTTTTTCTTTCTGCATTAAGGGCAGTTTGTGTGTTTTCACTTAAACTTTGCAAAAATACAGATAGTCCTCAGTTTACAATGGCAGCTGGGACTGGAATTGCCATCGCTAAGCAACATGGTCGTAAAGCACGATGTCACATGACCATGCTGCTTAGTGATGGCAGTTCCAACAGTCCCAGTTGCTGTCATTAAGTGAGTACCTCACGTGACTGCGACTTCCGACTTTCTGCCAGATTCCCAATGGATTTTGCTTGTGGAAAGCAGGCAGGGAACATCGGAAATTGCAATCATATGTCCGCGGCTCACTGCAACATTGTAATCGCAAGCCGGGTGCTGAGTGCCCAGATCATGATCACATGACCGTGGGGATGCTGTGATAGCTGGAACTCGAAGGACCAGTTGTAACTACTACTTGTTCAGCACCATTGTAAGTTTGAACGGTTGCTGAACAAGTGGTTGTTAAACGAGGACTGTCTGTATATGCTTTGAACTTTCAGAAAAGCAGGCTATAGCTTAAAAAGTTATTTTTTCTTGCACTTAAAGTGATGGTTTTAAAAACTCAGCAAAAATAAAACATTAATAGGACTTTATTTATTTCCAAAGCAGACAAAATAGACTTTCTCCAAATAGAGCTTTTCAATATAGTCAGGCCCTAAATTTACCAGAGGTCAATGCAATCAAGTGGAGGATTATGTTAATCATTAACTTTGGTAGCATTTGTAACTTTGTGACATCTGCACTATGTGGGTTTAGATTGTTCACTTTGATTACATCACTGATTATTTATTTATTTATTTATTTATTTATTTTTCCAACTTATATCACCACCCATCTCCCCCCACAAGGGGACTCTGGGCGGTTTACAATCAAGTTAGTGATTAAAAGCATATAAAATACATTATACAATATAAATTAAATATTAAATATATAAAATCCAAGAGGCTGTTATGTAATGTTTGCGAGAACTCTACGGCGCAAGCCATCCCCAAGAAGAGCTATTACTCTTGCCATCCCAAGCGAGCTGGCAGAGTCAGATTAGAACTACTGATAAGCTCCTCTTATAAGTTAGTATACACTATAACTTTGTTTTTTGTGCCTTCAAGTCAATGTTAACCCCTGGTGACTGCCTGGACTAGTCCATGCAGTTTTCTTGGCAAGATTTTGGAAGTGGTTTGCTATTGCCTCCTTCCTAGGACTGAGAGTGTGTGACTGGCCCAAGGTCACCCAACTGGTTTTGTGCCTAAGGTGGGACTAGAATTTACAGTCTCCTGGTTTCTAGTCCACTGCCTTAACCGTACACCAAACTGGCTTTCCGTATACCATACTGCTAGGGTGAAAAGGCCCATTCCATCTTGGACAGCGTGGATAATGTCATTCTGTTTTCTTCTTTCTCTGCCTAGTGGGTAAGTGATAGCCAATGCAGATCTTTTAGTATATGCTTCATACGATCTTTATAACTTTGAACAAGTTAGCCAACTGTCTGCTGCATTTTGCACTAACTGCAATTTCAAAATACTTTTCAAGGGTAGCCTCCCATTAAGGATGTTACAGTAGCCTTGATGAATTGTCATCAAAGCATGGATAACTCTCAATAAATTTAACTGGCTAGGGAAGGGCCACAGTCAGTACTCTAGTCCATAGCTTTCCAAAGTGTGTGTCGCAGCACACTACTGAGTCGCCTGCGGTGTCTTGGTGTGTCGTGCTAAAACCTGGAAGCGCTGATGCGGGGAACCGGAAGAAGCAGTACCCCCGCCAATCAGCGCTGATTGGCGGGGGTGCCGCTTCCCCCCATCAGCGCTTCTGGGTTTTAGTGCGACACATCAGGACACCGCAGGCCATGCCGCCACCGCCACCGCCACCACCGCGAAAAGTTTGGAAAGCTCTGCTCTAGTCATACCTATATGCAAAATATGCTCCTCACCACAGCCATCACCTATAAATCCAGTCAAGGAGCACTCTTAAACTGTGATCTTGCTTTTCCTGGAAAACTGAAAATAAACTTAACCTCAATCCCAGAGTCCCCAGGAATTGAGCTCAAGTAGACTTTATGCAACTATTCCATCATAAAGATGAATAAATGTGCATTTTAATAATGTAATTGTTGATCCCTCTACGAATGGAGTACATTGACCATTCCTGTTACCGGAGAGAAAACTGTACAGCAGTATTCCAGCTCATTATCTTAGCACTGAATGTTTTTCTCTTATGACTTATCATAATTAATATTCCCTGGTGTTTTTCCATGCATGAACGCAAATGCACTTGATTAGAATTAATATAAATTATATATTATGAAGCATAATTACCTGCATAATTTGTTTCTAACTACAGAAATGAAATCACATCACTGTACTTCTGTCTCATAGATTGCCCACAATATTCATATTCATTTGGAAGTCAAGAAACATAATTATGACATATACATTGTGAAGTTTATACAGAAAGAATTCATGCAGGCAACAATCCTATAGCCTTGTTCAGTTTAGTGGGGCCTATTTTTTTTCCATAATATATTTATTGCATGTAGAAAGAAAAAATGAAAAAAAGAAGAAAAAGCCCATTGTATACACATTCATTTAATATTAAATAATCAATGAAACTTATGTCAGTAAATTGAAAAAGAATAATTATGCCTAGACATTAATAACTATATCTAAATTGTCCTCCGAATAGGGCTTCCAATAGAATGCTTATTTAAATAAAGAGAGGTGAGATCTTCTGTCCAGTGTATAACTGATGCAAGAGATGTGTCAGTAATGGATTCTGACTCCTCTCACCATTTTCTGGATCACTTTCCCAAAGAAAGGTTTTACCTAGGTATCCACAGACTAAAACCTACTTTAATCCATATCCTAAACTGCCAGGAATCACCTAGAAGACACTTGAGAAGATCATCCAAGGCACTGGTTGGGCAGTATGAATTCTCTCCACCACCACCACCACCCGCCCCATCTCTTCTAGAAACCTCCTGTTGAATTGACTGGTTTTGATTTTAAAAGTCTCATGGAGAATAAAGACATTAAGGTTCCTGACAAATGTAGATATGTAACTCTATTCAGTTTTAGTTAGTAAAACTTGTTCTGTTTTAAACTTTCTGACTCCTCTCTGCTGGATTCCTTAATAAATATATTGAAATGAGAACTGACCCTGATTTAGATTTAGATTTGCGGGGTGGAAGGGGGAATTATCTTACTCATGTGCCAGACTGCTGGGTGTACATGCTTAACTGCTTCTAAATGAGAGTAAAGGAAAGGTCCAAAAAAGGTGTGTGTCCCTCTCTAGAAGTTCAAATCCTAGGATGGATTCTTATTGGTTCAGCCTGTAATTTAGTAATTGTGTTAAATCACCTAAGTGGGGGCAGCACATCTACTGCAGATAGCCATCAGGACACTTGTCCTACCTCACAGAGTTGTCACAGTGTCCTTTCAGCCTTGTAGTGTTATCCCACTTTGAATCCATAAAAGCCCACAGTATCTATTCCTCTTGTTAGTTTCCAAATGGCTGATATAGAACATGGACAACTTTGAAAACTGATTAATCTTCTCATTGTGAAATAACTTTTCCTATTCACTGTAGCACTAGACCACATCATATATTTTGATCTTTGAAAGTGGAGAGCCTTTGGCTTCTATCAGGAATCTTTGAACACCAATAAACATACTGTCCCACTGGGCTAACATCCCTTCCCCCGGTTAATTCAAACGTAATTTTGGATTCTTCTCTGTGCAAACATTCAACATTCCTTGCTTTAAGGTGAGCTTGCAGTATCCCTTTATAGCTCAAGCAGATGTTTTTAAAATGGCTTTTTACTTTAATTAATAATGACTTTGAAGTCTTCCCCTATTCTCCATATGGTTCTGACAAAGCCACATCAGCAGACATTTTTTTCCCTTGAGATTATTATTATATTGTCCTCCTAGTTACTATTGTTACTAAAACCCATTCTCCTGAAAGTTTTTGGAAAAAGAGAGCCATTTTTCATTTTACTACATTATAAGTATTAAAAGGAAAATGGTTGAAACTTATGTCATTAACATAATGACTCCATGTTAAGTGACCTCATTTAAAAAAATCCTTATGGTGCACACTTTGTTCACTGTTCCCTGGCAACTGGACAGTCTTGAAGGCAATTTATATTTATTTGTGAAGAAAGGTTCTGGAAGAAAGGAAGGAAACAGCAGCAAATGTCTCCTATCAGCCCTTTCCCTGTTCTTTTCCTATTGCATAATGTGTGAAATGCTGTGTTAAACTTCTCCAGCATTCTGAATGCTTGTTTTTTTTCCTTTAAGCCTGAAGATATATTCTGTTTACATGAAAACCAGCCAGCTATGCATATAACATTAAGGAACTCTTAAACATTTTATACATTAAGTCTGATTTATACTTGTGAAAAGATGGAAAAATTATTCCATCTATTTCTCAAACTTTTTTTACTGTTTTGTTTCAAGGTAAGTATTTTTTACAAAGACTGTGTTTATTTTCAGAGAAATTATAACAGAAGGAAGGGCAGACATAGGAATGGCCCAGCATGACCTCCTAGCAACTCAGGTAGAATGAGAATTCTAAAATGAAGCTCAATTTAGTGCAAAAACCCAGAATATATATTCATGTTAGATATAATTGCATAGGAGACAGTGGAAGATAAATGGCAATCAGTGGGAAATTAAGATGGGAAGTCATAATCCCATAGGCAAGTGAAGGAAGCACATAAGGCGCCATGGGGAATATCACAAGTGAAAAGGCAACTATTTTTATTCAACATACACAGAGCTTTAGCTGACAATTGCTAAGCTCCAGCTTTTTCACTTTAAGACATACACATTCCAAAATGCCTTACAGTAAAAACATGATGATGCAAATGGCCAAAGATGATAGTGATTAGGAATAGGATATCCTTTACGGACTTGCTGAGAATGTATAAAAATGAACTGATGATTTCTGAATTTATTGATAAGGAATAAACTAAAGGAATGTATATGGGAAGAAGGGAATTACGTTATGTAATTTGGGAAGGTGGAAATAGAGTTAACTATGTTTGTAACTGCTGCAAAGAAGATTGGAACTTCTTTAAATATTTCTTCTTTCTTTTTCTTTGTTCACTTTCTCTTCTACTTTTCTATCTTCTCTATTTTTTCTCTTGTGTTCTTTTCTTTTGACTATTTTCTTTCTTTTTACTTTTTTATAGCTTTTAACTTTGTAAAAAAATTTCTTCAATAATATATATGGATAGGGTGTTGGTGTCACTTTTTTCTTATGGCCAGTGCTTCTGCAGCCTCATTTCCAGTGCCTCAGTCCAATATTGCTACATTTTCTCCTTTGGATTCACCAAAAAAAAAATAATTACAGATTCTACCACTGTGCATTTTCATGTTTGAGTCAGTTTAAATACACACTGGTTGTGTTCATTTATAAGCAGGATGGGAATATTTCAGCACACTATGCATTTGGAATAAAATATAAAAATCAGTGAAGAATGTCCATGCCCTTGAGCACTTAATCTACTGCCTTTCATTTTTACCTGCTTGACCTTCTGCCTTGCAAGTTAATTCCCAGAATTATTGAATCTGGAAGGTGATGGTTTCAGGAAACTTATTTCAGAACAGTGCAAATCAATGTATTGATAGTATAACAAAAAAAAAAAAGGTTTTGGATATAGGGATGATACTGCAACATCCATACAAACAACATGCCTTTCAGAGATGGAGGTGCAAAACCTGGACATTAGATTATGAATTCATACTTCAGGGCTTCCTCAGTCCATATTTCATATTACTGCAGAATTTTTGTACACTGTTCAGAAAGCTTTCATGGCTAATAGTCTAGGAAACTAATTCTTATATGATTGATATCTTGACTTTATTTACTGGAATACTGTACCTTGTGCTGATAATGGATGTAAAAAATGCATGAATTTCAATTGGAGGAAAATGGAACAATCCATTGCACCCTAGTATTAATTTTAATCCAAGGATTACCACTTAACTGTAGCTAAGACATTAATTAATATATTGGTTATATAAAGACACACAGAGGCCTTTTCCCCCATCCCTGTGAACCCATAGTCTTTAAAACTGGAGTCTTTTCACTGTACATGAAAAACAACAGCTTTGCCATGGAGCAGTGGCCCTTAAAAATTTAAAGAACCAGACCAAATATTGGAGAAAAAAACCACTTATAAATAAGATACACCACACCTTCATGCCTGTATATAGTAGAAAGTTGAAATGTCATATTCCATTTCTATCTTTTTTTCTATAGATCCCAGGATGATTACACAGAAAGCCAGCAAGGGTACCCACAGCTTTGGAATGAATGTAAATTCTCAGTTGAGAATGAATGAATGAATGAATGAATGAATGAATGAATGAATGAGTGTGTGTGTGTGTGTGTTTGTGTGTGTATTCTTTAATTTTTATACACTTAACAGTATTCTACTTCACATAGTCTAGAGCATCCTTTCTCAACCTTTTGACCCTGGAGGAACCCTTGAAATATTTTTCAGGCCTCAGGGAACCCCTGTACATTCAGTCTCAAATATAGGATACAAGTTACAAAATTACGATATTCGTTTCATGGGTAGGCCTGTATATATGCATTAACAGTGTTCTTAAACTAAAAATAAAGAATGAAACTTACCTCTTTAATATGAAGTTGCCCGAATTTGAAATATTTTTTAAATAAATCGTGATCTCCCAAGGAACCCTTGGTGACCTCTTGTGGAATCTTAGAGTTCCATGGAAGCCTGATTTACAAACCCTGGTCTAGAGAATATTCCCATATTTTATTAAGATACCACTATGGATATTCAAAGCATTCTGGTGCACAGAACAGCCAGTTTGGGGTGATTGACTTCTGGACCAAAACGTACAGGTTTTGTTTGGGTATGGACATGATGCACAGACCTGAAACACATGATGGATCCAGACAGAGACCTGAAAGATGCATGTTTTGGGCAGAGATGTTCCAAGCTGAGAGAGAGTGGAGAAAAGGCAAGGCTACTGGTAGGGCACAGGGCAGTGAATAAGAGGATGAACAAGGAAAATACTTGGAAGACTGGGGGGAAGTGGGAAGGCCTGTTGAGTTCCTTAAATTGAAGTGCAGTGGCATTATCAGGAGGAATAGGAAAGGAAGGCAGCAGGAAAATTGGCATGTAGAATAGCTGTATAGTATAGTAGCCTGCAGGTGGCCTGCAAAAATATTCTGAAGTGCTGCACTTAGAAATTTCCCAGATAATCAGGAACCACGTGGATCCTTGAACAAGGAGAATACTTCAGCATGTACAACAAAACTACAATGAATGGGCAGAAATCCTATTTTAAGAGATTCAGGCAATGAAAAGATTAAAGAAAAAACCTGCTCCGTCGGTCCAAATAAACAGGTAGAAGCATCTGATGTCTGTCTAAGTCCAAAACCAAAGAACTAATCTGGAGTGGAAAGATTCCTCTCTAAACTGGGCTTTAAAAAAGAGGAAGGGACAGTTCCATTTTTACCTTTTACCTTTTTTTTTTTTTTTTTTTTGCAGAGAAGGAATGGGGGCCATCTCTTCTTGGGCTGGCTGAAAGCCAGATAAGGAATGTCCAACTGAAAAGTTGGGCTGTAGATGCAGGAAAAGAACAGTAACCTAGGGAACAGTGTAGCTAGGTGTGGATTCAAATTTTGGTTTTATTTTAGGGGAAAAAATGAACAGTAGCACCTTTGTTATACTCTGTTCTGTCTTTATTCCCCATGCTGGCTGGGGAATTCCGGGAGTTGAACTTCACACAAGTTGCCAAGTTTGAAAAACACTGCTCTATATGGGTGTATGGGTTGGGCATATGAATGAACAACAGCTAGGATAGTTCCTTTAAAGATCATTATTATTTTCTATTTTTCTACCTGTCTCCTTTTGTTTCAACTCCCCTTTAGTTCTTTAACCTTGATATACATAATAATGATTCAAATTCTTACTAAATCAAGAACTGTCATCCTGAAAGGATATAAATCTTAACATGTGGTTCTTTCTATTTGGTTTAATCTACAAAAAAGAAGGAAAAAAAGTCACTATTTCACTTACACTTGAGTAATTCAGTGCCAGAGAGGATTTCTTCTGAATAGGTTATCCCAAGCAGTGTTGGATGGGCTTAGAGAACCCTTTGTGGGAGTCAAAGAAGTTAACCTATCAGATCCCATGGAGTATGTGGTTGTCCCATTAGGCAAGCATCTAAAGAACTCTCTTCTTAGAGCTGTCCTTTCAACATGAGGAAGTCAGAGAAAAAGCCAGCAGTCTTTAGGAGATTAGGAGATATTACGACTGGGATGGCACTGTTGCCTTTCATATATTCTTTGAATGTGTGAGAATAATATCTTTAGTCCTGTTGAAATCAATGTAATAAGTTCATTCAAATATCTTGTAGTTTAGGACCTTTGAATTTGCCCATTTCTTTTCTTTTCTTTTTAAGGAAGATAGTAAACATGTTCTCTATCTATCTATCATCCATCCATCCATCCATCCATCCATCCATCCATCCATCCATCCATCCATCTATCTCTATCTATCTATCTATCTATCTATCTATCTATCTATCTATCTATCTTTGACAGCCAGATAACCTGCAGCTACTGTATTTGTTGTCTCAAAGCCAGAAAATAAAGTGGTTTGATGAATTTATAAGCATGGTTTATACAGAATGTTTAGAGGCTACGAATAATATAAAACAAAATTTCAGCCTTTCTTCAAGGTGAGTAAGTAGCTTTGCAAATGTAAGTATTATTAGCTTTTCATAAGCATCTAATCTGTCATTGCAAATCTAATTTTCATACATCACTTTGTGAAAAATTGCTCTGTTAAAGCAGTTTGCACTGAAGATCTACTACGACATTATAAATGTAAGTTAGAAATTCCATTCAACTTATAACCTTTGTTGTTTTAAAAAGGCATTTCAATTCTTTATAAGATATTTGAGCCAGAAGGAATATAGTAAAAGCCTGGTCCTCCTGTTTTGATAGAATTTGTAGTGGGTTTTCAGTAGACTGTATGAATAAAAGTGTTTGTTTCGCTAGGAAGCACTGTCCTAAGCAGGCTTTATTGCCCTTTAATGAAGTCATTCTATGATCCCTGATGAGTTGCACTCCTCAAATTTCTATTTAATAAGTATTCCTTCTTTTCTTTATTTATATCAGTATGTAAATTGATTGACTATTAATATCAGTATTAAATTTGATTGACTGTTAACATCTTAATGCCATTATGATCATCAGCTGATCACTAACTGGTTGAGATGAATGTAGTATAGAGAAAATAATAATGTTGAATCAAAGTTCTACCTCTCCCAAAATTTTCATAGGGCTATTTGAAGATGAAGTGTTCTCTTTCTGTCCCCTATTTTTAAAACTGCCTACTGGTTGAGGTTGATAGACCTTTCTACCATCACTGATTTCCAGGCAATGCTTCTTCTTTTTATGCCAGGTCTCCATCAAAGTTATACCATAGGATTCAGAATTGCTTCTCTGGTGATCTGAAACAGAAAGTGAAAATGTAGCATAAGACTTAGAAGGGTATAGAGCAGTGTTTCTCAACCTTGGCAACTTTAAGATGTCTGGACTTCAACTCCCAGAATTCTCCAGCCAGCATGGCTGGCTGGGGAATTCTAGGAGTTGAAGTCCAGACATCTTAAAGTTGCCAAGGTTGAGAAACACTGGTATAGAGACTCATCAACTGAGAATAGTAGCTGGTAACAACCATTTTAACGGCACATATAGTAATCACGGTTATATAGCATTTTGGATCTGGTGACCTAGAAATTCAATAAACAAAGAAACAAACAAACCATAAATTGCTACATTTCTAAATTAAGGTAAGCAACCTCTTTGAAATATCTCATTTTGTCCATTTATCTCCAGTCATTAGAGATGCTTCCTTCTCAGTCTTTCCACCATTATGTCTGACAGAAGCTCAGGTGAAAAAATTAGCAAAGTTCCAAATATAGTTGAGATTCCAACTACAACATCTCAGTGTGGTGTCAAGATTGACTCGGTAGCCCTTTCTTGTCTATCATTCTTTGTTTGTGAGATTGCTAATCTCAGGTCACTTCCTTTTGTATTTATTCCTAGGCACACATGCATGAAACACTTGCTCGCTGGCACTTCTCCTGGTAAGAAGTTGCTAGCTAGTCTTTGCCTTTCTCTGTAAGGTATATCAATAAATAAATCTCCTTCCATTGTAATGATAAAACCGGCTTCACTAATCATTGTTCAGGTTCAATTCCCTATCTCAGGAACAGTCTCTCTCTCTCTCTCTCTCTCTCTCTCTCTCTCTCTCTCTCACACACACACACACACACACACACACACTGTAGCTGCTATCTATTCTTGCTAACACAGGGGCAGAATTTATGTGCATAAGACCCCTAATCCAGTTTCTAGCAGCATAACTAAACAACAATGTTCAATATTCCATAGCTGATGAGATAGATCTATGCTTGAGACCCCAGAGAGCTGCTGTCAGTCAGAATAGACAGGATTGAGCTAGATGGACAAATGGGCTGACCT